>OZ018387.1:84601061-85089502 GCA_963969525.1 Ontholestes murinus
CATCTACTCAACGACCAAGTAGAATTATCCAACTCCCCTCTCTTAAAAATGTTCACTCCCCCACTTATAACAACATAGTATATAAGAAATAATTTGTAATTTATTTGTATATTTTCTTCACCTGAAGAAGCCACAGTGTGGCGAAACATATGTCGTGTTACAATAAAACCAATTTGAAAATCAAACAGTTTTGTTACCTAAATAAAGACAATATTGGGATAAGTTATGGAAGTTTAAATGATTTTTGGAGAATTTTTCTGATAGGAATCGAAGGCGTTTTAGGAAATGGATAACTAAAGTGGTATCATAAAGGAGTGAACCTTAATTATCAACCAATTTTATTTTATCTCATCTAGTTGCGAATGCTGTACAAACCAATAATCTCACTTCCACATGATAGCTATTTTCTTTTGTCTCAATAGTCACTGAATTATTAAGCTTCAAATATGGATAACTGGTGAATCTGGTTTTCAAAAAGTCTTAATCACTGCGAAGTCTGATGTATTAACTCTCATCTGTTTTGTCACGAAAATATATAAGTTTTGAAACTACATGTTTTGATATTTTTTAATTAAATGTATAATAATATAGTCTCAAAAATTAATAAAAATATTATTTCAAGGGTTGGAGTAGCCTGATGGGTATTATCACCAGCTGCAAAGTACAATGGGTTAAATGGAAGAACACCAGAAGTTGTCTTTTAACACTATAATGGTGTATGCACATCGAATTGAATAATCTAACTGCTCTTGTGAATAAGATTTCAATTAAATCCAATCTTGAAGTCTATTTCACCTTCTTTCATTATTTCTTCAATAACTTTGATGTTTAGGTTCCTTGTGTTCATTATTACTTTTAATATGTAGTGTATTTGCAAAGTATTGTATTGGGTTGAGTGTTACCTCATTTCGGTTTTTTTTACTATAATAATTAAAGGGGGTTTTTTATAGAAAAAAAAAATTATTCAGTTATGTATTGACCATTTTATTCAATGACCTATTATTATCACGATACCACTTAAAGAACTTTTCTCACTAAAAAATTGAAGCAAAACGTGAAGATAAACTTGATTATAAAATAAAGCACTAAAAACTTTCTTCACACAGTTTATTAGAAATACCAAATATATATTTCAGGCACAAATTAACCATTATCAATGGTTTAATACTTAGTACAAAACTTAAATTAAACGATATACAGGGTTATTCACGCTATACGGCACGGAATATTGTGGCCAAAATACGTGACTTTCAAAAAGTTTCACTTTGGGGATATATGGGGGTCTATTAGGGCTACTTTTTAAAATTACTTTCACAATATACAGGGTGTCCCAAAAACCCTAAAAGTATCAAAGTTGTGTTTTTTAAGGAAACACCCTGTATTTTATTGCATTTTTGGATCCGTCTATAAAAATAAGTATGTGTTTTAATAAGGTTTTTATTACATAAACCTTAAGGTTTTTGAATTAATTTGAATTTTGTAAAAATGTAACCTAATTTTCATGTTTCAAATACTTAAAAAATAATTAAGTTATGCATACCAAATTTACACTGCAGTGTAATAATAGATCAAATTTTATTTTCCAAGTATAATAAACTTGACATCTTATGCCGGGTGTAAAAAAATTGGAATTAAACAAATGATAACTTTAAATGGCTATAACTTTATTTATTTAAATGGAATGCTATATTTATTAATTTATCAGCAAATGCACGTTTTAATTACCTATCGAATGGTATTTAAATCTTAAGTATTAAGTCTTCTCGTTTTTACAGAAAACGACAAAATATTGTTTATTGCACCGTTTTAGTACTTTTAAAGTAAAAATTTTAATGTATCTAGTTTTCTATTGTATTTAAAAACGTCAGATAATTAATTTAGTCTGTTACTTTAGTTTAAAAAGGATGTCTTTTGTTATAGTTGTGTTATTTTGCGTTTTTATGTTAGATCATTAGTAATCGCCATTGTTTGAACATGATTGTTGTATGTCATTGTAAAAAATGAAAATTTACACAGATTTTCTTATGCTGAGGTTTTTATAACTGACACTTCCAATTTCTTTAAACTGGTTTAATAGTCTCTCAAAAATAGCTGGCTTAGGGTGATTTCTTTCGGGAAACCTTTATGTATAAACTCGACAAGCCAATAAACAATTTTGATGACATTCTCCAAGCATAAAAATAATGCCAATAACCCCTCCTTTTGAGTAAATCTTCATTTTTTACCAAAATATACAACAGCAATGTTCAAACAATAACGATTACTAACGATCTAACACAAAAATGCAAAATAAGATAACTATAACAAAAGAAAGGCTTTTTAAACTAAAATAACAGACTAAATTAATTATCTGACGTTTTTAAATACCATAGAAAACTAGATACATAAAATTTTTTACTTAAAAAGTACTAAAACGGTGCAATAAACAATATTTTGGCGTTTTCTGCAAAAACGAGAAGACTTAACACTTAAGATTTAAATACCATTCGAAAGATAATTAAAATGTGCATTTGCTGATAAATTAATAAATATAGCGTTCTATTTAAATAAATGAAGTTATAGCCATTTAAAGTTCTCATTTGTTTAATTCCATTTTTTTTACACCCGGCATAAAATGTCAAGTTTATTATACTTGAAAAATAAAATATGATCTATTGTTACATTTCAGTGTAAATTTGGTATGCATAACTTAATTAATTTTTAAGTATTTGAAACATGAAAATTAGGTTACATTTTTACAAAATTCAAATTATTTCAAAAACCTTAAGGTTTATGTAATAAAAACCTTATTAAAACACACACTTATTTTTATCGAAGGATCCAAAAATGCAATAAAATACAGGGTGTTTCATTTAAAAAAACACAACTTTGATACTTTTAGGGTTTTTGGGACACCCTGTATATTATGAAAGTAATTTTAAAAAGTAGCCCTAATAGACCCCCATATATCCCCAAAGTGAAACTTTATGAAAGTCACGTATTTTGGCCACAATATTCCGTGCCGTATAGCGTGAATAACCCTGTATATACACACAAATTATGTAAATCAGTTGTGAGGGTGGTAGGATAATTTCCAAAAAATGTAAATTATGGTCAGTGTTTGGAAAAAGGTATTAGGGAAAAACCCGGATTAAGGTGGGGCGATAAATTCTAGTAATGCATTTAAATAGAAATCGTCTTCCCTAATTTTATACAAGTGAAAACAGTACAACATAAATATTACATCACTAAATTAGTGAATAATTTCAAATAATTCTCTACCTTTTTTGACAAAAAAAACAAACAGACTAGAATTTGACATCTTCCGTAAACTCATACACATCTTTAATTAGCTCCATTCAGATTCCTATGCACCAATAAAATACAAATTAGCAGCCTTTTACCAACCAACCATAACAAAAATAAAAAAATCGTCAAAAACTGAATCACATTTTAACAAATTATATAAAAAATACAACCTAACTCCTGCCTATTATTCAAATTCTAAATTAAAACAATTATTAGGAGCCACCTTTACTAAAACAAATGAACTAGAACAATCAGGAATTTATTCGATTAACTGTAACAATTCTGACAAAATATACGTAGGTCAAATACAGCGCAATTTACAAATTAAGTTCGAAGGACACTTAACACACGCTAAAAATTTAAATAATAAAAAATCCGCGGTAACTAACCATATAATAGAAACACGTCACCCAATCACAATAAATAATATTAAATTACTCAGTCTTCCAATTATCAATTAAACATGTTAAAGGACATACGAATGAAAAAAAACATGAAAGTAAATTAATGAATTTTGAGTCCATTACAAAATGTATTACTAGAATGTTTGGCCCCACCTTAATCAAGGTTTTTCCCTAATACCTTATTCCAAATACCGTCCATAATTTACATTTTTTGGAAATTATCCTACCGCCCTTCCAACTGACTTACATAATGTGTGTGTATAAATATCTTTTAATTTTAGTTTTGTAGTCAGTATTAAACCATTTATAATGGTTACTTTGTGTGAATTATACATATATTTGGTACTTCAAATAAACTGTGTGGAGAAAGGTTTTTAGTGCTTTATTTTTCAATCAATTGCTATTTGACACCATTGTCTGAATTTAATTTTTTTAACAACTAGAGAGTTTGGTGAAGATCTAAACAAATAGTAGTCGGACGGTGTAAAGTCTGGTGAGTATGGTATATTAATCCCATCCAAGCTCCAGCAACTTCTAGTAGGTCACTAAACTTGTGTGTGGTGTAGCGTTGTGATTTTCGTTGACAGCTTAATTAAATTTGTCCAATAGGCGACAACCGTATTAATAATTTGGTTCTTTGGTAGCAGCCTCAAATACACGACTTCTTTGTAATCCCACCAAATTGAGAACATAGTCTTATTTTCATGGATATTTGCTTCCGAAGTTGTCGCAGCTTAATGTCGTAAAGTATCCATTTCTCATCGGCAGTGAAAATACCTTCAGGAAATAGACCTTTTTCATTGTATTTCAAGAGCTTGTCGCAGGTGTTTATGTCCTTTGTTAAATGAATTTCTTTGATTTTATGTAGAAACCCAAATATTCAGTTTACTAAGTAATTCAAACTTGTTCAAATGTTTTTCCAAATTTGAGAAATATTTAATATTTCTGCGACCAATCGAGTCGTGTAATAGCAATTTGCTTCAATTAATGGTCCTATTTAAGAGACTTCGGCTTTAACTGGCCTTTCTGAACGTGGCATATCTTTAATATTGAAATTACCGAAATGGAATTTGACAAACCAATTCTGGTACTGGCATTCCGTTAAGCAATCTTTGACATTCACACTTACTTTTTTAATTACAATTGTAGTGTCTCCTGTCAAGTGGTATTTACGTAAGATGATTGAACTAAAGAGAGTTGGTTAAAAATACAAGTGTAAACAACTATTGATCAGATCTGCAATGACTTAGGTAATATTATTTTTATTGGTATGCTATAGAACATAAATATAACTTAATATAAACATAAGTGTTTTTCTTCACCTAATTTCCCTATCCGGCTCCATAAAAAATGTAACGCAACAAGTATCAATTATAATAACTACTCTCTTTCTTCCGTCTATCACCTACTATCATTTGCATTAGTGTCCTTTTTAATTTTAATGTTAGCAAAAATCATTTAGTTAATTTCTTGTCTGAAAAAATTCTCAATTCCCCCAATCTCTATTTGATTATTAAATTTTCACTAGTCGCCGCTGGTCTTGTTAACTGATTGGTAGGCGTGGTTTCTTCCTAAAGCATTGACCTCTTCTTAGATTATAGTTTCTACTTGATTGCTATTCCTTTATTTCAAAATGGGTTATAGTTCTCTAATTTCAGCAGTTTATTTCATGTACCTTTTGAACATATGCTGAAATATTTTCGAACAGATTTTAACAAATGTTGTAATTTATATGACTAAAAACACACTGTATTATTTAAACTGTATTATGTTTGATGCTTCCATCTCTATCATATTTACACAATTCTTAAGACAAAATAAAAATCAAATTAATGACTTAATAAAACACTGGTACAGCGTGAGGTTTTAAAAATTAATTTATTGTACTATGACAATTGTTTCGCCACACTATGACATCATCAGGTAGATGAACAGGTTAAAAATCAAATTTATGTGGAATCACTAAACTGTTTAAGAAGAACAAACTACTTCCCTCCTAAACTTGCTTGAGTCTAGAATTCAGCACACGTATTAAAATACGTACTTTTCAAGTTTTTTTAGAATTAAAGCAGAAGGTAAAAAATTATGTTTACGAATCAAACAATTTTCTATAATTAATCTACAAGGTTCAAAAAGGTCGAAGGTTACATCAATCGGTAGTCTGGCTCTTAGGAATTTGTTAATTGATAAGGCGCTAAGTTGTTTACAACCCATACTCACTTGTTTAAAAACTGTGAGTTTCAAAAAAAAATGTTTTTTTACAACAATTTTGCAAATTTATTGCTTCTTTAGGTAAATAAAAGTTAAATCAAATTAGAAATCTTAGAATTATATATACAGGGTGCGCCAGAGAAACTTACTTATTTGAAAGGTCAATAAAAACAAAAGTACTTCAGTTATTGTTTTAATTCTTTTTTTATTTGATAATACAATATCCAATGGATTTTTTCATAAAGTGATTAAGTCGATTTTTGAAGTTCATCTCCACTCTTCGCAGCATATCGGTATGTTGGCAATGGCGTCGCGAATGTTATTCTTGAGGTAAGATATGGTCCGTGGTCGATCGACATAAACCAGGGATTTCAAATAACCCCATAAATAAAAATCGCATAGAGCCAAATCTGGAGAGCGTACCGGCCATGTGAGATCGCCTCTGAGAGAGATGAGGCGAAATGTTGTCGCAACAAATCCATTGAGCCTCGTGCTGTGTGTGCTGTGGCTCCATCTTGCTAAAACCACACGTCTCTAACGTTCATTTCTTCGAGGCTTGGAAGAAAAAATTCCTCGATCATGTTCCTGTAACGAGCTGCATTCAGGATAACTGCACGTTCGTTTCTTCAAAAAAATAAGGACCAATTAATCCCATTACCGATATCGCACACCAGACAGTAACTCGTTCACAATGAAGTGGCTTCTGGTAAAGTTCATCCAGATTTTCACCACTCCAGCAACGCATGTCTTGCTTGTTAACGGAGCCGGAAATGTGAAAGTGAGCCTCGTCACTGAAAAAAACGACCGCGTCTTGAGGCAGGTTGTCAAGCAGCACTTCACATGCATTTTGACGGGTAACAAAATCGTGTTCAGTTAATTCTTGCACAACCACCAATTTATAGGGATGAAGTTAAAGGTCTTCATGGAGAATTCATCGAACAAGTATGCAAGCCGAACGCCGGGGAGAACGCAGAATTGACTGCCTCACTCTTTCGACATTTTCCGGAGTTCTGGTGGTCCGTTGATGTTCATTTCTGGGTTTAGCGACACTTTAACACTCCTGAAATGAGTGAACCCACAACAGAATCGAATTACGGCCTGGAACGAGTCTGTGAGGAGGAATTTCAAAGCGAGCGCGGAAGGCACATTGCGTGCCAACAAGTGAGCGACCGTTAGAAAAGAAGCTCTCGACGGCAAACGCCCGCTGCTTTCTAAACCAAAGCATGATGCCAACTAACTAGAGGGGGAAGCAAACTTGGAACTTCCCACTCCAGATGCTACCACCCCTCTACCCGCCCAACTCATCGCTCGGGAGTTTTTTCAAATAAGTAAGTTTCTCCGACGCACCCTGTATATATCAAATCTGGAAAACCTGTAAATCATTAGATTTGCATAAAACGGGCTTCCTTATAAGTTAACAAACTGAACTATCCAACTCCCCACTACTTAAAATGTTCACCCCACCATAGTGCCAACAGTATTATATATAAATAGTTATAAGATTTATAATTTCATTGCAAACTTTCATTCACCTGAAGAAACAATAAATTTGCGAAGCAATTGTTGTGAAAATAAACACACTCTTTTAAAAATAACAGTTATTCCATAACCTTATTAAACAAGTTTTAGGAATTTAGTCTAGAGTGCTACGATTCCAAAACGTAAGAGTAACTGTTGAAGATGAAGGAAGACGTGTAGTTGCAGTCAATTCAGAACGAAATGTGGGCATGTTAGACAACCTCTTGATTTCTAAATTACAAAACTTTCAGAAGAACGGAACAACGTCACACACGTCCAACATGTGTCTGCCACGAGTTCTTAAAAATTTCCTTGCAAAATTGGTCTTCAGAAGAGGCGACATAAGATGGCATCCGCGCATTTATAACTTCGAAAAAGCAAAGTTTCAGCTCTCACTCAGATATTACATTGTCTTCTTGAAGTAAGAAATAAATTGTGTCTTGGTATATTTATGAGGTTTAGAAACCTTAGAAGAAAAATTGTTTGGGTATCAATTCCTAAAATCTTAGTTATCTTAGTTTTCCGAGTTCGGTAATTCGGGAAATTGGATTGTTTCATCCGTGGTGTGGTAGATCGCACCATCCTACTAAAAGTAGATCCCTTGCGAATCCAAGGGACCAAACGAAATCGTTTATTATGTTAACAATGTCTGCTTTACGAGCTTCATCTAGGTGGTGTTTGTGTTGAATTTCCGCTACCTCAAATTCAAGAACTAAGTTTCTTAACTCCTTTAAATCAGGGCGCATATCGGGACGAATAAGATTGTTATATAATTTAAAATCATTATTATGTTCAATCAACCTTTACATGTATCGTCGGTGCTATGTGTGATTTTGACTTCCTATTTTAGCAGACGTACTCAAAGTTTCATATTATTAACCATGTCATACTTGAGATAACAATTTTAATATTATTGTTCAGTCTATTTTTGTAATTAATTATGATAATGAAAATAACTTATTTTAATCATTAGAATAATCGACGCCTTTATTGGAGCACTTTAAATCGATCATTAGCATAAACATTAAGTATTAGGTGTATTCAAATAAAAAGGTACCAAATGACACACTGGTTATGAATGAAGTCGTTATTCAAAGTATGCACCATAGGCTTGAGCACAACGATTCCTTTGATTAACGAGTTGAAGGATTCCGTTAACACACAGTCCTTCTCACCGCCCTTGAAGTCGTTGTTCAAGTTTAAGCGCTGTTCACTACTTTTTGAATTCTTCGAGCACAGAAGAACACACTGCACACTCCGAAGATAGCGCAAAAGCACACGGTTTAATTTTTATTATTATGGCCATCATTCATTGACAAAATGTATAAAAAAACAGTAGTACCACAACATAAAAACCTAAATATATTCTTATTACTTGAAAGATAAATTCTTGTAAAAGCTTTTTTGTCTCTTAGTAATGTTTGTTATCTTATATGGTTTTTTTACAAACAAATATGAATATTTTCATGATTTATTTATTAAACTTACCTGATCAAATGAAAATTAAACAGCAATTTGTAGAATAATTCAAAGCAACAACATGTTTGTTAATAAATACTTGTTTAATAACTTCACTCATAATAAATTCTCTTTTAAAAACCTCTTTTTTATGAATACAAATATTAATTTTTCACAAATAATTAAAATGCTTTAGTTGCAAAAGGTCACTATTATTCATAATAAATACAATTCTATTTTGTATTCTTCTTTGTCTATTTTACTAAAGTACACCTTAGTTGTATTTTAATACAATAAGCCAATAACACTAGAGTTATTTGCATTGGTCAATAAATTAAAAATAGAAATAAAACGTTATTCTCAGATAAATTTAAAATTAATTATTTTTATAATATTCCTGCATATTAAACTTAAAAATTTCAGTAAATTTATTTCTACTTACAGTATTGAATTGTTCGTAATCGACTCCGACAGTTAAATAAATAATAGTCAAACATAATGCTTGGAGGGGAGATCTGTCTTGGCATAAAGTTCCCAGAAGCTCACTGATTAATTGTCGCCTGGGAAACAGTTCGGATATGTTGTGGTTTCTTACGGATTCCTAAAAATAATCGCCTATTACTAAACTAAAAATTGCATTAATTAACATTAATTACTGTTTTCAATCTTTTCAAAAAATGTATACAGGTATTGACCTTAGACTCAAGAGGATAGCGATGTCGATTTAAAGGAAAAAGTATTTTTTTGAATATATAAAGGGTTTTCCAATAAGAAGAAAAGTGGGCGGGTATAATAGTTACCAAATTCTTTCTTTATATAAAATACCTATGTGTGCCAATATTTATGGAATATAAAGGGGGTCCAGAGGCAAGAATTAAAATCAATGGCTTCGAAGTGTAGCTCCGGATTAATTTAAATGGCAGCCTCTGTTATGTTGATTCGCTTGGTGGCCAATAAGTTACAATCGGAAATCCCAAGTCAACATAACCGATGTTTAATTAAAACACTTTATAACTTTGTTATCATAATGTACCACCGTGGAATACTTGGTGATACATTTTGATAACAAATTTATAAAGTGTTTTGTTAAAAAAAAAAGGTTATGTTGACTTTGGATTTCCGATTGCAGCTTATTGGCATAGATATTAGTACCATTTTCCGCTATCTCCGCATAAATACCTTTAACCCTTAGCACTCGTATGTCGGCTCATCCCCGACATTGATATACTATCGCTGTAACTCTGTTGTCGGGTGACAGCCGACGTATAAGTTTTTTACGTATGTTATGACAAGAACGAGGTTTTTTCAAATATTTTGGAGTTTACATATCAATACGGCGGCGGAGAGAAATGTTCCAAGAACTAGAAGTCATAAAACTAAGAATCTCGTGCAATATCTTGGAATGCAGAGATGTATTTTCACCATCCCGAAAAAAATGCGGTTGAAGAATCCATTGTTGAATTTGGGATAAACTGGATACATATCATTTTGTTAAAATCTTATCTACGTCTATATAGTTCAATTTAGACTAAATAATGAATATCACTAATCTGTAGAAATCGATGTTGATAATGATAGCTCCACAAATAAATACCTAAAGATGCCACCAGCCCAAATCCAAACGGTAACTTTTTGAAAACATTAATTACCAACTGGTCGATCGCAAGTTTGTTAATAATATTTCTTGACTACCATGACACAGACTTTTCTGGTTTAATTATTGTAACGCTAACAATCTTTTTTAAAATCATAAATATACTTCACCCTTTTAACAACTATGAAACCAGTTTTATATCTTATCACACATAAGTCAAGTAAGTTTTGGTTAAAATTGTATTGCTGATTATATTCAGTACTTACCATTAGCATAGGAATAGAATTAAAAACGACTTTTAGATGTGGCGCTAATCGGTGAGCAACGATACCAGTCCCTGCAAAATTGACCATAAAACGAATTTTTTGGTTGTACTCCGGTCTGGTCGAAAGCATAATGTAACCGACAGTGCTGCCCATTGAATATCCGACATAGTACAGATTTTTTTGAGCAGTCATGTTCAAAATGTAGTCGATGGAGGCTGGAAGATCGTAATATCCCATTTCATGGTAACTGAAACATCCAAATTTTACAAATAAATTAAATAAAACCAATTTGTAAGCAAGAAAAAAAATTAAATATATTTTATTAAAACATTAAAATGTTGCAAAATAAAAATTTCAAAACAAAATATTTTGATAGTCCTCCATCGATTTTTGAAAGTAAAACATTTATAAAATCCTTATCTTTCAATCTATCCAAAAAAGTCTTTATTCGGTTACTTGAATTACAGATAAGTATCAACAAACTAAAAAAAACCATTTAAACGAAGTAGCTTCTGTCATTAATTAATAAAACAAATTATATTCGACAATTACACTACATATATATAATAAATTTGAATGCCCACTCTTTTAAAATTTGCCAAACTGTCACATGATTTGCATGCACTCTGTTAGCTATTACCCTTGTGTTCGTCGATGGGTCATCTTCGACAATATCAAGTAAAGCCTCTTCGAATGCTTCGAAGGGGTTCGACGTAATCTGTTGAAATTCCTACCAATTTTTGGGTAAAAACAACAAAAACCAAAAGCGTGTCAACAAGTTCATCGTTTTGATAATAGTGCATGTTTACATACAAATTATGCACAATAAGCACGCAAATGATGAACTTTAAAATATTTCACCTTTACAGTATAGTTTGAGGTAATCTTTTTTGTTTCATTGTTCAGTGGCAGCAAGCTGCTTCGTTTCAAATGATTTTTTTTTCGTAATACTCATATGTAATTTATGTAACAGAATAAAGACTTTTTCTGGTTAGATTGAAAAAAAATGTTTAAGACAAATTTTTTAGTGGATAGCATAAGGATTTTATAAATGTTTTACTTTTAAAAATCGATGGAATGGTTATCAAAATATTTTGTTTTGAAATTTTTGATCGGTCGCCATTTTGTTATTTGAAACAATAAAAAATAATTGTAAATACAAATGTTTTAGAGAGCCGAAAGCTACTTTTGAAACGTTTTGGTTTTTTAAAGTACTCCTTCAAATAATGGAGTTACAACGATTTTTAGAATAACAAAAAAACTCACCAAATCACAAATTTTAACTAAGAAGAGTTGTTTGTTTTAACGAGTTCTAACTGCCTTTTTCGGGTATAACGACTTAGTATTAACACTCCGTATATTAGATGACATATATAGTTGATGAAAGGCATATTTTAGGTAACATATAAAAGATGGCATGTGATAGATGACAGATAACTAATAACAAATAACAGATAATAGATGACGTAATATTACATGTAATGATGTGACAAATGGCAGATAATTAATTATAAATGACCGATAACAGTTGAAAAGTGATAAATAACAAATGTCGTAATAACAGATCACATGAAACTCTCACATTACCATCTATTCTCCTTCCCCATCTTTCTCTCACCACCCCCATGCTTTTCTCGCCTTTCCTGACAGAATGAGTTTGGTAAAGGAGGTATGCAAGGGAAGCAGGGGTGGGTGGAGAGTGGAAAGGAGGAGAATGTATGAGAGGGTGGGTTTGTCAGAGGGGATCGTGAAGGAGTGGCTGAAACAAGGGGTGGAATGCGTGCATGAAAAGACAAAAGAGGACAAGCGTGTATGAAGAATAGTAAGTACAATAAGGATTATAGGGAGAGAAACCTACACGTGAAGAGGCCATGGTACCTAGAGGATAACCGCTTCGGAAGAAAGGAAAGAGTGACCTTGGCGAGGGGGAGATGCGTAAAGGAGAAGAGAGGGAGGAAGAAATAAATGGGCGAGCAATACGGGTAATGCGTACTGTGTGAGGAAGGAAAGGATATGTGGAGTCATTTGGTAAAGGAGTAAAGAAGAGTTGGGTAGATGGATGTAGAAATGTGAATAAATAAATGAGAGAATATGGGGCCAGAGTAAAGATACTGACGAGATTGGAACAAAAGAGAAGAAAGAAAAGGGAATTCTAAATGAGAAAGAACAGTAGACACTATGAAAATATCAAATAAAAATAATGGATAATAAATGATAATAAATAATAATTAATAATGACAAAATTCAAAATATATAATGGCATTTTTCAATTTTTCATATAATATATGATAGATAAGAGATGCTGGATGATAACCGACATATAATATATGTTGTGGAATCTTTAACTGGAATAATATGCATAACTCCGATATTTTTTGCAAAAATTCCCTAAAACACGTTAAGTATTGTTATTTCTTGCCCCTATTTCTATGTGTATGCTGTAAGTGCCCACCCACCTCCGAACTTTTTTCAAATGGAAAGCTGTGTCGAGTGACTACTCGTTTGAAAGATCTGTTTGCAAGGAATACATCACAATATTAATTTCTTAAATATTTTCAAAGACCACATGATAAAAAAGAAAACCAAATTTAAAACTTGAATATTATTTAATGCAACAAATGTTAATAATGGGACAAAAATTTGGCAAATCTCTAATGTTTTTTTTTAAATTTCTGGTGTGATTTGCTATATTTCATGCTTAATACATTGCTTAAGGTCTTCAATGTCTTTCGATTTTGTTACATAGATCTTACTCTTGCGATATCCCCACAATAAAAGTCAAGATGCCGACCATTCTCTTCCAATCCATCTATTGGGAAAAACTTCGTCCAAATATCTACGAACGATCACAGTATAATGGGATGGAGTTGATACCATTTACATTCATCAGGTAAATTCGTAAAGTGGGTAACGCTGACATGAGTTCGTTTTTTTTGAAGAAACGTAAGATATGATACTCCTTCAAGATTACCATCGAAGAATACTGATCTTACAATCTGATCACCTATTAATCCAGCCTATATATTGACTTTTTGCGGGAACTGAGTATGAGTTTCTCGCATCCCTTGAGGGCAAAGGTCATCTCAATAACGACAATTTGGACGATTAAAGTCAAGGTAAAAGTGCTTTCGTCGGAAAAAAGAATTGATGCTAATCTGGTTAATAAAATACAGCATTTTAAAAACTAATTTGACAACTTGACGGCTGTGACTGCTTTGATGACTAGTAACTAAACAAAGTGGTTCTAAAGAATCAAAACGTATGTCAAAAACATACAACTTTACTAAAGAGAATGGTTGCGACCGTTACTACGTGGTAATCCATACTTACAGTGTAGGTATGTATACAACTTTACGCCGAAACGTGTTCAATGTAAAATTAGTTTTCATTTTCATCACGTGGGCTAGATCTATCTATCTATCTATCACGTGGGCTAGATGATAGATAATAGGTAACGATATATGGTATAAGATAGACGATAGATACAAATGAACAAATGAAAAATGATAGGTGATGGTTAATACATGAATAATGAAATATATTATTTGACAATAATCTACAAATGACGGATAACAAATATCTTATTTGTCATCTGTAATTAATTATATTCTATATATCAAATACTATTTGTTATTTAATTTGTTCTTTATCATTTGGCCATTTATAATCTATCATGAGAATAAAATGAAAAATGATAGAATTGTCATCTAAACAAATGTAAATATAATACATACAGAATTTATATATAGCTATAGACTGACTTTAGATGGCATACAGGGTGACTGACGAAAAACCTTTGGTGCTGTATCTCGCTTATTTTTGATCCGATTTGAATAAATAAAACATCAAATTAAATGATTTTTAAAAGACTTTAATATGAACTGTACTGATATTTTTTCTTGCATCCAGTTTTTGACAAAAGGCGATCAACTTTTTTTTTTCAAATTGCACTGATCCGCAAGGAGATTTTTTTCTGAATCTAAATTTGTAAACGATTTTATCCATTTATCAAACCAAAGTCGAGAAATTGAGGATTAAAAAAAAAATAAAAATCAAATACCCATAGTAAACAATACACAGAGCCTATTCCAAATGTCAAAAGTGACAGTGTCAGTCATTGGTACAATACTGCAATGATTTTTAATAATTTCATAATAAAAATGTTGCAAGATTTCAAAAACTGAAAAACGATTTCTGTAGAAGCACAAAATTCTAGTACAGTGTTTGAAATATTGATACATTTTAATTATGAAATAATTAAAAATCGTTGCAGTATTGTATCAATGGCTGTCACTGTCACTTTTGACATTTAAAATAGGGTCTGTATATTGTTTACAATGGATACTTGACTTTTTATTTATTCTTTTAATCCTCAATTTCTCGACTTAAGTTTGATGTATAGATAAATTTGTCTACAATTTTATATTCAGAAAAAAAATCTCCTTGCGAATCAATAAAAATATATATATACAGTGCAATTTAAAAAAAAAATGTTGATCGTATTTTGTCAAAAACTGGGTGCGAGAAAAAATAACAGTTCAGATATTCTAAAAATGGTTTAATTTGATGTTTTATTTATTAAAATCGGATAAAAAATAAGCGAGATACAGCACCAAAGGTTTTTCGTCAGTCACCCTGTATAATATATGAGAGGTGATATATACAACACAAAAAATGATACGTCATAATGACAAATTTAAATAAATGAGGACAGATCATAAACAGAGGATAGATGATAGATATTTGATAGCAAATAACAGATAGAAAAATAATAGAAAACAGATGGCCTTAACATATCATTAACGAAACTCTTTTAATTAGATTTTTTATAAATAATTTTTAATCCTTGGTTTATGCTTCAAGTTTGTTTACTTGAGATTAGACATGATCCATGGATTTAAACTTTATTTATTGTACTTCCTTATCAAATACTTTTCTATTTTAAATTTCTATGTATCTAATTCATAATAAAACTTTATAATGGAGAATGATTTCACATTTTACAACTCAAATACAATTAAATGTTTTTTGGCATCACTTTCAATTATTTATTTGAAATTATTTTATAAGGTTTTATAAGTTTATTATATAAAGTTTTCTGATGGCTGCGCCATTTCACTCATTTACCTAAATATATTAACTACCTAGAGACAATATTTCAACCTAGATTGATAGCCAGATTGAAGGTAACGTTATGTTGCTGATATAATGATTTGATCGTATGATTACACTATAATAACTTAAGCCTTATTTCTGTAAAAATATTATGACCACAATGGGGTCATATTAATAATTACCGCATAACTGAAAACCGCGTAATATTAAAACAACTTTTATAATTACAAAAACGACAGTTTAATTGTGTTATTGCGTGTACTAATGTCCTTAAGAATTATATGTATTTTACATTAAATCGTTTCTGGGAATTGCATAAATTAAATATGCAATGGTAAATAGTAATGCAACTTTTGTATGCTTACGATTTAATAATTGCACAGCTCTATGAAATAAATGTAGTTATTCTTATAGAAATTTGTTCCTGACTTCCCGACGTGAAGATTTATTTTATACAGTTAGAAAACAAACACTAACACTTTTGTTACAATTCACAATAACTTATATAAGCTATTGATAATGAGTACATAATACTCGAAATATACATCTAGCGAAATTAAAACTAAATTGTGAAGAAAGTATTTGTTTTCTAAGTGTAGTTATTCTTAACGTAACTCTTTTATTTTCTTCTTTGTTTATTTGCTATAATTTATTAACAAAAAAATAATCAAAAGGTACCATCTTGCTAAAGAGCAGATTAGTGTAAGTTTAAATAAAGAATATAGAGAAAAATAAACTATGTATATTATTATACATCTAAGTTTATATATTTGGAGTACAATATGACGTTAGTAGTGGTATTTGGCTATCGACCGTGTTATTTGTATGCTTATTTACGCTTGTTACTTTAAACAATCGCCACCGTCACTTTAAAGCACCATTAATTATTTCAAAATGGCGAAATGGTACCGATCACCCATCCAATTGCTAATCCGAACTAACGTTGCTACACTCTCGCTATCGTTAGTTCGGCCGCAGAAAAACGGATAATAAAATAATAAATAGTAAACTTGAACTATAAAATTAATTTACTTTACAATAAAAAGTTCAACTTGATTGAAAAGATATAAGAATAAAACACATGTTTATAAAAATAAGCTGACCTTATAAAAAAGACATCAATAAACTTTTCAAGCATAGCCAAATGCAGAATGTATTTCTTAATTTTCTGCAGTATATATTCGGCTCTTGTCTATACAATCGAAAATAAAAATGAAATAATCTTACTGTGTCAAAAAAATATTTAAATACACAATTAACTTAGTTTTGAAATAATTTTAATGTTTGATATGTAAACCTTAGCTTTGTCTTGCATGAAACTCTACTACGCAAACTTTATTTCTACAACGAACACCCTGACAGTTGCAGATTAATAATGTCATATCTAAGTGAACGAAAACAATGTGCATTAACTAATGGGAATTTATCTGACCCCTTGCCTATTATGCACGAAGTCCCACAGGGCTCCATTTTAGGACCCCTACTTTTTTAATATATGTCAATGACCTACCTGACTCTACAACAAGCGCGAAATTGATCCAATATGCCGATGATACCACACTGATAAACAAATCCAAACAATTAGAGGTGGTAAATGAATTAAATACCGAATCACAAAAAATGATATCCTGCTAGTTTGTAAGCAATCGAATGAAATAAACGACACTAAAACGGCAACCCTTACATTTTCTCTTTGTAAAGGGGAAAACGACAATGAATCTATTACATTTTTAGGTCTAAATATCGACAGTCACTTGACATGGGCCACACATTCAGATGCTTTGGCTAGCAAACTGTGCACTAAAATATACCTTATTCGTAACCTGTCATCGATATTCTCAAACGAAACACTGCGAGTTACGTATTTCACACTGATTCAAAATTACATATTACATGGGCTTATTATGTGGGTCACTTCACGATTAGGCATCGAATTTTTGGTTTGCAACGCAGAGTGGCTCGAGTTATGTCTGGCATTGTCTACACTTGTCGCCAGGCTTTCATAGACATGCAGATATTAACCTTGCTTGCTATCAGAAAACCGGCGACATTTACTCTTACAATACAAGGCATAAAACAGATGTTTATGCAAAGTGTACGAGATTAACTAAATCTCAGACGGGAGTTAGATATCATGGGATAAATGTCTATAATGTACTCCCCAATCAAATGAAAACTCTAAGCAATGCCATATTCAGTAAACGTATTAAAAACTCCCTTAGTATGCATGCATTTTACAGTTGGGAAGATCTTGAATTTGATTTTAGCTCTTGTATGTTCTAGTTTAATTTGTGTATACCCCCACGTGTTTATTTGTTGACTATTTTAATTCGTAATCTAATCTTTTAACTTATTGTAACCTCGATTTTAAATTATACCTTTAACTTTACTTCAATTATTATTTTTAAGTCGGTTATTTTTAATATTAACTTTACTTGTAATTTTTATTCTAATTTTAATTAATTTTAATACTATTTACTAAAATTTTTATTTGTTAAGTGATTTTATATTGTACTTGTATGTATATTATCTGATATACGTATATATTTAGGGGCTAATAATCTAATTTCTACAATCACGTCCTAATTTATTTCTGTTTATTATCGATTTTACTCCATTAGTTCTTAATTTATTATAATCATCTATTGTATGACGTGTGTAAAACATTGATGTTAATACACTAATAAAGAAATTGAATTTGAATTTGAAAAAATTGGCTTTTATAAATTCTTTCTTTCATGTTTTAGTGTGGACTGGAAAAAGATTATAAAAATGATCTAGCGCAGTGCTGGGCAAATTTTACCAGTGTGGTTCAATATATATATGAGTGAGATGGATGAGGTGATGAGGAAAGGGCAGGCGGGGGGAGTAGTGATGGGTAAGAGTAATGTATGGATGCTGGCGTATGCGGACGATATGGTGTTGATAGCGAAAGAGTATGAGGGAATTAGAGAGATGTTGAAAAGGGCAGAGAAGTTCATGGATAAGAGAGGGATGAGTGTGAATGTGGAGAAAACGAAATGGGTGAGGTTCATGAATAAAGGGAGGGAGGGGAAGGTGAAAGAATTGGAATGGAAGGGGGGATTATTGAGAGGGTGAAAAGTTTTAAGTATTTAGGGTTTTGGTTTAAATGGACGGGAGGATATGAGGAGCAGGTGCAGAGTAAGGCGAGGAAGGCTTGGGGGATGGCATGGGGGAAGTGGGGGAATTGGATGAGGAATAATGTGAGGGTATGGGATGCGTGTGTGAGATCGGTGCTGATGTATGGAGTGGAAGTATGGGGGACGAGAGGGTATGAATGTATAGAGAGGGAGCAGCTGTGTTTCCTGGAACGCATGTTGGGGGTGGAAAGGTCCACGCCCAGTTACATAGTGCTTCAGGAGACGAATAGAGAGAGGTTAGAGTGCGAGGCAATGGTGAGAGTGGTGAGGTATGAGAGGAGATTGTGGGAATTGGGGCAAGAGAGATTGGAAGGGGGTGAGAGGAGGAAAATGTATGAGAGGGTAGGTTTGTCAGAGGCGAAAGTAATGGAATGGCTAGGGGACGAGGTGAAGGTGGATGAGTGGGTGAGGGAGAAAGGGAAGGAGGTGGAAGGGCAGGAAAGGCAAGGGTGAATAGAGAGAAGCGAGAACAATGATATGTATGGGAGGTGGCAGGTATATGGAAGAGTACCGGAATGTTTGATAGAGAGGGTATGAAGTAGAGAAGATAGGGTGATTGTGGCAAGGGCGAGGTGTGGATCGGAGGAGAGAGGAATGAAGATATGGATGGGGGAAGAGTATGGAAGGTGTGTATTGTGTTAGCATGGGAAGGATACGTGGAGCCACTTGGCGGAGGAATGCGTGGGGGTGAAGGAGAAATGGTTGGGGGCGAAAGGGAGTAGAAGGGTGATGGAGTGGATGAGAGAGGATGGGGCGGAGGTAAGCACTTTGGAGAAGTTGGGGAGGGAGAGAGAAAGGAGAAGAGAAGGTAGAAGGGGAGGGGCTTGGATGGGGTAGATTTGTAAATAGCTTGTAAGAAAAATGTTTTGTTTAATGGATTATGATATGCCAATAAAGGTCTTTTTTTTACTATTCAGACTAAAACTGAGATTCCACCATCCTTTGCCAAAAATAACATGAACCAGTTTTTGTTATAATAATATATCTCGTTAACTGTGGAGGGTTCTACTTCGTTATACATCGTTAAACACAATTTTTACTTAGTGTGCATAACACAATTTTATTATTAAACTTACGGTTTGAAAGTAATACGCTAATGTATTGAAACTATAGTCATCATATAATAATTGGGTTACAAAACTAAAAAATTGTATATAATAATATCTACTTCATTGGTAAACAAATACGAAGTCAATGTGTATTGATAAACTAAAACTTGTCCCATTAGCTAATGTGATGTCAATCAACAAATTTGAAATAATTAGAAGTTTCATACATCAACACTGACGGCTTTGTATACTTCGTTATCAACCAGGACATAACAGGCTGCACAAAATATTATATTTACTTTATGTCTTGCCTATACATTTGAAATGTAAGCTGTCCAAAAACAAATGGACGTGTCATTCGACGAACCTGACCTTCGGGTAACATCTTTTTGGTTTTAGCTAGAATTATTCCACAGCAGAAAATTACAGTCTCCATTATGATAACAATTATACGCCATTGCTTTGAATGATACATGTGATAACCAAGGGAGTTTATTCATTGGGCACTGTACGGAGACATAGGTCACCTAATTGTAAATTGCCCACAGAATCAGCTTTGAGCGATGCTAATTATTAAACTAGTTATAAATTAACAACTAATAGTATGTTTCATCTGTTATTTGGAAGGACAATAAATATGTGAAATTAGTATTCTCATTTTCTCAAAAAATATGATCGAAAAGAAAATAATTGTTGAATTGAGGTATAGATCTATTGGATAGCTTTATGAGAAGACATAAAATATATGTGACGATCTGCAAATGTTACATGTGGACATCCAACCACTATTTGACTTTAATACAAATGAGTTCACTCTAAGAAGATACCTGGATCCAAATTATTGAATCAGCTCAATTTTATGCAGAAGTAGCTTATAACTTATGCAACTTAAAATCAGCAACTACTAAACATGGTCAGCCTAATAATAATTTTTAGGTAGAAATTGAAAATAACCATTAGCTGACAAAACTGGACATTAACCAATTGTTGAAGATAAGAAAATGAAATGCAAGATGCCTAACTGCAAATGATTTACACATGATTTACAATGATTTTAGTGTAAGAAGTGCGGTGCAGAATTATCAACAAACATAGTAGTTGTTTTAAATAATTACATGTAAAATTATTTAAAACAACCACTATGTTTGTTGATAATTCTGAACCGCACTTCTTACACTAAAATCATTGTAAATCATTTGCAGTGTATACAATGTAATGGCTGCATACCCTTAAAAATATATGTTTCAAAATTAAATATATTTTTCCCTATATCAGTTTTCTCAAATATACGATTTATTATTTTTTAAATTTTTATACAAAAAATCATGCATTTAAGGATCAATTATTGCTATATTTAGATTACTACAGCAAAATAATTGTTAATCTTGATTGCTTCTATAAAATTAATTTAAATATATATGTTAAAAAATATTATTTTTTGAGAATTTATTTAGATAAACCCTCGATTACACCAGAGATTTATATTGAGTTTAGTTTTCTGAGTTTAAAAATACTAAAATGGGACCACAACTGTGGACTGGAAATAAAAATGCAATCTTTTCGATGTCCAAAATTCTCAGACAACACATTTTAAAGCAAATACATATGATGTAGAAATAAAAATTACAGAATTGACTCTGACACCACAAATACACCTTCAATGTGTTTATTAACTTAGAAACCCCGACCAAAAATTTAATAAAGTGCATTAAAACAGATATAGCTCCTTTAATACAACTTTCACATTCTGATACATACTGATTCTGATACAACTAAGCGTTAAAAAGATGCTTAAGGAAATACAACAAAAATATATAAAATGACATAAGACATGAGGAAGTCCTAAAAAATTTTTGAATCGAATTCTAAAACCCATTACAACATTCTATGATTATCAATACCCAACAAAATCGTGGCCTCTCTACAAAACTTTAAACGACATGAATTAGGCCTTTATAAATTTGATTGATCCTTGCTTTGCTACACTCTTGATGAAACATATAACTCATTGGATAGGAATTAGGAATAATACACTTGTTTTGTTTCATATATCAACTGATATATGATATAGGGAAACTTCCTGACACGTGTCTCGGCGATTGCTCACCATTCTCAAAGAAGTATAAAAATTAATCTAAATAAATAAGATTAATTTTTATACTCCTTTGAGAATGGCGAGCAATCGCCGAAACACGGGTCAGGAATCTGATAGTAAATATATGAAACAAAACAAGTGTATTATTCCTAATTCCTATCCTTTATAAATTGTAGAAAAGATCAGCGTTGTAATAAATCAGATTCAAAATCAACCCCGACGTAAATCGACAGTTATTTTCAATCATATAATCCTTGAGATCATGCAGTAGTTCATGATATGAATTGAAAGGTTGGTCTAAAATTACTTGAAAAGAATACATGGACCTATTCAAAGTTTTTTTTTTAATTTTTATGTCTAGCAAAAAATGTTAGAAAGAATTGCTGTTCTCTTCGAATTGAAGTTTAGGAGTTACAATAGTTATTTAAGGTACAAGTGTAAAAAGTGACGCTTTATTGCATGAACTGGCGTTTAAAAACACGAGCGAGGAACGAGCGAGTTTTTTTAAAGCCAGGAGTGCAATAAAGAAACTTTTTACACGTGTGCCTTACAAAATTTTATCTTCGATCGTAAAGGATTTCAAAGAATATATTCTTATAAGTAATATTTTAATGTAATTTCAATAATTCAATTAATGAAAACATATTTTACCCGCAATGCACTAATGAAGGCGTTACTTAGCAACCAGTAAACAAGTTGCACAAATGTCGGCCGCCATTATTATTTATGGAAAAAATGTTCTCTTTATTGTAATCGCTTCGACTTGCATTAAATGAAATAGAGTTCTTAAATCTGCAATTTTGTTTGTATCATATAATTTATTTATAGTTTATTAGTTATTTGTATCAATTAATAAAAAAATAAGTTTTTCGTCGAAAATTTGTGCAATAATATATTCAGATGTCAAATTTGACATCTCTGTGCAATAAAAACAGTTTGACATTACCGTGCAATAAAAACGTAAAAAAGCACTAGTGCTTTAAAAAGCCACTTTTACAATCAAAAATGATGCAAAAAGCGTCTATTTTCTGTACGATCGTAGATAAAAGTTTTTAGCACTCCCACCGGCTGTAATTCGTGTAATTCCACTGGTAATTAGCCCTCATCAACTAAGAAGGATCATGTACCACTTAGTATCGAAGAAGTATTTTCGTCAAAATATTAATTTTAAATCTTGTATATACAAAAATTTGCAGGTCAAAAAAATGAAATCCAATGTAATAATATAAATATAGATCTTTAATTTAATATTGGCGAGAATTAAAGATTGGAGTATTAAACAGAACCAAACATAGTTAAAATAGAAATTTCTTCATGCAAATAAAGAAATTTGGCAAATAATTCCACTCTTGTAGTATAATATTCCAAAACATTTATTTAAATGTTTCTTTTGTCTTACAGTTATATCTTCAAATTATTGTTTCCATAAACAGTATTTTAAAACTTTTATCAAATAGTCCTTGAATGAATCATCATTAATATTCTTAGATTTCTCTGTACACTTTAAATGTTTAAGCAAATATGTAAAATATTTAATTTAAGTCGTTTATATAAATATCAAATTTTAATTAAAACAATTTGATATTTTCATAAATAATTAAAGCAATTTTTCCAGGTCACGTAAGTTTCTTATTAAATCTAACTTCATTTCAGATATTAATTCCGAAAACTGACCCTTATAAGACCAACGTAACATCAGGAAAAGATTGGAACCTCTTTTTGCACAGAGCACTTCTTGATGGATAAAATAATGGAACTGAATTACTTGACGACCAATGAATTTAATAAGTTGTGTAACAAAACCAATGTTTTTGTCAACCAAAAACGTCGAGCGCCTATTTGTGAAAATCATGGACTCTCTACTCGGAAGCATTTTAATGCCTTAGGTGTGCCCAGAACATCTTTGATTCGTATTCTTCACAAAGATTTACATTTACATCCGTACAAAATCCAAATGGTACAGGAATTAAAGCCTCAACATCACTCTCACAAGCTCCAATTTTCAAACGAAATGTTAGGGAGGTTCGCCAGCTATACCAACATTTTTTTCTCAAACAAGGCACACTTCCATCTAAATGTGCATATGAATAGGCATAATTGCAGGTATTGGAGTGGCACTAATCCAACATTGAAGCATCAAAAACCTTTGCATTCACTCAAGGTTACTGTATGGGCAGTTTTGTCAGCAAGAGGCATTATTGGTCCATACTTTTTTGAAGATCGCCGAAGAAATGCTGTTACAGTGAATACAGAGCGGTATATTTCTATGCAACAGAACTTTTTTCACCAGCGCTACAGGATTTCGATGGTTTTAATCAACGATCGTGGTTTCAGCAAGATGGGGCAACATGCAACACTTCCAATGACTCATTAAGTGCTGTTCGCGAAATTTTTGGACAAAAAGTGATATCCAAAAGAGGTGCCATTAACTGGCCACCTCGAAGCCCGGAATTATCCCCACTGGACTTCTTTCTTTGGGATACCTTAAAAGTAAAGTTTTCAACAGCAACCCAATGGCCCTAGAGGAATTAAAGGAATATATTCGAGAGGAAATGCAAACATTTCACGAAACACTTGTGAGGCCGTCATTGAAAATTTCCGCTCCAGGTTGCAGCAGTGTCAAAATAGTCAAGGGTCACATAAGGATAATGTAATTTTTTTTGAAATAAAATCCCTATTTGTGTACTTTAATAATAAATAGAAAGTTTTTATCTCACATAACTAGTTTCATTTGAAATATAAACGAACTTTTGGTCCACCCTGTATTTGGTCGAAATACCTTTTGACATTACAAACTATGCATATCATCTTCTCTTTTTCGATTGCTCGATATTTATTAAGCCATTCATCGTTTACGCTTGTACGTTCTTTTCTCTCACTTAACTTTAATTTCTTTATCACTGATATGTTTGTGTATAGCAATTGAAGGACGAATATAATAGTGCAAATCTAAAACGTGTTTCTTACATTTTAGTAGTTTCGTGTGGGTCACTGAAAATGTTTTTGTGGGTCACCTACTGACCTGTAGGTTTGTCATCGCTGATCAGAAGCAAACCTATAGGGTATATGTATAGCTACCATTAAAAGCTTCAAAGAATTTACTTCTGCAGCAAGTATGGTAATAAAAATGTTCTAAGTTCTAACTTTTCTAAAGATATTCTCTAAACGGGATTAACAAAATTGGTGTCATAATGACATACTGACAACAGCAAAATATAATTTCTAGAATGCAGCTATAAACTAATTAGGATCCAGAATAAAAGTACCACTTTTTCGAAAAAAGAAGGGAAATGCAACATATTATATATATATATGTTTATTAGACTTAAAATTGTCGGTAGAGGAATTAAATAGTTCAAACCACTCGAATTTATTAAAAGTATTCGCATGTTCATCAGAATACAGGAAAATAATTTGACGAACACACACTGATTAAAAGATAGAGGAAAACACATAATTTTCCCATCTACTTTTAGTACCAACAAAATATTTAAAATAGAATATATCAGAGGAAGATGTTCATTTTAGATGAGTAACAAAAAGCCATCATTAAATAAAATAAAAATCTAAAATTTTCAGTGGTATATAAAAGTAATTACATATTTTTATTATGTGCCAAGTTATACAGCTATATTTTAATTAATTAGCAGTAATTATTAAACCAATTTAAAAACAAACTCTCACCTAAATTTCCAATATTCTGGATCGCTATCGGGATCTAATGATCTATGCCTCCTCGAGTGATAGTTACCCCTTGAATTGCTGAACCATACGTCGTACCCATAATCAGATAAGATATAACCTAAAACATAGATAACGTCACATCAAGAAGTACTTATTGTATATGTAACTATTATGTCAAAAACTTTTTGGTGATGTACTTTACATAGATCCATATTCGGTCCCCGGAACATCCAGTTTTCCGAAGCGCCGAAAATCCCATGGTGGAGGAGAGCAACAGGCCTTCTCTTATGTTCATTTGTCTTATTATTAAAAGGTATTCGATGCAGTGTTAGAATGTAGCCATCTTCAGTCACCACTTCGTGTTCTTCAAAAGGGTATCCGAATGTATTGATATGGTATCCCTGTAATAACAAAAATTGTACCTATTAATTTTAAATTTTTAATATAGTACTAGTTTATGTAATTATTATATTATATATTATGTTATACTAATAATATATTCATCTATATTTAAAGATTTAAAAATCTATCGAGCGATAACCCTTATAGTGCTATTAATAATAATATGGTACATATGTATATAAATAACAATGTTGTATCCTTTCTTCATACTTTATTTGCTATGTTTATATATAAAGTATAAAGAAAGGATACAATAGTGTTATTTATATCGATATACTCTTCACGAAAACCAAAACACAAATGATACAGTAAAAATAATCCTAATTTTCAATACATTTTGTATTAAAATCTAAAAATTAATTCAATCCTTTCCAACGATATATCATTTTAGCAATAATTTCATAGCCTCCTTAGATCTTTAAATAGGTTATAAGCTGAGTACCACATTTTTGCACAGTAAGAAAAGATGATTGCAACTTAGCCAACCAATAATAGTCAAGATAAACAAATTGTAAGATGTAAATGAGCATTACAAATCAAACACGAACGTATTTATTAGTACCACCATCTACAATTAGCGTAGTATACAAATAAGTTTAACCTGAAATAACCATAAACATTGTCGCAGCTATAATTAATTCCACTTAAGAAAACCCGGTAGCGCGAGCGATGATTAAGAGTCCTCATAACAAACCCGCATAATTACCAACATTAAGGCGATACATAGTTGATCTATTCATGCTCCGGGCCTCTTCGCTGCCATCAAAAAAGTATCATTTATATAATTATCCACTATAAGACGAACGCCGGCTATACATCATCTTGAGTTCCGGCACACGCGAAGTGAAAGTAAAATTTTGAGAAAGAAAAATATCATGTAAACAACGATCGGCCGGTTTTTTTCCCTACACTTTGGCCGTACCGGATCTTCGATTGTTCGTGCGTACCAGATGATGCAGAGGTGAAGAATGCCGTGATGCATTCGAAAAGTACAATGGGAACAGATCGTGATTAATTTGCAAGAAAGTGGCGCCGAGGTTTTTGGGATGATGCGAAATTCGCGGAATTGTTATTGAATGAAATTGATATGGCTCTTTTTTAGAAGGAATTGCTTTTCATAATGATAATGATGTAAACATAATGTTTTTCTGGAATTACTTTCTACATTTTAACTATAAAAAAAATACGATTTATTCGAAAAGCTTTAAGTTGATAAGTAGAAGATGTAAAATAAATAAACCATAAGAAAAAATGCTAAAATAGTATCCAAAAATTTTAGTTTCTCTATTTAAAGTATTATCAATAGTACTCTTCTTCTAGAGACCCTCTTGATAATAGTGTAAAAGTGAAACTAGTACAGTAAATATACATGTATTTTTTAAATCCCAATAAATGTTAAGAAAAGAATAGTTCTGCCAAATATTTGTATTCACGACCACCAGTATTATCTAAATTCTTGACACAAAAAGAAGGAATTTGGTTTTGTTTTCACTCCTGGCCCCGCCCACAGTGAAATAACAGGATAATTGTGTCATCGCGACCGGTAAAGTGGCACCTGGGAAATTCTAATGAATGCTGCCAAATTTGTATCCGCACAACGTACAAGGCATACATTTTATAAAATACAGTTAACTCTAATGTTTATAATGTAGACATATAAAAACAACGACATATTTCGATTAAAAGTAATAATTTAGAAGAGCGTTTAATTCATTTTATACAAGGTAATTAATTTTATGTAAAATTTTTAGAGAAAGAACAAAATAAACTCGGCGAGCAATTTAAAAACCATTGCCCCCGATTTTTCGCCGAATGACGTAATTTATAGGATGGTCCAAATTGTAGATGCAAGATACACTAATATATGTTTTGCGGTCCGGAGATGAACTGGGTCAATTTTTCGGAAATTTCATTTTGATCTAAAAAATTGTTATTGTTTACGAATTCTATAAAATGCATATATTTTTCGGCTAAAATTTTTACTACTATTTAAGTTCTCAATATAATTAATTGTATATTATAATATCTGTTAATTATTCATTTAATTGTTTAATTGTTAAATAAGTATAAGAAGTGTGTCATTCTTTTTTACTGAAGATATTTCATTTGATCATTTTTTGTATCTAGTCAATGATCCCATTGAAGCATTTTATTATAATTAACACTAATGAATTTGTATATAATTAATTCATTGCAGCATTCGATTGGCATGCCTGAAAACTTTCAAAATACAAAAAATTAACCAATTGTTAATTAAATTTTCTAATTAAATGTTAAAGTTCTTACTGTGTAAAGAGTTTGATAGTAATCCAAGAACAATTTGGTCTTTTATTAAATCTATAAATATTAATAACAGCTATTTAAGTAATATACTAAGTAGTATAATTGTTAATCTGCCCAATATTTCCATTGATATCATTTACCTGCTATGTCATATAACATGTATTTCAAACCACAAGACGCATATTTGTAGAAGTGAGTCAAACAACTAAACGGTCTATTATAAATAACTTAAAAAAATCAAGTTGTGTGGAAGTTTATGGCATATTTACTATCTAACTTTAGGAGCAAATTAACACCTTAATTAGCCCCTTAACTAAACTGTTCTATCGGGCATTTTCCTGGCTATCTGTAAAGGGCTGTTGTCATACCAATCCACAAGAAAGGAAGTGGATCCGATGTCAATCATAACAGACCTATATCGCTGTTACTAATTGTATCCAAGGTCCTGAATAAGTTTTATTAGCAACAAATGGTTGATTTTCCGGATAAACAGAAATTAATAACTAATAACCAGTATGGCTTCCGAAGAGACAGATATACGAGTATTGTATTTGCTGAAGAGATTTATGAAGGATTACGATCAAGCTTATATTCTATGGCTACCTTTATAGATCATAGTAAGGCATTTTATTTATTTACTCCTAAAGAAGCTATACTACTATAACTTTCACCCAAGTAGCTACCGTCTCTTAACTCCTACTTGAGCGGTCGGGCACAATATGCTGGATTTAATAATAATATAGCTTCGGGTACAGAAATGGAACATGGTCTATCAGAAAGATTCATTCTAGGGTTGCTATTGTACTTGATGTATGTAAACGATCTCCCTGGTCAGGTAGTTACTTCCTCCATCACACTGTATGCTGACGATACCTTGGTTGAAGAAATCAATGCTATTGGCAGGAACTCAACTTCAACCAGAAATGCTACTGAATGGTTCACGGCCAACAAATTATGTATTAATCCAGAGAAATTTTCCAAAACAACCATGGCATTTTCATTAATAAAAACAGAGTCAGAAAATAAATTTCACAATACTTTTTATTTTTATAATCATATTTCTTATATGATTTTTCTTATATTGATTATGTGTATAAAATTTTTTAGTTATTCAGTTTCTTATATTTTCTTATATTAATATGTGCCAACTCTTCTTTTTGTGCTTTCTTTCATCTGGGCGTTGAATATTCCTCTTCTTTCCATAATGTTTTCAACATATTTGCCCCACTTCTTTCATGGCCTTCCCACCTTTCTTCTTCCGGTTATTTTTGTTTGCCATAAGTTTTGTGTTTAGTTGGTGTCTTCTCTTCTGTGTAGGCGTCCCAACCATTGCAGCTGTTTGCCTTCAATTATTTTGTTTAGTTCTCTTATTTCTAGTTCTCTTCTTATGTCCACGTTTCTGATTCTGTCTGTTTTGGTTACTTCGTACACTTGTCTTAGGTACTTCATTTCTAGAATCTGTATCTTGCTTTTTTGTCTTCTATTTAGCGTCCACGTTTGCATCCATATAATACTATTGGTATTAATATTACTTTTATATTGTTAGTGTTGTTTTTCTCGATATCTTCTTGTTATTTAGTATTATCAATAGTATTTGGATGGTTCTTGTTGCTGCCTATAGTATTGTTTAATTCCACTTCTAGGTCTCTAGTGTTGTCTATTATTTGCCCTAAGTATTTGTTCGGTATGTTCTATTTTTGTGTTGCTTATATTTATTCCTTCTGTTTCTTTTCCTTTCCCTATTTTCATTATTTTGTTTTTTTTCTGTGTTGATTTTCAGTCCCGCTTTTGCTAGTTCTTCGCTCCATATCTTTATGTTTGTTTCTAGAACCTTCATGCTTTCCGCTATTAGTGCGGACAGATTTGTAGACGATGTATACAAATATACAGGGTGATTCATTAAGGGTGGCCACTGGCCGTATCTCGGAAACCGTATATCCTAGCATTTGGGGAAAAAAATTCTAATGACATAATCGGCCAAAAGAAGATGCGTTAAAATATTTTTAAATAGCTTTCCGCTAGGTGGCGCATTTTATCATTTGCATAATTAATTTGCGTTTTTTTACAAAATATTACCGCATTAAGGCTATTGAAAATTATCAAAATTAGAAACTACTGTACTTGGTTTACAATTTTTGCTTGTCATTTTTTTCTATCACCTACAGTTAAGTGGTGGGCGAAGTATACTTTTGTTTAGAGAAAATGGTCTGTAACTTATGTATACCTTAACCGATTTTCACAAGCTTAGGCTCAATGGAAAGAGTATTAGAAGTTGATTACGAAAATAAATAACATTAACACATTTAATCTATGCGCTGGCAACTAGAGGGCGGTATGTAACACTTAACCTTATTTATGTATTTTTCTCAGAAATATCAAATGATATAACTCGAAGCAGCTTACAAAAAAGAAAATGAAATTACATATTGTTTCGTCAAAACCGCAAACTGATATCTCTTTTCATTCCAAAGATATTAAATTTTCGTTGTTTTCGAAGTGTTGGTTCACCCTGTAAGTTGTAAGTGAAAACATACTGCTACAGTTACATTTCAAAAAAATATCAAGTTAAATCGAATGTCACAATATTTATTAACATAATTAATGGAAAAAAAAACTAAAATTGATAACTGCACCTATTACTTAGTTATTTTAGGTACTCAAAATGTTTCCCATCATTTGCTATGCACAAAATCAGTCTTTCTATAGTGTACTTGACACTGGCCTCAATTTCAGCACCAGAAATACCTCTTACTGCTTGCCGAATCCTTTCTTTCATATCCTCACGTGTAGTTGGACGTGTTTTAAAAACCAAATCTTTAATTCTAACCCATAAAAAGAAATCTAAAACCGTAAGATCTGGTGACCTTGCTGGCCATGGAAAAATACTTTCAATCCATTTATTTGAAAATACAATATCTAAATAATTTCGGACACCTGCGGCAAAATGTGCTGGGCAACCATTTTGTTGATACCACATGTCTAATCTGTTACGAATTGGAACGTCTTCTAGGAGGATGCGCAAATCGTTAGTTAAAAAATCTAAGTACCTTTGGCCCGTTAATTTTTCTTCAAAGAAAAAAGGTCCTATTATCTTCCTATTTAAAATACCACACCACACATTTATGCTCCAGCGATTTTGGTAATTGACTTCCCTCTGCCAGCGTGGATTTGTTTCTGACCAGTAGTGACTGTTGTGCAAGTTAATTTTACCAGAGCTTGAAAATGTAGCCTCATCCGTCCATAATATTGCAGATAGAAATTGTTGATTATCATTTAACATTCCTTTTAACCAGTTGCAATAATCTAGTCGTCGATCAAAATCTATGTCTTTTAACTCTTGATGTAAAACAACATGGCAAGGATGCATTTTATGTTCTTTTAGTATTCTATTCACCAAAGAATAATTTAATTCTAGATTTCTTGCAATTTCCCTAATACTTGCACGTGGTTCAGCGTTAACGTATGCCAAGACGTTAATAACATTTTCTTCTTCTACGTACCCTATATCTTACCGAAAAAGGTTGAACATTGCCAGTTTTTCGTAATCGTTCTGCCATACTTTTAAAAACTTTTCTTGAATGACGCCGTCTTTCAGAAAATCGTAACCCATATTCTCTTTCAGCAATGACTGCATTTTGTAGACTTTCAAAATACACTGCTAGCATATCATATGCTTCTTCATTTGAAAAATAAAGCATTATAATAAAGTGATTTTTCAAACGTTCAACTTAACTTTGACAGCAACAACAAATTATAAATAAACAATTACAAAACAGAAATGTCATTTCCAAAGGTGACTTGATTACTTTTACAACATCGCCCAGGAAAATAGTTTGACATACTCGTAATGTTACAGTTTATCCATATAAAACCATTGAAGAAATTTTAAGGAATCTAGGATAAAATTTCACTCTAGAAGGACTGATTTTGTGTAGGTACAGCAAATAAGGGGAAACATTTTGAGTTTCTAAAATAACTAGATAATGGGTGCTTTTAGAAATTTCAGCATTTTGTAAATTTCTGTTATGGGTAATAAGTTTTATTATTTTTCATTAATTATGCTAATAAATATTGTTGTCATTTATTTTTACATGACATTTTTTCTAAAAGTAACTTTAGCCATATATTTTCATTTACACTTTACAGGGTGAACCAACACTTCGAAAACAACGAAAAACAACAACGAAAAACAACAATGAAAATTTAAAAAATCTAAATATCTTTCGAATGACAAGAGATATCAGTTTGCGGTTTTGAAGAAACAATATGTAATTTCATTTTCTTTTTTGTAAGCTGCTTCGAGTTATATCATTCCATTTGATATTTCTGAGAAAAATACATAAATAGGGTTAAGTGTTACATAACGCCCTCTAGTTGCCAGCGCATAGATAATAAATGTTATTTATTTTTGTAATCAACTTGTAATATTCTTTCCATTGAGCTTAAGCTTGTGAAAATCGGTTAAGGTATACGGAAGTTACAGACCATTTTCTTTAAACAAAAGTATACTTCCCCCACCACTTAACTGTAGGTGATAGAAAAGAATGACTTAAGCAAAAATTGTAAACCAATTTTGATAATTTTCAATAGCCTTAATGCGGTAATATTTTGTAAAAAACGCAAATTAATTATGTAAATGATAAAATGCGCCACCTAGCGGAGAGCTAAGCATTTAAAAATGTTTTTACGCATTTTCTTTTGGCCGATTATGTGATAAGAATTTTTTCCCCCAAATTCTAGGATATACGGTTTCCGAGATAAGGCCGGTGGCCACCCTTAATGAATCACCCTATACATTCGGCGATTTCTGTTGCTTTTAGATTATATACAGGGTCGCTAATATGTATGGAAACGGTCGAATATCTCATAAAGTAAGAGAGCTAGCGAAAAATGTTAAGATACAAAAGTTTTAGAGTTTTTTAAAAACTATCAGAATAAAGATAAATTAAGTATACAGGATCAATTAAAAAGTCAGGACGAAACAAACTTGATTTTTCTTTAATGGAACACCCCGTATATTGTTTCATATTTCAATTCATCTCGAAATTCTACACAAAATTGGTATAGCACATCATAAAGCTAAACTTGACTGTTTTAGAAATATCGGTAATAACGCTCCTTCTTATCTTACGAACTTCTTGGGTTTTATGTTACCCGTTTTTATACAATTCGCTGTTTTGATATATATATATATATATATATACATGTTTTTATAGTGTCTGCCATTCCTATTCTCTATTTATTTTATCAAAGGCTTCTTCTAGATGTATATATGCTTTGTACAATTGTTTCTGATGTTCTCTTATTTCGTTTATTAGTTTCCTGATTGTGAATAGGTGGTCTATTGTGCAGTGTTCTAGTTTTTGTCTTATTCTTTTATCCAGTATATCCTCGTATATCTTTTCTGTTACACATAGTAAGGATATTCCTCTGTAGTTACTACACTTCTTTTTATCTCCGTTCTTTCATATCGGTATTATCGCTGCTGTTTGTCAGTCTTTGGATGTTTTTTCTGTCTTCCAAACTTCATTTAATAGTCTTGTTAGTTGCTTAGTACTTTCGTTTCTCATGTATTTAAGTTGTTGTAATTTAGGTTGTTGTTATTTGATTGTCTATTCTCTGGGCTTTTCCTATCTTCATTTACTTCTTCCGTTTTCTTATTTTCTTCTGATGTTTCGATTGTTGTCCTTCGACTCTCTCTTCATTTCCCTTTTCTTTGCTTAGCAACTTCTCGAAGTGTTGGTGTATCTTAATTTCTTTAACTTTTCTGTTTCATCTTATAACGTTGTAGAATAGTTTTTGGTTTTTTGTGCGATATTTTTCCCTCTACATTTGCTTGTTTCACTTGGATTTTCACCTGTCTTTTTTGTATTGTGTATTTTTTTTAATCTGTTATTGTTTTGTTTTGTAGGTATCTTTGCTATAACATATTTTTCAGTATTATTTCTTTCTTAAAATCTTCTATCCACCAGTTCTGGTTTTGTCTTTCCACTTCGCTATTATTGTGCTGCATGCCTTTTTCGCTGCTCTTGTTAACATGTGTTTGAAGTCATTACATATTTCTTCTGTGCCCCCGTATTGTGTCTTTTCAATTTTCTCTGCTTCTTGTTTTATTTGTTCCTGATAATATTTCCTTATTTCTTGGTCTTTTAATTTGTACACCTTTATTATTTCTATTGTCGTGTCCTTAATTTTATCTTTTTCTCTCTTTGCACTCTTACGTCGTTTATTTGTTTCCTTTGGATCTCTTTCTTTATTATGTGATATATTATTGATCGTTCGTTTCTGCTGCGTACTTCTCTCCTGTATTTATGTGTTCCCTTGGATTTGTATAGTGTGTTTAATATTATTAGATTGTTTATTGCGCAGAAGTTCAGAGGTCTGTTTCCATTTTTGTTTTTGTATTTCTCTCCTACTCTAGAGTTTAGGTCGCCCAATAGATGTAATGATTCATCTTCGTACTGTTCTATGATTTTCTGTAATTTATTCCACAATTTGTCTTTATTTTCTTTTGTTTCATTTTCGTTCGATCTGTACACTTGCCATTTCGATAATTTCCATGTTTCTTCTTTTCTTATTATGTACGCTACTCTTGCTTTTGTTCTTGTTTTGGTTTCTACTCCACTTTATAATAGTAGATGGTTTCCAATATATGTGATTTCTTTCCCTTTCAATTTTGTTTCCCGTAGTCCTATTAGATCCATTTTTGTTTTCTGAAATTCTTCCTCTAGTTTATCTTCTTTTACCTTTACGCTTCTTATGTTCCATGTGCCTATTCTTTGTTTTTTGTTTTCCGTTTCATATAGCTTCGTTGCTTTATGTGCTAGTATTTTGTTCCCTCTGTAGATTGTTTAGGTTTGAGGTGTTCCTGCTCTTCATACCATATATGCCATATGTTTCCTATCATTCGTTTCTTTTATTTTATCTGTACCTTCTTCCCCTCATTTCATTTAGTTTTTGCTCTTTCCTTTATTTTATTTTATATGTCTTGTTTTTTCCTTGTCAGGTTATTTTCTATTCTTATTTTAGTTTATTTCAGCTTGTTTTTATTTTTCATTATTATTGCTTTATCCTCCCAGGTTTTTATTTTTGCTACTACTACTCATTTGGTCTTGTTTTTCCCTACCGTTTTTCCATTCCAAGCATCTCTTTTATTCATTCATTGGTTTTTCCTGTAACATTCTGGTCACAGCTCCACTCTTACTATGTTCCATTTTTTCTTTTCTTTTTCTTGGGTTTTCATTTTTCTTCCAGCTTTTTAATTATTTTTTCCACGACTCCTTTTTCTTTATTCTATTCCGTAGTTTTCTTCTCCCATTCTGTCTTTACCTTTTGGAAATCCTCTTTCAGCTCTTCACATTTTTTGTTATATTCTTCTTTCATCTCCGTCTTTATCGCTTCTAGTTTCTGTATAATTGCTTCCCGCGACAATTCTTGGTTTGTCTTCCCTGGTAGCCTGTTGTCTGCTTGTTGTGGTGTAGTTTGTTTCGCTGGTGTCCTATCTGTTTTCGCACTTATCCGATTTTTTGATTTCTAGTTTTTCGTATTGTTTAGGTTTTTTATGTTCCTCTTCCTTTTGCTTTTAATGTAGTCTTTGAAACTCTTTACACTCTGTAATCTTTCTCTGTCATTTTGGTTGGTTCGTAACCTCATGTTTCTGCTTTGTTGATTTCTTCCTTCTGCTCTTTTTTCTTATTTCTTTTTTCATTTTTTATTCTGCTTGATAACTCTGCTTTTCATTTATTTTATACTTATTTATTGAAGCACTTTAAAATGCACGTGTTAGCACCTAACCTCACTTTCAAACTATATTTTTATTGCTTAATCTAAAATTTGAATTACCTCAATGTGATGTTGCCTTATTTTTCAGTGTACCAAAGTCACTTGACATATGGCTTATTAATAAGGGATCATTCTGCCATAATGCATCGATTATTTGGACTGCAACGGAGTGCAGAATCGAGGCGTCAAATAATTATAGAGAAGACTGTCGTGCAGCTTATGTTCAATTACGTATACCAACACTTCCATGCCTCTTCATCATTGAATGTTTACTTTACGTTTATAAGAATAAACATATTTACGGTAAATATAATGAAGTACATTCTTACAATTCCAGATCTGGTGGACTTTTATACCCCTTTAATCTCCGTTTGTCTACATCGCAGAGTGGTGTTAAATTCTATAGACCTAAAATGTTTAATAGTTTGCCTATTTCACTGAAATCACTTTCTATTGCAAATTTTAATAAACATTTTAAAAACTAATAAAAATGTAAACTTTGTAGAAAATTTTAAAAAATAATATTAATTAATAATTTAAAAAAACTATTTAATTGAAAAGTGAGTTTTATTCCATTCAAGATGCAAAAGATAACTTTAGATATCTCAATGTTGATTCAATTGTATGGACAGTCATTCTGTGTATTTGTTGTTCTGGTAGATCTATCAAAAACGGTTCGAATCCAGTCTTTAAATACCTCATTTTTTATATTTTTTGATGTTATAAGAATTATTATTAAAGAAATAAAACAGTAACGTAAAAGCTCCCACATATGCCATGATCGTCTGAATGTAAACAATGTCTAAATTAGAACTAATAGGACCATATTGACAATTTCATTAGTCATTATATTTGACTATGACAATCTAATAAAGAATTTGGGAAGGTTTTTAAGTGCCTGTTGTTCTGCTGAATCTGTGTGGGCAATAACATGACTGTGTTCTCATAAGGTTCTAATATATAATGTGGCTAGTTATTAAAATATTCAAATAGTATATTTATTGTTGCTCTGAATAACCAAAAATACTACGACGTTAAGAAAATAATTAATTTAAAACGATAGAAAAGCTTATAAACAAACGTAAAACGTCTTCCGAATATAAACAATTGCTATAGTTATTGTTTTAATATAAAAAGCTTAGTTGCACATGCTTAATAATAATATTACTTTTTAGTGTATTACTATAATTTTGACAACCCTGCTTGTCTATAACGAAATAGAGTTTTTTTGGCGATAACGACCACGAACAAGGTTTAAAATAAAATGCCACCAATGGCCAAAATATTGCTTAAATTGTAAAAATACTATCGTGACAGAGAATGCCATAATCGGAAGTAGAAGAAGGAGTCTGAGTCGAAGAACAGATGAACTCCATCCGCAAGAACTGTGATCTAAATTTTTGTCATAATTAATTAATATCTTGAAATTTTTAAATCTGATGTTAACATGACATTGTAAAGTACAAAATATATAAAGAAATAAATATATATTTATGTTAGAATACTGATAAGTTTATATGATACGTCTTCTGCATTATTATGAACTACTTTGTTGAGATCTTAGTTTTCTAAACTTATTTTTATAAGTAAAGTGTTTTTTAAAATATATTATCATAGCATTTAATATTGTGCAGTTAATGTTTTCTGTAGAAATGTTGGAAGAGTTATTTTATTTTCTACTGTATGCTTATCGAAATCTATTAAGAGCTTCTTTTGGAACTTTTCGACTTCTTTTACTGGGGACTCAACACGATTTTAAAGATTCAACATTCGGCAAGTGAGTATTTCGCAATTCATTGAAATGATATTATAATGAAGTAGTAACTTAGCAAAATTGTTCAAGATTATTTTTTATTATTATTATTATTATTATTATTGTTGGAGCGCTGTCCCATCCCCCGGACAAACATCGGTCGTTTTCGGGTGCGCCCGCGCCACCATCTTTATTTTGTAAATAGAAAATAGTTGTAAATCTTGTAAATCAGTCTTAAACTACCACCAGTGGAATAAACACCTTAAGTTAGAACTGCAGTATTATTAACGACGAAACCATCCGATAACATTAACTGACATCATATCCAGTCCACACAAAACAATTATACTATGGAATCCCGTGTAGAATGCCTCCCAGATATGGGTGGTACCTGGGAAATCAAATACCAGGGGCGGACTAAAACTAGCAAGGGGTAGACTGGACTCCCCGGCCGTAGCGAAAGCGACCAGTCTAGGGAAGGCCACCCGACCAAACCAATATATAAAGTATGATGTGTGATTCAATGAACGTTATACCCCAGGCGGTAAACAATCCGACCGCTGGTTCCGACCGGGTGAAAACCCCGGTGGCCAGTGCAGGCCCTATGGATTCAGGGGAGGGCCAATAATTCTTGCGACAACCGACGTGAACGAGGAGAAAGTGTTTCGAAGGCGTCCTACCCGTAAGCGCACTCCTCCCTCCGTCCAACGAAGGAACAGTACTAAAGAGAGAACGTCTAGCGAAATCGTTTCTCAAGATGTAGAGGAAGAAGTCCAATTGTAGGAGAAGCCAATTACGTATCTCCAAAGAGAACCTACATCGTGAATTTTAAGAATGATGAGTCTTGCGAATTAAGGCGGTGCAAAGAAATTATTTAAAAAATGAAAGCGGCGGCGGACATAAAAAACGGCCTTACAGAGCTCGAAGAGGCATTAGATGTAATTAAGTACTGCAGAGGTAGCTGACTAAAAGCGCAGTCTAAATTATAGGTGCACCAGTACCGGGAGTTAAACGCAGTAAGCATAGTTGCTAATAATAAACGAGCTGCCAGCAGCCCTATTAACGGCAATGACAAGAGGAAGAAGGAAGATGCTAACTCCGGCCAAACAGCGGTAGCCTCAAGTGATGTCTGGATACCAGATAAGACTACCGCTAAAAAGCAAAAGAGAAAGAAGAGGGTGGCCCAAAAGGAGGAAACCAAAGCTAAAGAAAAGCCGCAGAAGAACACGCAAGATTCCAAAAAAGGAAACGTGAGCGCTCTTGCTCAGTCAAAAAGTGGAGAACCCCACAACGCCGCAAAGCAGATAAAAAAACGTCTGGCTCGCAAGCATCACAAGGAAGCCTTGCTAATTGACCCGGGCCCGGGAAAGACTTACGCAGATGTTCTTGGCGAAATCCGTAAGTCAGTAAATACGATGAACACAGGGACAGTGGTAACATCCATCCGCAAAACCCTATCAGGGGGAGTCCTTGTCGAGCTCTGTCCTAAGAAGGTGGATAAGTCGGCATTTGGAAACGCCCTGAAAACCTCCCTAGGGGCCAGCGCTACTGTGCTTAACCTAGAGCCCAGGCAATCAATCGAAATTAGGGATCTTGATGGGCTGACAACCACGAGGGAAGCGAAAAACTAGGCGAACTCGCTAAGGATATTAAGGTATCCATAGTAAAAACTGGTGATAGAGAACAAAAAATGGCCATCGTTACCCTTGGCGCGAAAGAAGCGAGTGTATTACTTAAAGACGGGCACTTAATGATCGGGCTGGTCAACGGTAGAGTCCGACGAAGGCCGATGTTATCGCTATGCTACCGGTGCCTTGGTTACGGTCATATTGCCAGAACCTGCAAAGGGCCTGATAGAAGCGGCATCTGGATCCGAGAGCCAAAAAAGATACCCATAACAACACATGGAAACGGACGTGGCTGCGTGAGGGTTAGGAGCAAGGATATCACTCTTTCCAGCTGCTACCTTACTTCTAATGAATTCATCCAAGCTTTTAGAGCAAAAGTCGACGCACTCGAGGATATTATACTAGAAGTAAAGAGTAAAATGGTGGTTGCAGTGGACTTTAACGCAAGAGGCACTGAATGGGGTATGCCTAGCGGAAACGGTAAACACCATCGTTGATTCATTGTTTCCAAACCACCCAATACGTAAGGAGACAAGTGAGATTGACGAAAGCGACGAAATCCCTCCATTTACAGACGAAGAACTGCGACTGACTGTGGGATCTTTTTGAAATAAGAAATCCCCAGGGCCGGATGGTACTCCCAGCGAGGTACTGAAAAACACATATCAAGCTAAACCTGAGCTCTTGCTGAATATGTACAACGCCTGTCTAAAGGCGAGAATTTTCCCATCCCGTTGGAATGTGGCACGTCTCGTACTGATCAGCAAGGGCAAGGGCGACCCACTAGCACCCTCCTCATTTCGACCGATGCGCATGTTAGACACAGCCGGGAAGGTGTTAGAGAAATTAATACAGCCTCGTCTTCTTTCTGCAGTCTGTGCCTCTGGTAATCTATCGGACAGACAGTATGAATTCCGTCGTGGGCGTTCCACCATATACGCGGCCCAGGAAGTTGTCCGGGATGTACATGCTGCAGAGGAAGGGAATCACACCTCCAGAGTGCTACTTGTCACTCTCGACGTAAAAAATGCCTTCAACTCGGCCAGGTGGTCCGATAGGTTAGACGCGCTTAAAGGTTTTAAGATCCCCAACTACCACTTTCGAATCTTGGCGGACTACCTTAGAGACAGAGCGCTGATATATAACACAGCAGAGGGCAGGCTATCGCGCAAAGTAACGTCGGAGGCAGTTCAAGGATCCATCCTTGGGCCTAACCTCTGGACTGATGGGACCCACCTTGTAAGGTATGCAGACGATGTAGCAGCCATTATAACAGCTTGCACTGTGGTGCTAGCCCAGCTTAAGCTGAACCAAGTGATGCGAGTGAATGGATGAAAGATTAGAGTTAGCGATAGCCAAAACAGAAATCGCCGTCCTCACAAAAAAGAGAATACCTACTCTAATGTCGATGGTACTTGGAGGAGAACAGGTGAATACAAAACCTGTCGGACAGTACCTGGGCATCACGATAGATAATAAACTCACCTTTGGTGAACACATCCGTCGTGTAGCTGAGAAAGCCGAGATACAGACCACATCGCTTAGTAGTATTATGGCTAACATCCATGATCCTAAATCTAGTAAACGGCGTCTTTTAATGACAACGGTCCAATCTATACTCTTATACGGCTCAGAAATATGGAGAGATAAGATGAAGTTCGAGTGCTACCGAAAGCGGTTAGCATCATTACAAAGAAGAGCTTCTCTCAGAGTATCGTGCGCATACCGCACGGTCTCTGAGGCGGCGGTCCTTATAATCGCCGGTGTAATCCCCATTGGGCTGCTAGCAATAGAGAGGAAGGCGATATACGAGCATAAGTCGGCAATTGGACAGCAGCATGCCAGCAGAGAGGAGAGGGCACGGACATTAGAATAGTGGCAGGATTCGTGGTCCACTATAAATAAGGGCAGATGGACAGCCAGACTATTGCCCTTCATTAAACCATGGCTCGAGCCCAATTCCTTAGCGGACACAGATGTTTTCGTTATTACCTCCATCCGATGGGAAAGTATGGAACCTCCGTGTACAACTACTGTGGTAGGGAGAGAGACGAGATGGGCAACTAAAAGAGAAGAATTAGAGGCAGATATTGGGCATCTGTCCCAAGAAACCGTAGTCGGGAAGATGCTCAAATGCGAAGTAAAGTGGAATAAGATGGCGACATTTGTGGAGGATGTCCTCTGCGACAAACAACTAGAAGACGCCGAACATGTCACGACATGAGCGCTAGGAAAAGGCCCAATCTGAAGTAATATGTTAACTGTTCCGGGTTGGTGTCCTAGGTGTCAGTGGAATGGCAGGTTATTTACTAGGTAACATGATTAAATGACTAAAAGCTTATATTTACTTTTCATGTCTAAATCCGAACTGATAATTAACTACATACTTTTAGCTTAGATACATTATTTTCAGACGGCTAACCGAATTAAAATACTTCACTGGCTGAAATGTATTTCGCCTATATATTAGATGTCACTACAAACAAAATCATTATACTTCCTAGAAAGTACAAACCTTTACTGATTAAGGTTTAAATTAAACTACACTAGGTTTGTTTTTAATTTATTTTGCTTATAATTTAGAATCATTCAGGAATATTTACACATGAAAAAGCTTTGAGCTCGTTTGGTGCAGCATTTTTTTGAAAATTAACCAAAAAGTAAAATGTAAAATGGTGATGTGACCAACATAATACTTTCCCTATATTTTTCTCGAAAACTATGAGGATTACGCGAAAAAGGCTATTCTTAATAATTTGCTCAATTTTGAATTCTAAATTCTAAATTTATATGTATATGTAGGGTGGGTGGGTGTCTTTTAACCCACTCTCCAATCAGTGAAACATAAGCCAGAGAATTAAAAGTTGTAAAACGTAAATAAACATAACATTTTTGCTAAATTTAATAGATATATTCAAACAAATTTTTCAAATAATTTTTGATTATGTTTTTCTGACTGAAGGGTGGGATAGAGGCCACCCACACACCCTGCATATACATATAAACTTTAATTCCTTATCGCTTCATTGTATCCAATGAATTTAATTACAATTTTTTTTTTAATATTTCTAGATGGTTTACATCAATAAAATACTTGTAGACTAGAAATTAATCACTGCGCAAGCAGTATTTTGTGGATGGTTTATCATCAATGCGATTGTAAAAATAATATTTATAAAATTATTCCGTTAGGAGAATTGTATAGGTAGGTATTGAATTATGGGGATGTCCAATTTTGGAAAAAAAGAAAGAAAGAAAATTTGACGCAAAGAAATATTAAACTAAAAAAGATAAGCTTTTAAAAATACATATAACCATCACCGACATCTGTACAAGAAACTGTAGTGTGTATAAAAGAGGGTTATTATTATCTAGATATTTGCTGAATTAAAATCTATAGATAAAATTTTAAATTTTTGAGAAGATAAAATAAGTTAACCAAGAATTGTGTAAATCATGTACATCAACAAAATACTGCTTGCGCAGTTGTGGATGTTTGTGGTAAAGAATATATATTGACTTAAATTATCTACAAAATACTGCTTGCGCAGTGATATATGCTTGCATACAAGAAGTATATTTAAAAAAATGTCAAAATGACATAACACATAAAAGGTCTACAGAAATTGGACCTAAAATACCAAAAATGGGCAAAATATTGCCACAGTAGCCAGAATAATTTGATGATTATCATCACCAGTTACCAAGTATAATGGGTCGAGTGGAAGAACACAAGGACATGTGAACTCCACCTTTAAGTTCTATGTTTAAAAATTTTGAGTTAGTGAACTTGTGTACATATTTTTTTTTCTTTTTTAATAGAACTTGTAAAGTAAGTAAAATAAAATAAGTACTGCGCGGGCAGTATTTTCTAGATGATTTACATCAATAAGATACTGGTGGAATAGAAATTCATCACTGCGCAAGCAGTATTTTGTGGATGGTTTATCATCAATGCGATTCTAAAAATAATATTCTAAAACCTATTCAGTTGAGAGGATTTTATAGGCAGTATGAAATTATTTGGATGTCTAATTTGGAAACAAATGATTGGAAAATTTGATGCAAAGAGATATTAAATTTGGAAAAATAAGTTTTTAAAGATACATATAACCATCATTGACCTCTGTAGAAGAATATGTAGAAGAAACTGTAGTGTGTATAATAGAGGGTTGTTGGAACTTTTATCTAGATACTTGCTAATTTTAAAACTAGAAGTGAAAATATATTTTTAAATTCTTGAGAAGATAAAATGAGTTAACCAATAATAATTATTTAAATAATGTAAATCAACAAAATACTGCTTGCGCAGTCCTGGATTATTATGTATATGTAGAATGGGTAGGTGGTCTCTAACCCACCCTCCAATCAGAAAAACAAGCGACGGTTTAATTAAATATTGTAAAACGTAAATCAATGATTTAAAATTTTTTTAGAAGATTTTGACATTTAAATACATTGTTGAAAAGTTTTGAAGATATTGATACCTAAGAAAACTCATGGGTCCTACAAAAATAAAATCTTAAAGAACATTTCAAGAATCTTTAAGAAAACTTTATTTTTATTAGAAAAAAAATCATATTAAATATTATAAAGAAACCGTTAAAGCTTTATATAAACAAGAGATAATTGAATTTTTAAACAATTGTAAAATAAAAAACATTTGATCACTCGAAAAAACAACAATTTTCAAATTAACTTAAATAATTATGTTCGTAGCAGTAGTAGTTGTCACGGCTGAAGGACCACGTGGTCGATAGCCAAGACCACGTGGTCCTTCAGCCGTGTTATTTGTGTATTCGTGTTTGTGTTTAAATAAGCTTGTTACAACTTAATTAACCTTATTTATTTAAAGTAATGAAATAAATGTAATAAAATTTATTAGTCCTTAGCTTTTTTAAATTATTATTAGTTAAAATAAATAAACTTACCTGAAGTTATAACAGCAAGTTACTTTTTACTTTTATTATTTAATTGCAAAATAAAACAAAATCGAATAAACAGAAACAATAATAAGAATAACTTTATTTTAATTTAAACACTTTTTATAAGTGATTAAGATCATTCGAAACATAGCAAAATTTAAAAATTTAAAAAAATATATTTAGTTTTCAAGAGATTCCAATAATTTCTTCTCAACGTTTCTAAATGGTTTGTTATTTTGGTCTTAAAACTGTATTAAACTTTTTGGATGTTTTAAAATTTAAAAATCTTTTTCATAAAAGTTTTCTAGAATATTTGTTCTGAACATTTTGATCAATTAAATTTTTTAGAGAAATCTCTATATTTTGCAATTTCTTTTAATTATTTTTAGATATTTTACCACTTATTTGAACTGTACAAAATCTACTTTTTGGGTATTTTCGAGATCATCCATATTTTTTTCCCAAGGTTTTCTAATAGTTTTGCCATTTCCTTTGCAAAACTTCTCTTTATAAAACTTTAAAAACTTTCTTCTCGAGATCTTTTTTTAAATTTTTTTTCAAGATTTTCTTGAAATTACTATTTAAGGTTTTTATGTTTTTAGTCGAGTAATTTTTCTTAAAGCTATATATTTTTTCGATTATTTTTGTTTTAATAAATTTTTCTAGATTTGAATTATATAGAATTTTAGAAAAAAACCTTTTCACGAAATTACAAATTTTTATTTTTTATTTTTTTAGTTTTATCAAGATCATCTATAATTTTTAACATTTATGTAGAAAAACTTTTCTTTTGACTTCTTCTTTCTTATGGTTTCTAGATTTAGTTTAGTTATTTTCTTCTTAAAACTGTAGATTTCTTTTCTTTTTAACATTTGAATAATAATAATTTCCTTGGATTTTATTTATATAAATTTTTAGAATTATTGTTCAAAAATTATTCTTCGATTTTTTAATTAATACCATTTACTTATATCTATATTTTGTTAGATTTATTCTTCTCCTTTACTTCCATCATGAAGTTGAACTACAAAATTATTGTAAAATTTAATAAATTTATTCAAACAGATTTCTCAAATAATGTTTGATGGTATTTTCCTGACTGGAGGGTGGGATAGAGGACCACCCACTTACCCTACATATACATATAAACTTTAATTCCTTATCGTCTCATTGTATCCAATGAAATTAATTACAATTTTTTTAAATAAAAATGAAATTAAAATGGAAGCATTTTTGAGTGAGTAAATTTGTAAAATATGATGAATGATGAGTGGGCAGTTAGATAAGATTTGCTATAGAAAATTAATTATATTTAAAATTACATTTTGATTTTGTTTCCTTTTTTATTACATAAAGGGTTTGAAGGTTTTTAGCAGCAAAATCATCAACGGTTAGCAATTAAAGTTATCATATATATGTAAGGTGGGTGGGTGGTCTCTATCTCACCCTCCAATCAGCAAAACATAAGGGAGAATTGTAACAAAAAGTTGTAAAATATAAATAAACACAAAATAATTGCATTTTTTGAGATTTATTTATACAAATTTTTCAAATAATTTTTGATGATGTTTTACTGATTGGAGGGTGGGATGGAGGCCTCCCACCCACCCAACATATACATATAAAATTTCAATTACTGATCGTCTCACGGTTTGGAGTAAATAAATTTTACAGAACTTTTTGAATTAAAAAAAATTCAAAAGGTAAAACTTTTGATGAGGAAATTAATACAATCTTTAAGGAGGATGGGTAGACAGACTTCAAATCTAAAATAGATAGTATTAGCTATATAAGGACATTTATATTAAAACGTAAATTTGGATTATGCTTTATTTTTTATTAGATATAAGATTTTATTGTTTTTTGCAGCAAAATCATCAACAATTAATATTTGAGGTTATCATGTATATTTTCTCTATTCGACTTTCCAATCAGTAAATCATAAGCGAGGGCTTTAATTAAAAATTGTAAAATGTAAAGAAATATAAAATTTGTGATATTCATTATAATAATTTCCTTACAATTTCTCCAAAACTATGAGGTTTACGCAAAAGGCTATTGTTAATAATTGACTTAATTTTGGATTCTTTACAATTACTTGTTATAAAATGGTGATGTGGCCATCATAGTAATTTCCCTATATTTTTCTACAATTATTTGTTATAGAAGTTTTATGTAACTTCAATAGTTTATTAGCAATTAGCAAAAAAATGTCAAAATTTTCAATTTTTAATATTTTTCTCAAAAGTTAATAATTTTATGAAAATATTTATTCCCTTAAACTTTCGTTTGAACCGTTTTTTAAAATTTTTCATATTTAGAAAAATATCACGAAAAAACAAAAAAACGCCTCGAGTAAACAACCACTTCCGGTTTAGGAATGTTTACCAAAAGCTTTTCAGTTCTAATTTTTAATGGTAAAACGTTAAGTCTAAAGTTTCATCTCAAACGAATTTTTCCTTTTTGAGATAGAGCGCCCACAGACATTTTTATGCACGAAAACAATACTTCCCCTATATATATACTATATAGGGAAAGTAATATATATATATATATATACTATATAAGGAAAGTAATAAGACTTTCAAAGGAAAATCTGGGCATGTTTAGCTGCAATAAAAAGTTATTTTGCATCGATTTCTGTCAGTAGATAAAACATAGATCCATACACATTGAAGTCCAATCGGCGGTCATCGGAGTAGTTATTTCCTGGTGAAAACCCTCCAAAGCATCCGAAGGCACTTGAAATCATCGGCAAGGCTTTGGTCAGTCATTTTTAAGACACGTATGAATAAAGAATATATGTGCATGTCCCACAACCCCTGTATTCTGCAGATCTTTCTACTAGCGACACTTTCACTTTCCTCGACTGAAGCAATACCGGCGGTTAAAGGATTTCTTTTCGAATGAGGATGTCAAATTGCATATTTTGAGGAATTTAATACCATCTATAGGACTTGTAGTCCAAGTCCTCGATATCTTGGTACCTTATAAGAAGGTTTGTATCTATCAAGATCAATTAGTTCTAAAAATCAGTGGTTTCAAAGTCTGGAACATATTTACTTGTTTCTGTGTGTTTCTAATAACTGGGTTGACAGGGAATCAGTAAAGTGAAACTAAAACAATTTCCTATGTTACTATTTCTATATATCATACACTTCATTTAACTATAGCAGATATTTTAAATTTATACTATTTTTCGTAATTTTCAGCGTATTTTTATTATACAAAGTTTTGACTCGATAAATGTTAATACTAATAGAAATCATGCATTAAGTAAAGGTAATACTAATTATAAACTTATTTTGTTGAAATAAAATGATGATTAAGGCCTTTACTTTTTAATATATTTTGAATCATACATTTTAATAAAATATACTTGGTTATCACACACGATTATTATGCTTGACCAACATTTACAAAATCATTTCCAACTGACAATTAAAAAAGACATGTATTTAGATAATTCATTTTGTAGCCTTCTGGTTGTTACATACATTGCTGGCGTTTAATAGCCACGTCTATTGAGAGGAAAGCTCGCTAGTAGTGTAAACTTCATGCTCAATAAAACTAAGCAGAAATGAAAGCAGAATATTTCAAAATAATTTAATTAAAGATGAACATTATAATACACTAGGGGAATATTTGCTCATCTTATGAAAATAATGAATCAAAATATAAGATCATTGTTGCACTAATACCTTTTTCAGTAAAAAGTATATGAAGCTCGGAATACCTGTAAACTCACAAAAATAAATTTTCTAGAGCAATACAAATTTCAAAGTTTCATGATCAATCCTTAATGTGCTATGTAAAGATAATGACATAGCCATCCGGAAAAGTAAAATATATATTCTATGAATATATATTTTACAAACTTTTAGAACACCAGCTACGTATACTAAAGCAGCAGATAACGGTGCATACATTTGTTGTGTGCAAGTATGAACTTATTTCGTTTTAGTAACTTACAGCTTCATTCAAAAAAGAGTTCGCATCAGCGACCTTCCTGTCGACGCGGTCGCCCTTCGGCGCCAGCTTCTGCCCGAATATGATCTCCAGCAGGTCGAAGCTGCCGACGGCCGGACCTAGCAGGAGCGCCGCCAACAGCAGTGCCGCAGTGTTCATGACACATTCAGGCCTCCTGCCGTTCGAACAGTACACTTCCGCGCTGAGCCATTAATGTCATTGTCAATGCCGGTGCCACTTTCTCCGCTTCGACGCGGCGGCGCTATGCCGAGGCGAATTCGTGCGGTTCCATTGTCGGCGTCTGCAAAAGAAAACTCTAAATTACAAAGATTTACGGCCAATAATCATGTTTACTGCTGGTCGGATCGTAAACTTGAAAGTCTAATTGGGTCAGATTTTATTTTAATAAGCTTATAAGATGGAGGTGAATGATAAAAAAAACAGTTCATAATTTTAAAATGTAGCAAATTTTAAAAAAATATGTATACAATATAAAATTTATATTTTTAGATATTAATTAAACAAAATATTGTAATATACAAAAATATTGAATTTTAAAAGTGTGTCATTTTTAATATGTTATAATAAATTATTTATTTATTTCCCACAATTTTTCTTATTCCAATAAATTTCACGAAACTAATCTTGGTTGGTACATTAAGCAAAAATATTTCAATGATTTCAATTATCGCTACTAACAGTTCCCTGTAATTGTGGTGGTTATCCAATGAATCTAGGAAAATCTAGTGTAGTGCTTTACACAATAAATGATTTCTTGATATTAACAAAAATATTTTTTTCCATTTTAATTACTTTATTTATTTTTAAACCATGTTTAACAATAATTTATATAAAAATAATAACGCAATAATAACCCATTTATCATCCTAATATTCTGTCACCTCACTTCAAAGTCGAATTTCAAGTGGAAATGAATCCTATCGAACATTTACAAACACCACTGATGAAATAAGTCTTGAAACAATAATTAGTAATAGTAATGGTTAGATATGGACCACATGGTTCATCCGCAGTATTTTTGGTTTATTAATGTGTATAAATAAGCTTGTCACTTTAAAGAATTGCTATCATTACCCTGAATCGTGATTCTTGAATCATAATAGTAAAGAGTACCAGTCACTCATCGGATTATAGATATTAAGACTTCCCTCCAGATGTATTCTTGGTTTTAAATAAATAGACTCAATAAAACGTATCTTTTTATATGTAAACTTTGTATACGGAAATTCAAAATGATGAGTTACCCTATACTGTTGATATGGCTTCTTGAGAACACTTATGAAGTAAATAAAGTAAATTCTTATATAACAACCGGTTCTTACTTTATTTGTTAAAAATTCAGTCTCTGGAATAATATATAATAACATATTACTATACTTCTAAAGATTACCTTCGATATTAATGCTTTTTAAGCATAAGTAACATAAAGTTTTCAATGTAACAATATTTCTCGAACAATTAAACAATAATGCGTGCCATTCCGAACATTAACTTCTAATTATAAACCACAATTTTCCGGTCTGTTTAGGAATTTAATAATACGTAAGGTTGGCTGCACGATGGGATGACTTTTAGTTTTATTTTAATTTCGATTTCTACTTTTGTAAATTGCTACATGCTTCTATCTATTTCTTCTCATATTAAAAGTGAAAAATAACGAGAAAGAATTATATATGAATGATAATGTATACAAATCAGAATTAAATAGTATTTGTAGATATAGAAAATGAAAATCGTACTACTAGGTACTATAATTGAAAATTATTTGACAAAAAACATAAAGTAATATTACTTGTCAGTAATATAAGTACCAGTCGTTTCCCCTTATTTTTATGTAGAAAGAAAACAACATTAATTGTGTAATGAATCAATTATTTGTGCTAAAGGAAAATCGCATGATGAATTCTCATGTTTTTAAAAATTGCTGCAAAACAAAGTTACGTAAAAGCATAAACAATATATTATTAAAAAGACATTGTTTTTAAGTGTTTTTAATGGAAAATACATGCGTATTCATCTAAAAATATGGACTCTTATAAATAAATAAAAGCTATGAAACGATCAGTGTTATAAGCTACGAAAAATTAAAACTGTAAAATAAAATTATACAGCAAAAATATAATCTATTCTTTTAAACAATAATTATTTATTGCAATATTTTGCAATTGCATTATTTACTTGATATTGTAACAGAAATTCCCTGTGAGATTCTTTCTTACGAATTTGAAACAGATACACTTTTTTAAGCTTTTTTCTTATCTTTTAGTAATATATACTAATATATCATATTTTGAACTATCGTCCTATAAATCCCTCATCAAACCTTTATAATGATCCATAATTCCTCTCTCCTTCCACTTCTTTATTGAAAACACGCTCACATTAGTGCTAGATCCAGATCTACAAGACATTAAAATAAATAGATTACGCAGATAACAGCATGAGACAGGACGTTTGAAGGCGTTGGATGAAGGAATAACTATCAGTCAGCAGTAGGACAAATAAGCCTTGTCCACAAAAATTACTTGCCACCAATGATGTGGAGAGTGGGATGGTTCATTGATGATCATTCCGGAGAAGATGACGTCATAATACTGCGAATTCAGGTTGGCTGAAGCGAACAACGAGACATCTAGAAAGAGATTTTGAAGACATCAACCATTTCTTTGAAGAATAGTATGAAGTAACTCCAACAATATACCCACTGAATTTATCAAAAGTGTGGCAGTTAAATAGTTATGTTTAATAGATATAAAAAAGCGGTTCGTATATTTTGCTGAGGTTTTTTTAATTTAGAGTTTTAGGAACTTGGCACCAATGGCAAGAAAGTCTTCAAAAGACTTCCCTAGTTGTTTACCTTATTTTTATACAACACTTCTTTAATCAAGCTACTCAACAACGTAATCCAATACAAATCTTCTATATCGACAAGACAGGGGAGAAGGTGATATAATAAGATATTTAAATGATGTTCCTAAAATCGTTAATAAAATTTGAGAGCACTGAGCTACACCCAACAACAAATGTCATTTTAGTAGTATACCAAAATATACGCCGTTTAAATACCAAAATTAATGAATTTTATAATAGTGTATAATAATTATGCAATTATTATGATGTATATTATTTAACAGAAACTTGGTTACATGATGAAGTTGAAAACTCAGAATTATTTCCTTCAAATTACATTGTTTGTAGATCCGATAGAGAATTTGGCTTAGAGAGAGAGGTGGCGGTGTATTAATGGCAGTACATAAAAATATTGTTTCAAGAGAGATTCAATTTGATATGAGTGGGTTAAATCATATTGAACTTAAAATGATTCCGTTATATATAAATGGTACCTCAGTAGTACTGATCTGAATAATATACAATATTACTATAACGTATTGAACTTCAGTTTGCCAATAAAAATGTTATTGTTATTGGTGATTTTAATATTCCTAACTACAATTGTGGATCAAACGCCTCTACACTTGAAATATTTAATTCATTTTTGGATTACAATAATTATATTCAATATAACAATATAATTGGTACATATAATAATATTTTAGACTTCATAATTGGGTCATTTAATTCTATTCAAGATCTTAACAGATGTGATACACCATTAGTTCCTGATGCTAGCCATCATCCCACACTCACATTTTAATTAAACTTGAAACTAATAATTCTCGTACTAGTACTGATCGGTCCAAATTTCAATATAATTCTAGAAAAACGAATTGTCCAGGCTGTATGTGATCTTAATTGGTCCGAGGTATATTCATATAAAGATGTTGAAATGGCATGTGAATCATTTTATAACACATTATAAACAATTTATGATAAGTTTGTCCAATTTTATAAAAAAAAACTGTTAACCAATGTGCACAATTTTGATCACTCGATTCGATGTAAATTAAAGTCGAAATATAAAGCTCGCAAGCGCTTTTTAAAATCAAGAACAACAATGGGTCGGGAAAGCTGTTATACAGAACGAAGATTATGTAAAGGAAAAATAGCTAAAGCCCATGCAGACTACATTAACAACTCTCCAATGAACCCAATTTAGTTTGGAATTATATCAATATTAAGGTTGATTCATGGTTGAGGCCTTAACATCTTGGAACATTAAACCAAAACGTTTACTTTCTTGACATCACACTTTATTATGATATCAACAATGTAAACGTTTTTGTTCAATATTAAGGGAAAAACCTCAAGGATTCCGGAATCCATAATTTATAATGACCAGTTACTTAATACGTACAAAGAGATTGTTAAAGGATTTGCACAACATTTTGTTAAATCATACTTGCCATACTCTCATAATTCTTCACGTGGAACACAAACACATAGTCATATTCATGATTTTACTATCGACACGAGCGAGGTTTTGCAGGAATCAAAAAAATTGAAACCTAAATTTACAACAAGCTTAGATTTAAATTCTGCTGTTATTTTAGAAGATGTAGCTTCTTAGCATATTGCTTATATCTATAGACGTATAACAAAAAAAAAAGGTTTTCTGATAAATTGAAAGTAAGGATATGTCCAGTTTTTAAAACAGTAAATTGCAAACATATTCTCAATTATCGACCTATGTCCATCCTGAGTAATTTGTTTAAGGTTTTTGAATCATATTGTTTAAGTATATTTACCATCAAGTGAGACCATTTTTGTCTATCAAGCAACATGGTTTCATGGGTCATAGACCTACATCGACGAACTTAATGAATATTACGCAAGATATTGCTGATGTAATGGACAGTAATAAGTAGGTTTATGTATTTTATGGAGATATGTCTAAAACCTTTGACACACATCGCGATTTACTTATATCTAATTTTTTTTAAATAAAGAAAATCGAAACTAGTCGCAAAAAGTGAAATAAAAAGTGGTATAAAAAAGTTATAAGTTTTTCTTTATTTAAAAAAAAATGAAAATGTACTACGAAGTTAACGCCGAGAAGATTCAAGAATTACTTATATCTAAGTTAATAAAGTTTAGCCTGAATAATAATGTTATTCAGAGATTGAGATCCTATTTATATAATCGTGGTCAACAAGTAAAAATTCAAGATATTCGGTCTAAACATTTTGTGGCTTCCAGTGGTGTACCTCAAGGATCAAACTTGGGCCCTCTTCTATTTCTTCTATATATGGATGATGCATGTTCAACTTTAATGTGTAATGTTCTTTTATACGCTGATGATATTAAAAGTTTATAGTGATATCGATAGGTTATGTTACCACTTTCAATTAGATCGGTTTAAAGAATGATATGTAAGTAACAAACTAACTGTAAATGTCAAGAAATGCTCTGTTATCACGTATGAAGAAAAACAAATTTAACTTTGAATCGGTATACTTTAAATGACATTGAATTAAACAGGCTCTCAGAAACTAAAGATCTTGGAATCATTTTTGATTGTAAGTTGACATTTAAAGCTCATGTTAAACAAACATCACGTGAGTGTTATCGCTTATTTGGCTTTATAATGCGGAATTATAGGTCATTTAAATGATGTTAGAGTGTTAAGTCTTTTATATAAAACTTTTATTTTAAGTAAAATTTCAAATTGTACTGTTATTAGGATGCCTATGTGTGTAAAGTACATTAATATGTTGAAAAACATACAGAAAAAGTTTCTGCGATATTTATATTTTATAAAACAAAAGAAATATTAAAGATACAGAAATATACATTGAAAATGACTATACAAAAAAAGAACAAGAAATACAGAAAGAAATAAGGAGTATTGCCAAGGTACAAAGGGAGAAAGGTTTAAAAGTTTCTGTTGGATACCAAAAATTAATAATAAACAATGAAGAATACCGATGGGACAAAGAACAACATGGTGTAACATTATATACAAAAAACTAAAAAAATATGAGCAACTAACAAATACACCATTAATAATAAACAAACATTCCAACAAAAATGGAAAACTGGACATGTAAATGGAGATACAAAATACAAAACCAAATGGTTAATAGGTACCTGGAATATAAGAGGGATAAAAAACAAAGAAAAGGAGTTGGAGGAAGAGTTTGAAAAAATAGTACTCGACATTTTAGGACTGACAGAAACGAAAAGAAAAGGAAAAGAAACTACAAAAACTGAGAATGGGCATATAATTATATATAGTGGTGTGGAAGAAAACGAACATGCGGCAGGGGGTATTGGATGTATGATACATAAAAACTTAATAAACAAAATAAATGAATGATATGTATCGGATAGATTATTAATAGTTAAATTCAAAAAAGAAAACATGATTATAAACAATGTAATAATCGCATATGGGCCAAACGAAGACATGAAAATACAGAAAAAAGATGCATTTTGGAATGAGTTGAGTATAATAATAGATGAATGCAAAGATGATGTTATAGTAATAGGTGATCTGAACGCAAGAGTTGGGAAAAGGGATGAAATTTATAAAAGAGTATTAGGAAATTACGGAGAAAACATAAGAAATAATAATGGGAAAAGACTATTGAATTATTGTATGCTAAATAATTTAATCATAGCAAACACTTGGTATAAACACAAACAGATACACACATATACGAGAGAGATGCCCAGTAGAAATGAGAAATCTATTATAGATTATATACTAATAGATAAGGAGAAACTAAAGGCCGTCAAGGATGTCAGAGTAAGAAGAGGCGCAGAAATTGGAAGTGATCATTACCTACTAACTCTTCAAACTAAAGAACTTATTAACAAAAATTTAAAAAAATATACAGCAAAAAAAAAAATAGAATTTACGACGATCAAAACATTTAAACTAAATGAAATAGAGGTAGCCAAAAAAATTCAAGAAAAATTAAAAAATAAATGGAAGAAAATTAATATACCGGGTGTCTCAGCGTGCGCGCCGAGTAGCTTTACGGCTAAACGGTTTATTTTTTTCAAAATCCGTTTTCGCAGGAGTATGTAGATGTATTAGGACCACATTTTAAAATTAGTTTTAAATATACAGGGTGTCGCATAAAAGCATGGCGTATCATAGTTATGTTTTTTCTTATGGAACACCCCATATTTGATATTTTTTTCAGATTCTACATCAAAAATAAGGGTAACTTTCATTATAAGATCATATGCCTAAACCTAATAATTTCTGAAATATTTAAACAATTTTGGAAAAATTGACGTTTCGAAAAAAAATCATATCTCCCAAATAGGTAAATGAAAACAAATGAAATTTTGTATCAGTACATTAGACTAATGGGGGAATATTTTAGACTATTTGTAGTAATTTAAAATTTTAAGATGTTTTGGTAATTTAATGTATCTCCAGAAACACATTCAAGGTCAAATTTCTTGCTTACTTTAAATGGCACACCCTATATCTAATAGGCCTATCTTGTAGCAAATTTTATTATCTTTCAAAAAGTATAAAGGTATTCTACACCTAATACTAATAGTTTTCAAGATATATCCATTTTTGTTAATTTTCGACATAATAATTATTAGTATCAATTATTGCAATAAGCTAGTGTGTAGCTTTTGTTTATAAACAAAGTCAGTTGACACATTCGAATCATTTGTAACGACCGCAAAAATGAAATATTCCTTAAACGAAAGAATTAACATGATCCTAATAATAGGGGAATGTTATGAAAATTGTCTCTTAGCGGAAAGAGTATATCGCGAAAGGTACCCTGATAGGAGACATCCTAATAAGAAGACATTGGAGGAAGTTTTAAATATATTTAAAACCACAGGCAGTGTCAAGTATCTGAAAAAAACGAACTTCAACACTGTAACTAAGGACGAGGAGACACAATTACAGGTACTTACTTCTATAATAGATAATCCTAGCACGAGTACACGTATAGTAGCTCGTGAGACTGGGTTAAGCAAGGCGAGCATATCAAGGATATTAAAAAAAACATGAATACCACCCATATCACTATGAAATTCACCAGCATCTGAATAATGCGGATTTCGAGAAGCGGTTAGATTTTTGTTTATGTGTTTTAAATAAAAGTGGCGATGATGAAGATTTTTTGAATAATATTTTATTTACGGATGAATCATCTTTTAATAATAACGGATCTTTTAATCGACGTAACTGCCATTATTACAGCACCGAAAATTGCCACAAATTTCAAATTACTGATCGACAACATCGTTGGAGTATTAATGTATTCGGAGGCATTTTGGGTAATTACGTCATTGGACCTCATTTTTTCGATGGATACTTGGATGGTCCCATATTTTTACAATTTCTCCAAGAAGAATTTCCATTATTATTAGAGAATATTCCACTGAATATTCGCCAAAACATGTGGTTACAGCTCGATGGTGCGCCACCTCATTTTTCATTGGCGGTTCGTCAATATTTAAATAGAATATTTAATAGGCGATGGATTGGAAGAGGAGGTCACGTAGCTTGGCCACCTAGATCCCCTGATTTAACCCCCATGGATTTCTTTTTATGGGGGTATATTAAAAATCAAGTATACACCACTCCTCCCACAACTGTTGAAGACATGAAGGACAGAATTAATGATGCATTTAGATCAATAACACCCAATATGCTAAGAAATGTTAAACTATCGTTTCAAAAAAGATTTGAATTATGCATTCAGTGCGATGGTGGTATTTTTGAAAATTTGTTATAAAAAAATAATGTTGTTATTATTTTGTTAATTTCATTTGTTGTTTTTCGTTATGTTTTTTGAAATTCTAAGACGATATTACGTAATCATGTACATATGTGTAAATAAATTATTCAATTAGTGTGTTAATTTGGAAATATCTCGAAAATCATTGGTTGTGTTAACTGACTATTGTAATAATTGATACTAATAATTATTATGTCGAAAATTAACAAAAATGGATATATCTTGAAAACTATAAGTAACAGGTATAGAATACCTTTATACTTTTTGAAAGATAATAAAATTTGCTACAAGATAGGTTTATTAGATATAGGGTGTTCCATTTAAAGTAAGCACGAAATTTGACCTTGAATGTGTTTCTGTAGACACATTAAATTATCAAAACATCTTAATATTTAAAATTCCTATAAATGGCCTAAAATATTCACCCATTAGTCTAATATACTGACACAAAATTTCATTTGTTTTCATTCACCTATTTGAAAGATATAATTTTTTTTCGAAACGTCAATTTTTCCAAAATTGTTTAAATATTTCAGAAATTATTAGGTTTAGGCATATGATCTTATAATGAAAGTTACCCTTATTTTTGATGTAGAATCTGAAAAAAATATCAAATATGGGGTGTTCCATAAGAAAAAACATAACTATGATACGCCATGCTTTTATGGGACACCCTGTATATTTAAAACTAATTTTAAAATGTGGTCCCAATACACCTACATACTCCTGCGAAAACGGATTTTGAAAAAAATAAACCGTTTAGCCGTAAAGCTACTCGGCGCGCACGCTGAGACACCCGGTATACAAGGAAACTAAAATCATGTGGGACGATTTTAAAAAAATAATTTTGCAGACAGCATCTGAAGTATGTGGTACATCCAGGAAGAGAAAGGACAAAAAACAAACGGCATGGTGGTCAGAAAACATAAAAATCGAAATAAAAAACAAAAAACTACTTTGGCAAATATATCTAAATGACAGGACGAATGAAAATTATAAGAATTATAAAAGCAGTAGACAAAAAGTAAAATCTGAAATAAAAAGAGAAAAAACAAAGATGTGGGAAAATTAGAAAAGGATGGAAAAACAAATACAAAAAATTTTTATGGAGCACTGAAGAAAATGAGGCAACCCAACAAATCAAATAATGTATTAAAAATTAAGAACAAACAAAATGAAATCTTGATAGAGAAGAAAGAAATTATGCAAAGATGGCGAGAATATTTCATGGAATTATTGACAGCGGAAAATAGGAATATATAGGAGAATCCGAAAGATAAATACGAAAAGGAAAGCAATGAGGCAGATGTAACAGAAGAAGAACTAAGACAAATAATAAGATCATTAAAAAATGGAAAGGCTCCAGGAAAGGATAGAATAACGACTGAAATGCTAAAAAATATGGACAACGAAGGATTCGAAATTTTACTAAAAATAATAAATAAGATATGGCAGGAAGAAAAAATACCATCTGAGTGGACAGAAACATTACTAGTACCAATTCACAAGAGCGGAGAAAAACAAAATTGCAATAACTATCGAGGCATAAATTTACTAAACACAATCACCAAAATCTTGGAGCAATTAATTGAGAGAAGGATAAGAAACAAAATAGAGAGTAAATTACACGATGCACAAAGCGGATTTAGGAAGGGTAGGAGTATTCAAGACCAGATATTTACATTAAAACAAATTACCGAAAAAATGCACCAACAACGTAAAATTTTTTATTTAGCATTCATAGACATACAGAAAGCATTTGATACGGTTAGTAGAAGATTAGTATGGAATATGTTAGACAAACATGAAATTGACCACAAACTGATACGACTCACTCGAAGAATATATGACGATAATACCATCTTTATTATACAAAATAACTATATATCCGAACCATTTAATACAAGCGATGGACTGAGGCAAGGGGGCGGGCTAAGCCCGCTACTATTCATAATATTTATGGACGAAATTATTAAAAAATGCAGCACCCAGACAAAACCACTAAATATAGGATTCCACAAATTAAACAATATTGGGATAACGGAAGGTGTGTATGCTGATGACGTAGTCTTATATGGGAGTAGCATCAGGGATATCGAACATAACCTAACAGTATGGAAACAGACAAATAAATATGGAATGAAGATCAATATATCAATAAGACCAAGGTGATGATGATCGGAGAGAGAGAAGAATTAAAGGTAATAGTAGACGGTGAACAAATACAACAAGTGGAAAGCTGTAAATACTTAGGAATAAATATTGAAACAAATGGGAAATACGAATCTGAAATAAATATACGATTAGAAAATACGATAAAACTCTTCCATACAATGAAAAAAAACTTTATACAGAAAAAAGAAATTACAAGTAGAACTAAAATGAAGGTATTCAAATCTATATACAGGCCTATTTTAACGTTTGGTTGTGAGACGGGGACCCTGAATAATCAACAAAAAAGCAAGGTTCAAGCGATGGAAATGAAATTTCTGAGGACAGTCAAAGGAATTACAAAAATGGACAAGATACAAAATACAAGAATTAGAGAAGAACTGGAAATGGAAGCAATGTTAACATTTATAGAAAAGAGGCAAATGAGTTGGTGGGGACACTTAGTAAGGATGGATGACAATAGAATTACGAAGAGGGTATGGCAAACACGGACGATGAAGAACAGGAGGAAGACCTAGGAAAACATGGGAAGAAGGAGTGAAGAAGATAATAGAAGAAAAGGGGATTCCGATAACGGAGGCAAAAAATCGAACCAGGAACAAAAAGGAATGGGCGAAATTTATACACGGACAATGAAAATTTGTATTTTATGGACAACACCCGAAAGGGTAAAAGTGTTTTTGATTATATATATATATATATATATATATATATATATATATATATATAATAATAACTAAACTTTATTTCAAAGTAATGTTAACAAAACATAAATGTGATTATTAACTTAAATGAAATAGGGTTAAGGAGTAATAATAAAATAAACTAAACTTTACTTGACAAACGACATACTAAAATAATCATTTATAGAATATAGTTCTGCATCCACCAATAAACGAAAAACGGCTTTCTTATACTTGCAAAATGTTTGTATTTCTTGAATTTGTGTCGGTAATTTATTATAAAATTTAATACATCTGTAAAACGCATTTCGTTCGGAGATTGTCAATTTATGTTGTGGATAGATTATGTCTTTAGTTCTTGTGTCATAAATATTCCGATTATTGGTCATAAATTCATTTTTATTTTTAAATATATATTTAAGGCATTCGTAAACAAATAGCGAGTATACAGTAAGAATACTATTTCTTCTAAATATACCTCTACACGACTCTTTATACGTTAAGTTAAACATGGCACGGACAAAACGTTTTTGAATTATGAAATTTTTTTCAATATGATTACTGTTCCCCCAAAATAGTATCCCAAATCTAAGCACTGACTCAAAACTTGCAAAGTATATTATTTTCAAGGAGTCTGTACATAGATACTTTTTTATATTATTAAGTAAATAACAGGTTTTCCCCAATTTCAGTGATAAATACTCTACGTGTGACCACCAATCTAACGACTCATCAATATATACCCCTAGAAATTTAAAATGATGTGATAATTTTACACATGTATTTGATAGTACTATTTCATCAGGAGTTGCTATTTGTGACTGTTTTGTTTTGAATAAAACCGCGCCTGTTATATCCTTGTTAAGTTTTAACGTATTATTTGTAAACCACTTATCGATTTTTGCAAATACGTCATTACTCATTTTGGCAAGATCGGGATAAAATTGAGCTCTTATGAGAAAATTTGTATCATCAGCATAGTTTGTGATGCGACAATTTAACTCTGACCTTAAGTAATGTAAATCATTGATATAAATGATGAACAATATTGGGCCCAAAATACTTCCTTGTGGTATTTCAACATTACCGCATTTCTTGATATCAGATTTAAATTGTTGTCCACCCTCCTCTATCACTACTCTTTGTTGTCTATTTATTAGATACGACTGAAATAGTTTTAAAGCATTACCTCGTACGCCATACCTTTCTAACTTAGTCAAGAGTATTTTATGATCTTGTATCATATGCTTTTGATAAATCAAGAAAAATGCCTAGTACAAGATCTCTATTTTCTAAGCCTTGAGTTATATATCTGGTAAATTCGAATATGGCATTTTCGATCGTTCTACCTTTGATATAAGCAAATTGATTCTGACTAAAAATTCCAGACTGTGATAAAAATTTTACAATTCTGTCGCACATTAATAGTTCAAATATTTTTGAAAGTGATAGTAAAAGACTTATAGGCCTGTAATTATCCATAAGTTGTGGATCACCTTTTTTGAACAGAGGCATTATAAGTGCTAATTTCATTTGATCTGGAAAAATTCCATATTTGAAAGAGTTGTTTATAATATGCACCAGCACTTGCGCTATAGAGTTTATACACGTTTTCACTATATGATTTGATACATCATCATCTCCACTACTAGACTTATTTTTTAATTTTTTTGAAATATGAATTATTTCCGATTCTGTTACTGGATATAACAATATAGATTTATTATTATATTCAATGTGGTTATAAGAGTCATTTGTTCTGGATTTATTTTGTAGCCCAAGTAGTCTTATAGTATCTAAAAGAAATTTATTGTATTCTTCTGCCACGACTTTTGGGTTACCTTTTATTGTTTTATTCTTGGTTGATGTGTTTGAAATTTCTTTAAAAATTCCCCACATACATTTTATTTTATTATCTGAATTTTTAATTTTTTTATCATATATGATCTCATAACGTGAAATCCATATTAGCCTATCATATTCTTGTTTTATATATATATATATATATATATATATATATATAAAACATGGAATATATAGCTTTTCTATTCCTTATTCGGAGTTGTAGACAGAAGTTGATTTTATATCCATCTTTAACAAACATATTTATATAAGTTTATGTTATCTCTATAAATTAATTCATTTTATTGTTGATTATTGATGATCAGAGAATTTCATGTACACTGTACTCCACGTGTGAATTATTACTTAAATTCACCAATTATATAATTGTCTCGCCTATACAATAATTATTCAAGAAATTTGGACATATTTACTTCTTCGTTCTTTAAATTTAAAAGTCAACAACAGCCACGGACCGGTTTCGATCTTTTTGTATCTCATCAGCGTAGTGCAGTTGGAGACAGGGAATCGAGATTCACTTAAGAGTTATTTATGTCTCCGGGTTAACCATCGATACGATAAAACCATAAAGGTGCCATCTATTGTTTAGACCAGATCTATCGATAGGATTAACATGTTTAGTTTTAAGACTTAATCATCGTTTGTACCTTTTTTTGTATGTATAGTAAATCGTTTAATTTGACAAATGTCTGTTGGGTTTTTGTAAATAAATAAATAAATATTAAGAGGTGGTTAATAATAAAGATTAAAAATTCATCGAAATGTTTTTTTTAGTTTAGATTCATTATAACTAAATGAACAAAGAATTTCATAAATGTACACATGAAATGATATTATTTATTAATAAATAGAAAAAAACGAAAATATATTCGTAAAATCTACAACAAATGAGTCTTATTAAGACTACAAGAACAAATCACTACTTCTCTAGCTAATACTTCGACAGACATTGAATAATACAAAAGTAATTTGCGTGTTACAAAATAGCAAGGCTATCAAAGCAACACTAGTTTGAACGTATTTCTTTCTGTAAAATGAACTAAAAATGATTGAATGTACTTTAAAATAGTTTATGAGTGACTATACTATGGTATATAATTTAATTTTCATAATTTCAAAAAGAGAGGGGATATTAAAATTATATTGCCTAGAAAATATATCCACGAGTATTTGAAAGATAAAAAAAGCGAGTTATGCAAACCAAAGGCCAATTATCTAACGACCGCCGCCTAAAGAACTTTCGAACGAAGACTATAGACTATTACCAATCATACTTACTTGGGTTTTGATCTCTGTACAAAATATTTTCATTACTGGAGTTATTCTGTACTTTGGTGTTTCAATCAGTAAATTATCTTTGGTTACCATTCAGTGCTCAACATGTGAAGTAACTTCACCAGTTGATTGAACCATCTACTAAAGTCTCTCATTTTTTGTTTAAAAATGGTATCTGCATCATCAGCAAAACACCAAATCTGGCCATAAAGATTTGATTCAATTTTTGCACCTATTAATCTACACTTGAGAGTGAACAGTTCTTAGGTTTAGTTTAAGAATTTGTCTGATACTGCATTTTAACTAAAAAAGACATCTTGTTTTAGTACTACCATCTAAAAATGAAGTACAAAATCTATTTTTACTAAACTGGCTATCTACTTGTTTTATCATTTCAAACAACAGTTTAGTAGTGATTAAAAATTTAGCAGCCGAATTCAAATAATTTGTATTATTCTTATTACAGACATTATTTTTTTGAATAAAAATTTAAGTGATTATTTTTCTTCCTTATTATTTTAGGACGTTTGAATTGGAACAGTACTTTTTCCTTCTTAAATCCTTACTGTATATGGAACTATGTATTATTAATTTATATTAGCAAATTCTGGGAATCATCGCGAAGAATTGTATTTTATTCCTTAGTGCAATACACTATTTCAAGCTGCACTGTTTTAACTTATAAAATGTGTAACCTCTATAATGTAACAACAACACTTTAATTTAAACGCATCAACTGCTTTGACTAGGACACGAGCTTGGCACCAATTGTAACTAGCTTTAGATCTGTTATAACTACATTTTTTGCAAAAATGACGTTGATTATAAACACACCGAAGGCAATATGCATGAGTAAATAGTTTGCCTAAACGAAAACCAATAACTTGTATTATAATTTTCCAATGCAGTGCAAAATCTTCTCGACCTCGCGGAAGACGAACCTTATATAATTTTTTAAAAGTCGATGTTTTGAAATTTTACTGTTAAGGCATCTGCGGTGATATTCCCTAATGGTTGCTAAGGTTGGTAAGGCAACTTTCGTTAATATTTCATCTACGTTAATGTTACAGAACTATTCACCGAACTTTATTGTCAGAGGTTGTATGTAACTGTATAAAGCAAATCCAGAGAGCAAAAAGTCTAGGAAAGAATTTTTACTTTCTCGTAAAGGAAGTCTGACAAATGTGGGCGATGAAGTAGGGTATTATACAGCTGAAACATAATTTTGGGATGTTTGTTTAACTACGTTATTCCATTCATGGATCCATTTTTTTCTTTCTTACCGCGATAAGAAACTGGGTCGATAAAATCTATATCGATGGAAATCAAAACAGAAAATTCATAGATAGACAGTTCTCTGCAACTCTATCTCTAACTCTCATCCAATCAACGTCGACCAAAGGACGAAATCCATCTCTAAGATTTATATGTATGAAGTGCCGATCCTTTTAGATTTTATTGTAAATCATATAACATTTAACACAGTTTTAATGGAACTTGGCCGCCAACCGCTTATTTTTTTCTTCAGCGATGCTGAGCTTCACACCCTTTCCACGAGGCAGTGAAACAAAGTCCTTAGCTCCCTTACCAGTGATGAATATATTATTTAACCTAATACTAAACACATGTCCTTGGGCATCCTTAACATGTACAATGTCAAAAGATCTCTGATGGCGTTCTCTGTTCATCACAGTTCCGACACAACCTTAATTACGGCCTCCGGTGATCATGCACAGGTTGACGGAGTCGAATTTGATGATGTCAAAAATTTTGGTTGTGCAAATCTCCAACTGAATTATGTTTACTTTAATAATGGGGTTTGGGTAGCGGATGGGGCGTCCTTCGTGTGTCGTCAGAAATGGGATTCCCTTGGGGCCTGTCTGTACCCTCTTAACTTTGCACAATTTGTACTTGGCTTCCTCAGCAGTAATACGATAGATTGTGAAATGACCCTTGACATCATAGATCAAACAGAAGAATTCTCCAGTTTTTTCAATTGTCAACATCCATCAATCCAGCTGGGTAATTAGGATCGGTCCTACAACTTTAGTAACGCAGGAAAATTACGATGGGGAGTGACTCCATAAGCTTGTGTCACTACTCCATTTATCAAACATCCATGCCTTAGGAGCATTTGAACGCTTCAAATGCTTCATGACCTCGAGCCATCTTGGAGTTTTAACAAATCTTCACCTCGCTCTATCAAGTCGATATTTTCCTCAGACCACGCAATTCATTTCCGAAAAACTATTAAGAGAGTTTCATGGAAGAAAATACTTACTTTGTACAGACAAGCAATTTTACCTCATTTAATATCAGACATAGAAATAACACAATTTACGCTTGGTTTAATCAGGCTGTTGACAGAAGTATTCTCTTAATTTTATAAGTTATGAACTATTAAAGCAACGACAGCTTATTTTGTAATACGCTTTTTCTTGCCACAAATTTTTTCAGCGTAAAAAAAACGAATTTCAATTCAGGCACGATATTATAATTTATGGTACGATTTACCCGGAGAGTTAAGTACTTCATAGTAAATTGCGTTTCCATGTCTCCAACTGCGCTACGCTAATGAGATCTGAAATAGATCGAAACCGGTTCGTGGCTGTTGTTGACAGAAAACAATAATTAATAATTAGAATTGTTTCTCTTTATTATTGAATAATTTTCTCACTTATCTCTTGGTGAAACATTATGTATTATCAATTCTTTACCTATTATTGCAAGTGTTGGTGTATATAATGATATTTTTATTAGCGACTTTTAACATAAAGCCAATTGTTTTTAATTTTTTGTTAGCTTTGTAACTCAGCTTCTTTGAAATGTTGAAATATTGTATCTATTTGTTTATATTTTCTTGCATTTCTTTTGTCATATTGTATTAGAAAGGAGAGCAAAGATGTAATAAAATAAAATAATATAATATATTCAATACTTCTTCTGCTACTTTCTTGATGGAACCATATATTCAAAATGGGTGGAGTAAAACACTTGTTTTGTTCCATGATTTTATTATCAGTTTCCTGACACGTGTTACGATCCGTTACGATCATTTTCAAAGTTAACTATATAGTTTAGTAATTTTTTGTTGGTCTAATTATGATGATATATTATGCCAATCATCAGAACTTAATAAAGCACTACTTCAAACATCACTTCTACAGAGCTCAACCAATTTTTAATCAGTTTATTGTGCAATTGTGACATTTTTTAATCCCTTCACTTTATTTTGTGTGTCAATCATTAAGAACTGTTAATTACAAATATAACATTTAAAAGTGTTAATTATTAATCCTATACATAAAGCGTACCGAGAAAAAATTCTGAAATTAGGAAATTGCAATTAAAGCCATGCAAGTGAAAGTCCCCGTATTATATAATAAATTTAGTTTAATAACGTCTATTAGCCCTCAATTACTAATCTTACATCATAAGGCAACGATGAAAAGCGATAATTCTTTTAATTAGCGTAAGCACTGGAACCTATTATACTACTTCTGGTCTATGAATTCTAGGAAAAAATTATTTACCAATTTCACAGTATTTTCATCCAAGCAATTTAAATTAATAAACTAATTTTTATAGTAATTAAATGCTAAATTTAATTAATTTAATAACTATATGCATTAACACTCATTTTGAAAGATGATGATTGATAGGAATTTACCAGCCTGAATTAACTCTAATAATCAAACTTAATATCCTTTATTAATAGCTGAATCTTATTAATATGTAGCCACTGTTTTTTAGAAGAAACCAAAAATTAGACATATTATGGTTTGGTAAGCTTGAGTTTTATTTTACACACCTTGATATTAGGTTACAGTGGAATAACATTCTTCAAGAGTGAACTCCGCCTTTCAGCTTGCTGGCGAAATTATTTGTATAGTTTTGTTTACTGTTTTATAGATTTTGAACTATATTTATAAAGCAAGTCTGATAAACTACCAATAAATAAATAAAATAAATAAATAAATATTAAAAATATCATTAGCATTATTTTGGATATCACAAAATTATTGAACGAAAGTTCATATGTATGATTTTCATCTATTTCTGTAATTGTATATTTTTTAATTGATTTATTGATTTATTGATTTTTCTTTACATGTTCTCTTAAAAAAATAATAACAATTAATATAAATTTATAAACTACTTAACAATTTAGAGCAGGGAACATGCGGGCGGAGTTCACATAGTGTTCTTCCACTCAAACCCATATTACTGGATGTAGGTATCTTCACCAGCAGTGTATTTAGCCACCTTGGAAATAAGATTTTTTTTTGTTTATTAATAGTAAGTTTGGTCTTATAAGATTTTTTTGTATTAAATCCTTCCGGGTGTTTATAAGTATTATAATATTGGTTCTTTTTATCTAACATTTTCTAAAAATTTCTGGAAATGCACAGTACTAGAATAAATTTTAATAGTTTCAAAACCATTTATAGTAATAATATTTCAAAAATTTCTGATATTTCTAAAGTTAACGAAATAAATTATACTTCATCATTTTTGAACCATAAATAAATTTGAAATATAGAATTGTGGAAGCAAGTCTTACAGATTCAGTTTTTCTATAGGTTTTTTGGAACAATTTTATAACTCGTAATAATTGCTGATTAATTTAGATGTGTTGGCAAAAAATCTCAAATATGTTGGGCTTTTATGTACTTCATAATTTCCTTGTTAAAGGGCAAAAATTTTAGTCTAATATAGTTCTAATCAGGAATTATAAAAAAGACTGAGAGTTTCAAAATTTGTCATTAATTTAATGATCTGAGAAGGAAATTCCGAGCTTTACAAATTATAGAATTGCTTCTTTAAGCAGTTTTAAGATTTCGAAAAAGTAGGGGTAACATGTCCCCATGTTACACCTAACAAATTTTGAAGCAGAACCGCTTTCAAACAACACTACATGCCCGATTGGTGCGCGCCATCTACTATGTAGAATTGTCATGTCAAACAAACGTTACACAGAAAATTTGAGCTATCTGCACCGCCATTTGCAGACGCCACAATATTGAACATGTTTTTGGTGTCGGTGTGCTTACTTGTTTTGTTTAACACTAGTTGAGTTCGTTCAGAAGCACAAAAGATTTTTCTGTAAAAAATGGGGGCACTATAGATTGCTTATTTATAGGTAAAAATAGTGCGTGATTATAAACGTAAGCCGCCGTCAATCGACAAAGAACAATTGAAAAAGGATAATAGTGGACACAAATGATTAATCATTAAGTGCAGCTCGTGAGCTTGGTTTGACGTTTTCAACTCATTGCGGCGATGCATCGAAGCGCGTAGGTACTAGACCAAACGTCGTGATTAAAAATTATTAACAATTGATGTAGAAGAAAAAGTAGCGGAATGGATGTTATGAACGCTGCCAAACAATTTAATTTGAAACACTGCGTTATTTTGCAAGAGAGCAAAATATTGTATGAATTAAAACAAAGAAAGAAGTTTGGCATCATTGTTATTCTATTGTTTTTATTTATTCATATGTTTTCAATACTTTTTTACATGTCTTCAACCAAGAACAAGAAGCTGCATTTATGAAATATTTGCTGCAGTCAGCAGGAATGTTCTATGAGCTGACGACACGAAATATTCACAATCTTGCATACGGTTTTGGAAAAAAACTCAACCTACATATGCATAGTTGAATGAAAACTAAACGACCGGTACTGATTGGCTTCAATCATTAAACGCCATTCAAATTGGTCATTGCGCAAGCCACAAGCTATGGCCATAACCCGAGCATTAACATTTAATCCTTACAGTGTGGAATATTTTTTCCGAAAAAAAAAACTTAACTTGAATCAAGTGATGGATTTGGTACATTTCGAAGCCACAAATGTATGGAACATTGATGAAGCTGGCTTATCTACAGTGTACCATCTCGGCCGAGTTGTCGCACAGCGTTGCGCCAAGCAAGTGAGTAAAATGACAGGCGAACGAGGAACGTCAATTACAATTGCGGTTGTAGTGTCTGCTACGAACAGCTGCGAATGGTTCTGGGTGGATGACAAAGAAATAATTCATGAGATTCTTGGATTATTTCCAGGCAACTTCCCAGAACTCAACTCTTCTATTGTTAGGCAATCATGAATTGCATCTTTCGAACGAAGCAGTTTTGCATCGACAATGCTCTTTGGTGTAATTTCCACCACACTGCACGCACAAAAAGCAGCTATTGGACCGCATTGTTTTTGGACAATGTAAGAAGGCCATTACAGTGTTATATGATGATTGGATGCGCCGTTATGCTACAAACAAAACCATCCACAAATGTGAAAGAGTAATTTATCCGAGCATTTTCTTATTCGAATATTGAAGAATGCTTTCACTTTCGACTACCTATCAAATTCGAACATTTTCGTGGACAGTGATTTTGCATCATCTACTGTTACAGATCGTCCTCCAATGCTAAGCGCAAATGAAATGGATGTTGGTAAAATTAAAGACGGAAGTGAAATCGGTGGTGTCAACTTAATTGAAATGGGTGCACTCAATTTGGACAAAACCATCCAAGAAGTTCTGCCATTTCCGAATTCACCGCCATGGAAAGAGATTAGTACACGCAGACGTGGTAAAACACAAATATTGACCACTTCTGAAATGGTAGCAGAACTTGGCACCACAGAATTAGCCAAAGAACCAAAGAAGTGGTAGCCACAGTCAAAATACGTTGCGTTGGATGTGATTGTGGTCGGGATTATTTACGCGGATCTGCTGCGGATGACACACCAACTACCTCGATTACATATTCATTTGTTAGATTTAAGCACGAATTAATATTTTTCATTTTTCTGCATAAACATTCCAATCGATTCGAACATTAAAATTGCCATTTATAAGACTTAATTTATCAAAACATCCTTTCCAAATGAGCAATCAGTTCAGCCCCTTATTTTTGAATAGTCAAAAAATTTAAGGGTTTGGTAGAAGTGTCATAACTCGGCACAGAAACGAGCTTCAACAAAACGGTCTACGGCGAAAATGTAGCCGAAGGAAGAAGCTCCCCAATGATAATAAACACTTTGCGATATTTCAAAAAATGTGGTTTTTATAGGCCAATACTAAGTTCTAAGATAAGTAAAAAATTAAGGATTATTTAAAATCATAACAATTGATTAAAATTTGAAAGAAAAGTAACAAAAATAAACGTATTTTTAATTAACACAGTGCTGGCCGATGACGTAATATTACGTCTTTTAAATTCAAAATTTAGTAGCCGTTGACATAATAATAAGTCATTCTACTTTGATTGTCGGGGAGCCGTTGATGTAAATATAAGTTATTTCATTTTTGTTTTCGAGTAGCCGTTGACGTTTTAGTAGTGCAGGTCTTAAATTAATTTACTTTTAACTCTTAACTTTATCATGAATACAGAAAGTGAGTCCATTAATGGTGAAATATGTGCCGATGATTCGTCCGAAGCCGAAAGTTGTGTAGATATTTCGGACACTGGCAATGATTTTTCTGTTTTCCTATCCACCAAAAGAAGAAGAGCCTCACCATTTTTAAGCGAATCGGATACGAGTGATATAGAACTAGTCAACATAGAAAATGTAGAAATTATTTCAAGAAGTCATTGGTCTCAGACTGTTGCAAATATAATACTGGAGTTACTTTTAGGAAATAAAGGTATTATAGTTTTTCCAAGAGAGCCAGAAGATATATCGCAAGTAGTAAATATGTTTATTAATGATGACTTTTCATTATTTAAGACCGAAACAAACAGATATCGCCATCAAAATGCCAATAAGTATAAAATTATAAAACTTGTTAAGTGGTGGACGGACACAACGGTATCCGAACTGAAAAAAAAATCTTGGGACTAAATATACTAATGGGACAGATTAGGAAGAATAGGATAAATGATTAAAGTTTCCATATTCGTTTTAAATTGTGCACTTTATAACCTTTGTAACTTACAAACATTTAAATACCCAGAAAAAAAACTTGCAAAAGAATGGATAAAAATTGAAGACAATATTTTACCATGTGATCCCGAAAGTTCGACAAATTCAATACTTAGATTAAACAAGACGCGTTCCTCATAAGGATCCACATGATAGACTCTCAATTGGTATAAGGCACCGTAGACTTGAAAATATTATCAGTTTGGGTACAAAAACCTCAGAAACGTTGCAGAGTGTGCACAAAACCCAGTATTCGATTATGGGCATGCTTTAGATGCAAAAATTGTAGGATTCCTCTATGTAGAGGAAAATGTTTTGAATACTATCATATCAAAAAAATATATTTAAGTGTAAATGTATGACGTTCATATAATTTTAATATGAATAATGAATTTAGTTGAAAATAATTTTGTATTGATGATTTTCGTTTCTATAATGCGTGTGTGTTTAAAAAAATCATAATAAAAATGTTATTAGGTATCGTGATTAATGTATCATATATATATATAGATTGACTTATTTTACATAATGGATATTTATTTATCACAGCTACGAAAAAAATACGTAGCCTCACATTTTTATTCAATGTGCAGACAAAAAGTAGCACATTTTTTAATTATCCATAAGCTTCCACCTCTGCATGTTTTAGCATATATATGGAACAGTATTTTGAATAAAATTTAGTAGAAATTTTATTTGAAATATTTTTGTAGTCTTGCGCTGATCTTATAAATCACTGGTACCCTTGTGTTAGCAGTATAGGCCTAAATTATGGTAACAATTAATTTTGGGTTCTAGAAAGAATGACTTTTCTTTTCTAGTCGCACGGACAGTAATATAAAACCACGTTTTTTTTTAATCAGAGCCTAAAACTTATATAATACATGGACAATTTTAGGAACAATGAAAGCGCAATATACCTAAATGCCTGTAAACGTACAAAACAACTGTTTAGAAGCCACAAATGACAAAATAAAAGTGTTTCAATTAAATTATAAGTCATAATAAAATTCTAACTTCGGAAAAATATGCCGGCCTTCGGCAATACTTAAAAAAAAATACTAATTAACAACTGAACGGCTCCATAGCGCGTGCGTGAAAATTTTCATGCGGTAATCACGTACGTTGTCACTGATATGCTAACGGCTAGCTAGGTGTTAATAATGGTTTAGTACGATCCTATTGGTTACACAGTTCCTTAATCTCCATAGCATCTATTCTAGCAGTGATAATCTCTTGAGTTATTGTATTCCAAGCAACCTGTAATTCGTGCTGAAGAACTAGCAGTGTCTACGGAATATGCTGTAAATTTTTCTTTCCATAGTAAGGGACATGCCAAGCGAGTGAAAAATCAAGAGATTGGGATGGCCATGGCAAAATATTAACATTATCCTCAAAAATCGGTCCATAGAAACTCTTGCATTATGAGGGCGGACATTATCTTACTGGAAAAAGTCTTCCAATTACTGAAGAAACGGAAGAACATGGGGTTCCATCATCTCATCTACATGCCGCTAGGACGAATACTAAATGAGACCTAATTTCATAAGTTATAACAACCCATACTATAACCCTTACAGTTTGGTGCACAGGCCTCTCAACATAAAATTCCATGTCTTTATCATGTCTTCATTTGACCATCATTCGACCATCATACATCCCCAAACAGAATTAAGGTTTATCACTATAAACCGCTGTGGCTGCTAGGATTGCAAACCGAAAGTTCTGATTCTAACCGTTCGAAGGGTTACATGATGACCTTCATTAACTAACCATAGATCGGCAATTGGCCTGGTACTAGAAAATCAGTCTCTTATTACTATAATTCGAAGATAAGGGTCTTGAACATCATTTGTTTTCCTTTGTCCCCCGGTTTCCCTTCTGCTATGTTCCAGACCTTCTCTAGTTAATTCATGATAACAGCGCAGTGGTGGTGGATTAGTTTTAGTTAAGGGAATTAGCCATTTCTAATTGAAAGAGTACCTTCGTGCAAACTAACGATACGACCTTTGTCGAAGTCGTTTAATTGGAGGTGATTTTTACGTTGCACACTTTCAAACCAATGAAATAGCAAAAATAACGAGAATATCAAAAAAAAAACGAACTTAATTTTGCAAAATATACACTTATATACATATGAATGCGATTATACTCAATTACTATGTTTTAATAGTTGAACGTTTGTGCCGAGTTTGGTCAAAAAAATCCTACCTCTTCTTGGTGTTATGATTTCCATTTCACTAAGTTTATATTGTAAGAAAATTATTATTCTATATTATTTTAAAACCTTACATACTCAACTAAGTATTATGTAAATAAGAAGATTTTTAAAATAATTGACAATTAGAGAAAGTTTACAATCTCATAAACTAAATTCACATTGAAAGATCTAATAGAATATATCTATATATCTTAAAACTCTAAAGAATATATACGATTATAAACTTATAAGGAAATATTAAATATGGCTACCATATATTAAGATTCCAGAAATGTCCAAAATTATTGTTAAGAGATTTAGTTAAAGATTAAAATTCAAAACAAATAAACAATTAACTTTTTTGGTATCACTTTTTATTACACTTTTTATTACAAAGTTAATTGTTTATTTGTTTTGAATTATAACAATGTATCACGAAGTGAAAGCCTCCACAATTACTTATTTCAAAAAAGATTCCTGAAAATGTTATATTTCAGAGATCATATTTCATGAATGATTTTCTCATTTACCTCGTGGTGAAACATTGTGGAATAATAGGTAATTAATTAAAAACACTTGGTTTGTTTCACTAAATTTTATATTCACTCGACTAGTTTCGCTTTTTACAGCATTTTCAAGAGTAACTATTAGAAGAAAACCGGCGATGTTTATATATTCAGGTAATAAGTGATTGATCTTCTAATAGTTACTCTTGAAAATGCTGTAAAAAGCGAAACTAGTCGAGTGAATATAAAATTTAGTGAAACAAACCAAGTGTTTTTAATTAATTACCTATTATTCAGAGATCATGGTATCTATCCCTGTCGCGGTTATCCATACAAGGATTTACTGCAGGAATATAATATGCCATCTGTATCCAGCCACCACCACTTCTTAAATGTAGTTACCTTGCATAAACTGGTACACTGCCAATTAGACGCTACTGCTTTGACTGGGCATTTACTCTTCCGAGTTCCAAAATGTAGTGCAAGAAACCCACTAACTTTTTCATACCGTACACCTAATTCACATCACCACGCAAACTCACCTATTATAAAAATTGTTCGTGTTTACCACTTGATTCAATATGGTGCAGATATCTACTCTCCTTTTTACATATTTAAATCAAAGGCTTTAGATTGCATTAACGCCCTCGGATAGTACTTGCTTGATCTTTATATTTGTTATTATTTTTTTCTCTCACTCGTATATGCATTTATTTGTTAATTTATTTTGCTTATGTATTTCATTTTATTTTTATTCTATGAAAATTCCTTTGTAAGACTGTAATTGTCTGTTGGGAATAAATATTTATTATTATTATTATTATTATTATTAAAACACTACAAAATATAGAGAACTGAGGTATACATTTGTGAAGAATTTAAAAATGTTAAAAATATTTGTCTGGGTCAGTAATTGGATGAGTGACTGGTACTCTTTGTTATTGGGTTACAATTATTGATACTTTAGAGTGACGGGGAATACTTCAGACTAACAAGCTCATTTACATAAACATAAATACACGAAATCATGGCTTTGTTTTGTGACCACGTGGTCGTTAGCCAAACACCACTACTACTTCTGCTACTACTACTTCTAAAAAGTCATATCCAGAGTAGCAAATACGTGACTGTAAAAACAACATCAGAAAAATTTATATTATTGTTAATAGACAAATGATAAATCTTATATTTAATATAGAACGAGAAATAATTCACATAAAAACCTATAAATGGAAACAAAGAAAATAATTACTCTAGATTACTATATTTTCTAAAAATTTAAAATAATATGTTTTAATATAAATGATTTTTATATAATAGATAATTAAAAAAATAGATATTTAGGTTAGTTCTTCTTTTCTTATAGTTTTAGTTTAAATTAATTACATTAAAAATAAAAACAATCCTCATTTTTCAAAATTAAACATTATTATAACTACACTTTTAAAACATTCAATTAGAGAAAGTTGCATAAACGCACAACCAAATATTTTTGAATGATACTTACCAAATAAATATTTAGTACATCCTGTTTGAGCTAATCAGTAGCACCAGAACGATTTTAATAAATCGCGCACGGGTCACATAATCTGCAGAAGAGGCCGTTTTATGCTCGGAATATATTAAATTCGATGACGTTGTAATATGTATAAAAAGCAAAAATCGAAGAGTAACAAACAATCCGCAGAATGTAAATGAGGCGCCGATAAACAGAACGGGCACGCGCGACCCGTCCACCATCAACCGTCGTCCACCGTTTGCCGGCCAACTGTAATACTTTTAAATAAATTAAATTTCGAATGTTCTTTCGCTTCTTGTTGTCCGTTTACCGTACACGACGAGACTGCCGCCACTTTTCTGAACACGCGCCTATCCATCCTCTAATGTCACTTTTTACTCGACCCACCGCCCGATTTTAAGAGAGAAAACCATTATTCCACCCACGTGCGTTTTATCTATGTTAAGCTGATCTGTATTTGGATTGATGATGGCTACTAGATGCCAGCGGGATCGTAAATTACTGGTTATTAAATGGGCTAAATGTTGGTTTGGGACAATAATTCGGTGACCCACACAGGGTTTGATTTGCAAAAGAAAATGCAGTACTATTATTATAGAAGGATTTTGCTGTTCTAATTATTCTATATTGTTTGGTTTCTTTTTGATTTAGTTTAAACTCTTTTCACTCAAGAAACTAACGGTGGATCGAGTAGCTGTTTGCAGCTGCTCAAAAAGGAAGAGGAATTATATTAAGGGGAGTAATTGTTGTGAGGGAGGAATAAAGTTTTAAAATCGCGGGTTGTTTTCTTACCACTGTGTCCCTAAATCCTGGGAGGGTAAAAGTAAGTTAGTTTAGTTAGAATTAGTTCTTATGTAAATTACAATACTTTTGTGAAAAATTAAATAAATTTTAAAAAAATAGGTGAAAATAAAGGTATAAATGTACTAAGTGCTTTAGCAAAGGTTTAAAAACTATAATCTAATATAATAATATATCTCGAAAAAACCTTAAATTAAATTTACCATCTATTATTTGAAAGCTGATTAAAACATGTCATGAAGAAAACTCAGAATCCCTTCAACAAGATGGAAACATCTTGAAGGGAAATTTGTGTGGTTGTGATTTGGGTAATTTCGTACAAGAGGTCATTTGAGTGATAATGGAGTAGATTATTAGGGTGTTAGAGTTTGATCTGGTTGATTTTTCTATAACTTGGATGTAGTGTTAGATAATTGGGCAAGAGGTTTAAAGGAGAATTTTAAATAAAACAAGTCTGGGTATATTCATATACAAGTTGGCGCAAAAGTATTGTCATAGTTTGAATTGACTGCCATTTTGTTATAAATGAAAAAAGAGCTCTGTTTTAATCACAAGTTTATTTGAAAGTGTATTATTGGTTTCATTACTTACTTACTCCCAAGTTGATAATTGCGCTCGTTTTACGGCATTTTGAATTGTTTCTCGCAAAACATCTGGCTCCAAATTGGCGATTTTCTCATCAATGTTAGCTTTCGAGTCTTGCTAGGTTCATGGTTTGTTGTGGTAAACGTGAGATTTTAAAAGGCCCCAAAGGAAGTAGTCTGGTGCTGTTAGATCTGGCTATCTGGACAGCCAGTTCAAATCTCCAATCTCGACCTGGAAATTGGTCTCAAAATCTCCATAGTTAAACCCAATGCAGCAACTTGCCTGTAATCTACCTGTAACGCTCATCATTTACGGTTACGGCGGCGCCATCGGGATCTTCAAAAAAATAAGGACCAATCACTTTTTTACTGCAAATGCCGCACAAAAATGTGGATTCTCTGTGCCTCAGAAATGCAAATTTGGTTTGCTAACATAACCACTGAAATGGTCTTCATCGTTCATTATGATTTTTGATACGAAGTCATCCTCTTCTTGCGCCAAGTTCAACAGAGTTTGTCAGTAAGTTAACCTTGTCCGACGGTCAGCAGGAAGCAATTCATGAACAGTTTGCACTTTGTAGGGGAACATTTTTAAATCTTTCACAAAAATAAATAATACGTGTGCTGTTACCTAATTGTGTGCCTCGTCGTCTCGTTGATGCTTGTGGATTCTCTCTGACGTCGTTGGCAACAGCAGCGATGTTCTCGTTCGAACGCGCACTACGAGGCCGCCCACTTCTAGCGACATCTGTAGTAGACCCAGTTTGCACGAGGCACTCAGCCAAATGCTTACTTGTTCAAGCACATGGAGCCCGACGACTTAAAATTTGTCAAATAAGCAGAAGCAATAAAACCACGATCTTGAGGTGTGTATCGCTCCCTAACTTGTTGATAACAACAATTCACTATATATCTACATCATAAATGTCAGAGCATACTGATATTTGGCTCCATCTGCAAAAATGGCGGCCAATTCAAACTATGACATTACTTGTGCACCACCTTGTATAAGTGAAATTAATGGTGAAGTTGTGTGATAATACTGTGATTTATTTAATATTTAAAACTAGCGAATCAGCGAAATTGACTCATTCAGTGTATGTTTTTATTTACTATGTAAAACGTGTGCTTCTTGCCAACGATATTCGAGGTGACCGCAATGTTCACGATGACGATGTTGAAGGGCATCGAAAGCAGCGCGCCGAAGATGCACAGCATGAACCTGAACAACCCGAAGCAGTAGACGGTAAACGACTTGATTACGCCGAAAATGTACATGTAAATGTTGACGACACAGATGAAGGCCCAGATGAAGGCACGGTATGGGGCAGAGGGTGGGAGCCAGCGCGGAGGGGCAGGGATTTCGAGTGGTCGACGAGGAAGATGCCCTGCGCCCAACGTTTTTTCTGCTGGATGAAGTTGAAGAGGGTCGACGTCGATTTCTTCCACATCTTGCCATCGATGAAGATGAAGCTGTAGCCCTCGTTGTGATCGCGTCAAGGCCGTTGTCGAAGGACGTCGATTTTTCTGCTGCGAGCTCTTTCCAGCTGAACAACGGCTTGTGGAACATTTAACACTGCAATCACTTCTTGCCAATATCGACTCGGAAGCTGTCCACTATTGTCGTCACCCAGTTGATGACCTTTTCGTTGATTAACCCCTGTCCTAACAGGTGATTACCGTCCATCACGAAATTCAGAATGCCCCGAAGCGAATTTTCCGTGAGTAACGACTCTTCGTCGAGGTAGACGATTAAATAAGAATCCCCTAGGACGTTGACGGAATCTTCGAGGCACTACTGAAGAATGCGCGCCTTGAACAGAACCCCCGACTTGGTTCTGTAATTCGATGCCACGAGGATCTCGCGTATCTTCCGATTATCCTCCAGATCAATGGCCCTATCAGACACCACTTCGATGAGGAAGTTTTCGAGCCTCGAGTCCACGTATTTGTTCCTGTTTGTTTCCACGGTCGACTTCACAAGTTGCAAATAGTCCCCTCTGGTAACCACCCTTACCGAGGATCGGGCTACCCTTTAACACTACCTTGTTGGGGAACCCGTCATACAACGTGAGTCCTGCGAAATTAAATCAAGCTTGCGGCAAAGGAAGGAACTTCGCCCACCGCAGCTAGTACAGACGATGGTCCACATGTTTTATGTGGTTTCATAACCATAACGCAACCAAGAGAAGGAGAACTATTTGAACACCCCTATCACAGTGAACAGCACACAGACGTGCAGAAAATGCTTGGCATTGCTGCTTAACATGACACCTACTTCTTTTTTTTCACCAGTTCTGCACAAACCACCCCGATAGCCTCCTCCTACTTCGCCGCCGCAACCCTTCATTCTCTAATAAATACGAGGGACACTTATCACACACTCTCACTACCCGAATCTATTCGTTTTACACTTATAAACGAATTCGCTGGCTTTTATTTCTCACGTCGTGTTTGAATAGACACAGCACACGATTTTGTTAAAAGTAATTTACTGGGATTGAATTATCGATCTTTGAAGCTTCAGCCTATTTGTCCAATTTGTTTGAGTGTGGTGATTACCCAAAAGAATGCGTTGGAAAAACAGGCCAAAATTTCGAAGATTAAATACAAGAACAAAAGTATGACTCTGGAGGAAACAGCGTCAACTTACACCAACCACCTACAGGAAAATATATTTATATAAGTCGCAATTGTAATTCCTTAAAATCAGTACTTATTTGCCTGATGTAGCTACGGTGTTGTGAAAGAATTATAACAATTTCTCTGGATATGAACGCAAAACTCTTAAAGTAACCGTATTTTATTTATTTAAATGCATAATAGAGATTCGCCGAGCAACAACCTCATAAATCCAATAATGCACTTTAAGTCCTCTCATTATACCGAGTAGGCGTTTCATTTGCACTCAGTTAAATTTGACCAACTAGACGACCAGGCTAGAAACAGACTAATCTACATTATCTAATTAATTCAGTTAAAATGTAAAGATTGTAAAGGATTTCGTAGGGCAAATTGGCTGTACCTTCAAAATTAGATTAAATGAACATATAAATCATTTAGATTAAATCAAAAAATTCTACATTCGAAGTAATTAATTGAAAACCGATATTCCGTTGATAAATATTTAGTTGTGATAATCCATTTAACCAAGAAAAGGCTTAAAAAGTATTTACGCGAGTCATTAGAATTAATTTACTTAATCTTAATGGGCTATTTAAAACACCAACCTTGAATACACTCAAAATTGGATAGGAGAAATTGTTGAGCAATTTTAAGGGTCGTCGGCGAAGTATATAATTTTGAATATGAGTAATGTGTTTGTATTGCATCTCGATTATTATTATTGGTTGCCATGGTTGTTGCTGCAAATGAATGTCAATTTGACTTATATAGCTTCAAAATGGGAATTTTATGATCGTTTAGGATATCGCTTGGCTCAACAAGGAGATGTTTTCGAACATTTAATAAGGTGAACATTGTAGTTATTTGTTATTCGTTACGTCAGAATTGTGATTGTAAGAATAGTAATATTAAAATGGCATGTAAATATGTTTCATTTTCATTCCCTATTTTATAACAAGCGTGGTAGCTAAGCAACAAGTAATGCATTCAATTGCCCGTATTCAAAATTTCAGGGGACAACGTGTATATGATGGATTAAATACATTTGATCGTAATAATGTATGTTGCAATAAAATATTTTGTAAGAAATAACAGAGGAGAACTCTTTGGACGCCTTGTAAAATTGGGTAAGGATGAGATAGTGTTTATCTGATTTATTGGAAGTTTTTAGTCTAGATAGAGGCGGCATTTGATATTTTAGAAAAGAAGCGAAATCGATAGTCTGGGATGGATTTCATATTTCATATTTGTTGTTTATAAGGAATTCGAAGAGTTTGCCTGTAACTCAAGTAAGTGTAATAGGACAAGGGCTAGAAACAATTGTCAGATCACTAACAGATTTGAGAATAGATACTATAAAACCTTATTTCCATTCGGGAGGAAATTAATTTTGGTAATAACAAAATATAAAAATTCTAGAAATAGAAAGTAAAAATATTTCTATATTACTTCACATTAGTAAAATATTCAGAAAAATACTCATATATCTTATATACTCCTCACAAATTGACACATTGCTGATTATACAGCAGTATAGGTTATTAATGGATGTTAATTGTATTTATCTTTAAGCTGGGTCCATTTCTTTTAAATATTTTCATCAATTATGTTATTTCAGTACTTTTTGCTAATCTTTTGTTTAATCAATCTACAGATCATGAAAATGGTGTCCATATATCTATCAAAATAACATCAATATAATTAATAAATACATTTAACAAAATAATTTATCTAATCTATCTTAAGCTATTAAAACATTCTTACAAAATCTGATATGTGAATTGTTCTAAATTGGTAATCTTGCTTTCTTATTGCACACATCTGCAATTTTTTCAAGTAATATTAGGCCTCTGCTTGTGAAAACATTTAGTAGTTTACACATACAGAAACCAATGTGTAATTAGATCATTACTTTCTTGAAATACGCTCTTGCGACAGACGCACGAGATACATTTTCCTTTCATTAACCTGCTTTGCACGTTTTTCTGTTCTCGGATTCGTATCTTAGGATTACGTAAGTTAGTCCTGAGAATTCGTTTAAATCAGATATGCCGCATCATAAGGGCAAAGATCATAAAAATTATAATATTAATGGTACATTATTTGAAAAATGTACATAATCTGATTTAGCAGACTTAATATCCACAGAGTATGTTTTTAAATTGTTGATTGGAGAACACAGACTAACGTTTAAATATTCCAATAACACATAAAGATAAACTAAAGCTATAAAATGAGCTTGTAGATTATGATACAACTAATACTTATGAAAGTTCTAATTTATTTTACAAAAATACTAAAATACAAACAATATTCTCCATGCATGACATATGAATTGTATCATTAAAGTTCATCAGTTATTACTTATTACAGTTTAATTTTCTTACTTGAGGGAAAAAGTGTTTATAGTATCATTCCAAAAATTTGCCACTGGTCATCCAAGGTGATTTTGGTCGATCATAATTATCGAAGCTCTTATAAAGAGAATAGTTACGACCGTTACTAAGTGGTAATCCATACTGAATGGAAAAATTCACTACTTTTTAGCCGCGAATAATATTATTATTTTATTTTCTTATAATTTTTAAATGAACATTAACTTTTATTTTGTTTATTACCAGTAGTTTTATTTTATGTGTACCCTAGTATTAATTCATACTTAAAGTAATAATAAAAATAATGCGTTATTTTTCAGATTTTCTATCCGAAACAGCTATTTCAACTCTCAAAATTTAATGAGATTGATGCTTGAGACGATTGCTTTGTAAAATATTTTGAATAAAATATACTTTGTTGATGTCATACATTATTTTTATTACTGATCATAACGTGTAATTTGAAAATTATCTTGAAACCGGTCACTAATAAAAATATGATTACACGAAAGAATATTATAAATTAAACACTGTTTTATTTGGTTTGTATAACTGGAACTTTATTTAGTGACTATAGTTTAGACAATTTCAACTTATCATTTTCAAACTAAAAGCCTAGTCACTAAATAAAGTTCCAGTTATACAAAGTAAAATTGTATTTCATTTGTGATTTATAATGTACAATGAAGTTGAAGCCTTTACTGTTAAAAGAATAATATATTAATCTACCTCATTTCAAAATTTAGGCTATATCGTAATTACAAATGGTCTGATTTAATTAATGCTTTATAATTGTATACTTAAAGGACAGTTTGATTAAGATGATTTGTATTCCATAAACACAGTCATTTAAATGTGATAATTTATGTTTAAATATATGTTCAGAAGTGAGTGAGAATGACCTATATACCTATAATATTTTCTTTCTTTCTTCATTTTTCCACACCAATTTTATCTCGGCACCATCTTTCTTCATCCACTCCTTCGCACTCCTTTGCCAAATACTTCCAAATATCCCTTCCACTCACACATAATACACATTTTCCATAACTTTCTCCCATCCAGCATTCCCCCCTCTCACTCCTGATCTAGCTATATACCGAGCTGACTGTTATTCAGGTACTTTGGCAACCTCCCGAGCACTTGCCACCTCTTACACTAGTTACTGTATCCACTCATTTCAATACAACCCTACCTTTAATTAATTGCCACTTCCTTCCCTATCACTTTCACAGAAGCCGCTACGTTTACTCTATTGAGATTCCCCTACAACCATTAACGCTTTTGCTTTTCATACGACTTTCAACAGTCTCTCCTCCTCTAATCCACCCAACTTCATTTCATAATACGCTATTATCTTCATTACCTCATACTGCAGCCTTACTCTATTAATTTCCTAAAGCACTATGTATCCCAGAGTTGACTTTTCAACTGCCAGAAGCTGCTTCAAAAACCTTAGTTATTCTCTCTCTCTCTATGTAATCATACACTCTTGTTCCATTCCATACATGAAAATCGACTTTACACACGCATCCCATAATTCATACGTCACTAAAAATTGTTCACCAAGCATTTGCCCTATACTTCTCTCTTTTAATTCATTTACTCTCCCATCCCTTTCTTTTCTTTATTCCTAAAACTCATCCACTTTGTCTTCTCTACGTTCACACATAGTCATCTCTTATTCATATCTATCTTCTACATATCTTTCATTCCTCTCCAATCTCTCATCATCATTACCATATCATCCGCATATGCGAATACATTTTTTATATTAACTCCACCCGCTTGCCTTTTCCTAAGCACTTTTTCTAATTCACTAATATATGAATTAAATAGCAAATGGCTTAAGGGGCACACCTGCCACACACCCTTCCATGTCTTAAATGTATCTGGTACATTCATTTCCACTTTCGTAACAACCCACTTTACTTCATACACTCTTCTTATCCAATCTACCATTACAACACTTACTCCTTTCCTTCTCAGACATTCTAGCAAACTTTCCCTAGGCACTATATTATACGCTGCTTTAAGTCTAAGAACACTGTATACACACTATCTCTCCCTTCCATAACTCTCTCTACTATCCTTGCCAGAGTAAAGATCTGGTCTCTTATCCCCATCCCTTTTCTAAAATCCCTTTTCGTTTCTAGTAATAAACCACTATTTTTAACGTCCTCTTCTAGCCGGTATTTCGCCACAGTAATTGCAATCGTATACACGATACTCATTGTCGTTATTCCTCTGTAGTTGTCTATACTAACAATATCTCCTCCTTTATGTACCGGGCACATAATCTCCACTCTTCATGATGTCGATATTTTAGTTTCTCCTCTCCACATCTGATTTAGCAGCTCAATTAATATTTTCTTCCCCTATTTCCTATCTCAGCTTTTAGTCCATCCATGCGTGCTGCTTTTGTACGAATACACATAGTGGTTAATAGAAATATTGACTTAACATATTCCCCACTCCAATTAGAAAAACATTCTTAACTATATATCGTATACATACATATATATATATATATATATATATATATATATATATATACAGGGTGGGCCACGAATAACGACCATTAAAAGTTTAAGAAAAATGTGAAAAAATTCAACATTGTACGGTTGATTGCGATCTCCTCATGGAAAATATTTTTGACTTTCTATCACTTCCGGTTGTACCGGAAATGGCTACCAACTTTGTTATTTTAAATGGAACATACTGTATATTATTTTATTTTTAAATTCCTTGTTCGATTGCCTACCTCTCCATATGGGTTTATGTCCACTTAACTTTTACAGTTTTTGATTCAAAAATTTATTTGTCAAATATTGACCTCAAATAGGCGTTTAGAAAAATGCCTATAACTTCTAGTAGGTACAAGATAGACACACGAGCGGCATCTTGTATTGTACCTAATGGATTCCTCTACAAAGGAAAAAAATTGACATGTGTCAATTTTGACAGTTGGTATTTCAAAAATATCAATATTTCAGCGCCTACTTAAAAACATCATATTTCAATTTTTTCAAATGGAATGACCAATATTTTATCTCATAGTGTTATTCGCAAGACCTTTCGCTACAAAAAAGTATTATACATCCCTATATCTAGAGCCAGTAGTTTTTGAGTTATTTCGAAATTAGTTTCCTCTCAGAATTTTTATTTTAATGATTCCTGTTCTATTTACACGGGCACTATAGTAGGCTTCTGTCAATATTTGTTGAATTCAACGTATTAATATTTGTGTACGCTTCTTTCGAGTAATAATAAAATGAATACCTATACCACCAATAAAGAAATTATGAATTTATTTATCATATATGGCCAGTGCAACAGAATTGTTGAGAGAACTTGCAAAACTTTCAACGAAACTTATCCACACTTACCGCCGATGGATAGAAAAAAGTTTCGAAGACTGGAGTCAATTTTTCTACTATTTGGAGAACAAAACGCACACAAAAATCAAGCAAAGCTAATAACCGAAAATGAGGAAATTCAAGTAAATGTTTTGACTTATTTTCAAGCAATCCACGCGCATCAGGTTGCTAGGAGGATTTGAGAGTAAGCAGAACCCCACTCCAAAGAATTTGGAAAATGTATCGGATGCATAATTATAAATATAAATTATTTTCTCAAGATGCAGAGAACATGATTGATTTTTGTGAGTTGTTGCTTAAAATTAATATAATTTGGACGAACGAATCAAGTTTCTCTCATGAAGGTATTTTCAATAGAAAAACCAATCACATGTGTGTCAATTGAAAATCCACATATATCTTTGAGGTTGTATAAAAAATAAAGTTTATGCAAATGCCGACCATACCCGAGAAGAATTGGAAGAAAGGGTGCGAGCTGCATTCGCGGAATCTTAAATCAGAAAAAATTAGGCGAGCAACATAAGAGGGTGGCGCAACACGTGCTGCACAGTGTTTACATGTTAATGGTTATCATTTTGAACAATTGTTATAATTTTTTTTCTGACAACTTTTTTCAGTTCCTGCATTTAATTACTTATTTAAAAATTATTTTATTCCAGTCTTCTTGCTTCAGTTTTATTTGTAAGTTATAACTGGGGATAACTAATCATTTTAATAATATTCGGACGAATTTTTCTTAATTCGATTCAATCAATATTGACAGAAGCCTACTATAGTGCATGTGTGAATATAAGAGGAATTATTGAAATGTGAGAGGAAATAAATTTCGAAGTATAACTTAAAAACTACTGGCTCTAGATATAGTGATGTATAATACTTTTTTGTAGCAAATTGTCTTGCGAATCACCCTATAAGATAAAATATTGGTCATTCCATTTGAAAAAATTGAAATATGATGTTTTTAAGTGGGCGCTGAAATATTGATATTTTTGAAATACCAACTGTCAAAATTGACACATGTCAATTTTTTTCCGTTGTAGAGGACTCGATTAGGTACAAAAAAAGATGCCGCACGTGTGTCTATCTTGTACCTATTAGAAGTTATAGGCATTTTTCTAAACGCCTAATTGAGGTCAATATTTGACAAATAAATTTTTAAATCAAAAACTGTAAAAGTTAAGTTGACATAAACCCATATGGAGATGTAGGCAATCGAACAAGGAATTTAAAAATAAAATAATATACAGTATGTTCCATTTAAAATAATAAAGTTGGTAGCCATTTCCGGTACAACCGGAAGTGATAGAAAGTCAAAAATATTTTCTATGAGGAGATCGCAATCAACCGTACAATGTTGAATTTTTTCAGATTTTTTCTCCTGCAGGAACCCCGTAAACTTTTAATGGTCGTTATTCGTGGCCCACTCTGTATATTTCGATGGTCTCTCTGCCATCTTTTTCAAGTGCTTACTCTTGTTTGGTCAAGGTAATACTAGTCTGCTGTCTTGTTAGAGGATTATTTATATATGTAGCCCCTTCCCTCCACCTGCGTTCCTTCTTGTTTGGCTGCGCGTCATTGGCCGGTTTGTAGTTGTTTCTGCGCGTGCGTGTTGTGTATATGTATTTGTGGTATCTGTGTTAGTACGTGTCCGGTGATTTTCCGTTCGAAGAACCGGTTTCCACGTAATGGGCAGGCGCTGTGAGTCATCTCTTCGGTTTATTGACCTTGGTCGTATCTCGATCTCAATTGCCTCCCGAATAATTCGTTCGTTTAGATAGCCTATTCTTGCAAGAGTTTTGGTGTTTTTAAAATCTATTTTATGGCCCGTTTGTAGGTGATGTTGTGCCAATGATGAAGTAGTTTGTTTTTGTTTTACAGAGTTTTTATGTTCATCAATTCTTGCCGAAATTCGCCTGTTAATTTGTCCTATGTATGTTTGGTATCTCATAAACTCCTCGGTTTTCGTGTGGAATTTGGTCTTTTTGTTTGTCTGTCAGGTTTTTGATTTTAGTTTTTGTTGTAAAGGCTGTTGTTATTTTGTGTTTTTTCAGAATTCGTGCAATTTTATCTGTTGTGCCTTTTATGTATGGAAGCGAGGCCCTTGCCAGGGGTTGTTCCTCTTTTTTATTGCGTGTTCTGCTTCTCATAACTTTATTAATGTGTTGTGAAGTAAAACCGTTTTGGATTAGCGCCTCTTTTACTGTTTGTATTTCTGGCTTTTTATTCGTTGGATCAGCAAGACGTTCTGATCGCGTAATAAGTGTCTTGATTACTGATTGAAGTTGTGCGGGATGGTGGTTAGAATCTGCATGTAGGTATCAGTTTGTGTGTGTGTTTTTCCTGTATACAGTACATCAAAATCATTTAAAATTAACCAAGAGGATATATTAGTCAGTTTTGATGTGGTATCACTGTTTACCCAAGTACCAATAGATGAAACAATTAATATTTTAAGATCAAAACAGATAGGCAGTAAAGGGAAAGAATGTGTTGGTTTTTGGAAAATATTTCACTAAGGTATAGAAGGCGTTTATTGATGGGAATAACAGAAGTAGTCATATAGGAGTTGGTTAGAAGGATTATGTAGAGAATTGCTAGGATGGCGTATTTTGGTTAAAGTTCTTAGGGAGAATTGCTCGTTAACTTGGATATTGTGGATAGTGTAATGGTAGGAGTTGGAGAAATGAACATTGCCATAGTCAAGTAGAGGGCGACAAATCATTTTGTAAATTTTAATGGCTGTTTTGATGGATATTTCTTCCTTTTTTGTTATTAGATCACGCACAGTATAGTCACATTTACCCCTTTTGTCTGTCGACACTTGAGTTCAAAGGTTCTTATATCTCGCTGTGTTTAAAAACATCTTAAAAAATGCACGTGGATATATTTCTTGCATTATAAAATGAAGGTATTAGTGTTGTGAAATATACATTTCAAGTTAGTACACAACTATTTATTTAAAAATACGTAAACAAATCATCATAATAATTTGCTGAAAGTACGATAATTATATTATTAGGAAAATTGTTGCAATTTTTACATTCTTTGTTCACCGCATATAATTGAGCATGTTCGTGTGAACACGCTAGGCACTTGCAGTAACTAAATAGGAAATTTGTATATATTTATTTTTCTTCTATTATTTATCAATTTAACTCTACAAGATGCTATTGATTTGATAGAAAACGATGATATAGAAGGGATTGGGGCAATTTTTATTGAACCACCGGAAGCAAATGTCAACTCAGACGAAGATTCTGCTGACGAAGATGAGGGAGGTTTAGTAGACAACCTTAGTGAACGTCAATTGCGAAGTGGACCTCAAATTCTTCTGAACAACAAAGTGAAGACCGGAAATTACGTCGATATTTGCCGAACCCGATTATGCATCTTAACGCGATCTGGCACCAGTTCAAATTTTTGAAAAAGTAATTAATGAGGAAATGATTACCTACTTCATAAATGATTGTGAACGCAATGCGAAGAGATCGTTTCTTAGAAATATCTAAATTTATTCATTTTGCAGACAGTACAAAATTTGTTCAAGGTGATAAAATGTGGAAGCTAAGACCTCTTATGGAATTATTACGTCAGAGATTTTTAGGCATGTTTATACCTGAAGAACACATGACTTCGATGAAAACAATGTTTTCATGCAAATAATTTATAAGAGGCAAACTAATTCAGTTTGTTTATAAAGTGTAGTCAATAAATACTCCTTCTTGGTGTTCAGTAGACTTTAAAGTCTATCAAGGAAAAAATCCGAATTCCCAAAACGAATATACAGGGTGACAGACGAAAAACCTTTGGTGCTGTATCTCGCTTATTTTTGATCCGATTTGAATAAATAAAACATCAAATTAAATGATTTTTAAAAGACTGATATTTTTTCTTGCATCCAGTTTTTGACAAAAGACGATCAACTTTTTTTTTCAAATTGCACTGTATATATTTTCTACTGATCCGCAAGGAGATTTTTTTCTGAATCTAAATTTGTAAACGATTTTATCCATTCATCAAACCAAAGTCGAGAAATTGAGGATTAAAAAAAAATTAAAAATCAAATACCCATAGTAAACAAACAGAGCCTATTCCAAATGTCAAAAGTGACAGTGTCAGTCATTGGTACAATACAATGATTTTTAATAATTTCATAATAAAAATGTTGCAAGATTCTAGTACAGTGTTTGAAATATTGCAACATTTTAATTATGAAATAATTAAAAATCGTTGCAGTATTGTATCAATGGCTGTCACTGTCACTTTTCACATTTATAGGGTCTGTATATTGTTTACAATGGATACTTGACTTTTTATTTATTTTTTTAATCCTCAATTTCTCGACTTAAGTTTGATGTATGGATAAATTTGTCTACAATTTTATATTCAGAAAAAAAATCTCCTTGCGAATCAATAAAAATATATATACAGTGCAATTTAAAAAAAAATGTTGATCGTATTTTGTCAAAAACTGGGTGCAGTTCAGATCCTATTAAAGTCTTTTAAAAATGGTTTAATTTGATGTTTTATTTATTAAAATCGGATAAAAAATAAGCGAGATACAGCACCAAAGGTTTTTCGTCAGTCACCCTGTATAACAAGATTTGGAAGTTCGATAATTTATTTAATAGTATGAATTTATTGAGCCATTTGCATGAGAGAGGCTATGGTGCAACGGGAACTTTTAGGGGAAATCGTATACCTAAAAGTTGTCCTTTGCCCTTATATTCTTCAATAAAAAAGCGAACCCGAGGATCATATGAAAAAGCGAGGAAAAGAATATCAGTCGATAACTCTGTTTTTGCCGTTGTTTCAACTTGCTAAGGGGTTCAAACTCTAACTCAAGTGCAAAGATTTGGCAGAAGGGAAAAAAGAAAAATTAGTGTTTTAGAGCCAGCTATGATTAAGAAATACAATAAATTTATGGGTGGAACAGATAATATGGACGAAATTATATCTTATTGCAGGATAGGCATTCGTGGCAAAAAGTGGTACTGGCCTTTATTTTCGTAGATAAAGTGCATCAATGAGCAACTGTTGGCTGATTAAGAGAAGAAGGAGGAACCCATATCTCAACTTAAATTTCAACAAGCTATCGTTACTAGCTACCTTTAAAATTATAGACAAATGCCAATTGCGGCTGGTCCGTTGACATGTAAATTTTTTGGCGCCAAAAATATCTGAAGATGTCCGATTGGATGGAAGTGGGCATTTAGTGTCACCATGTAACAGACGTAGATGTAACGAGCCTGAATTGTTCTAGTACAGTTCGTACTATGTGTCAAACATGTGATGTAGAACTATGTATAAATTGTATTATTATATTCTATACCAAGTAATATAACATCAAAAAGTCTCCGGTCTAAGAAAAACAAATTATTTTCTAGAAATTCCACATACTACCCTTCAAGAGTGACTGCCCTTTGTTCCAAAGCTCCTTTAACTTTTCGATGCCCTTTATGCTCTCAAAATAAACTTCAGTTTCAGCAATCACTTTTTCATTTGAGCCAAATTTATTTCCCTGGAGCATCTTTTTTATATTTGCAAAAAGCCAGTAGTCGCTGAGAACCAAATCTAAAGAGTACGGTAGGTGGGGAAGCAATTCAAAGCGTAATTCATCTAATTTAACCATTGTTTTCAACGACTTGTGACACGGGGCATTGTCCTGGTGAAATAGCACTTTTTCTTTTGTGTGTGGGGCCGTTTTTTCTTAATTTCTTCACTTAATCGATCCAATAATGCCATGTAATATTCACTATTGATAGTTTTGCTTTCCTTAAGATAGTCGATGAACAAAATTCCAGGCGCGTTCCAAAATACGGAGGCCATAATCTTGCCAACCGACTTTTGAGTTTTTAATCGCGTTGAACGACTTTCACCGGCTGCTGTCCAAACAGCTGACGATCTTTTCAATTCAGGTGTCTAGAGGTGGATCCATGTTTCATCCATTGTCACATATAGACTCAAGAAATTCTTTTTATTTTGCTCCAACCAGCGGTCTGAATCGTCGTCGTGTTGTTGTTTCTGGTCCGGTGTGAGCGAACGTGGCAACTTACGCATGCTTAAATTTTCATGTAGAATTAAAAGACACTACCTTCTGATATCTTCAAGGTGTCAACTATTTCACACAACTTCATTTTACAGTCTTTTAAAAACTATTTTGTGGACATTTTTAAAGTTTTCCGGAACAAGTGTTGATTTTGGGCGACCAGAGCATTCAGTATCGTCGGTGCTTGTACGACCGCGTTTAAATTCAGCATATCAGTCAATAATAGTTAATTTTCCTGGTGCAGAGTCCCCATAATTCTTCTCAAGCCACTGTTTGGCTCCAACAGTATTTTTCCCTATCAAAAACAGTGTTTAATCAACACATGAAATTTCTTTCTATCCATTGTCTTGAAAATAACCAAACTGGGGTTACTAAAAAATCTGTAACTTCTAAACTAACGGTCAGATTTTCATGAAATTTAGACACGTACTGTCAACAATGTTACCATATATGTGTCAGACCGGGGACTTATTGAGTGACGTATAATCTATTTTATATTCTGGGCCTGTCAGTTCATTGCAATATGATGTAGTCAATTTCTTCTGGGAATTGATGGCCTTTTGTGCATTTATCTTTTAAAATATGTTGTTTTCGATCATCTAGGCTGAAGCACAAAGATACATTCTTTAGTTTCGGAGAACAGTTGGTCTTATGTGTATGTTGTTGATCTGGTTGTAATATTTATCATGTAGTACCTTTGTTGACAACTCTATTTTCCTTTGCTTTATTTTTTTGCTTTTTACATTGGTTGTTGCTTATAAAGTTGAGTGAAGTGTAACTGTCATTAATTTTTGCTATAACTATGTGTAGTCTTTTGTGTTGAAATGTGTGCGTTCAATTACTTCTTAAGAAGTTACAAATCTATCATTCCTTTTCCTTCTTCAACTCTTTATTTATTCTTTGCAAATGTTGGGGTGCAATTTTCTATCCTGTATTAATTTAGATCTAGTAAAAATATTGATGTTTTCTAGATCTGCATTTGTTCATTTGATAAGTATCCATGAGTATATTGATATCGTTTTAAAAAAAAATAGAGTCAAGAGTTTTGGTTTAGTTTTCAGTAGATGTTACAATTGTGTTCTGTATTTTGTTTGAATTTGATTTTTTTTATTTGCTTGAGTGCAGTTCACTGTGATGAAATTATTGCAGCGTTTCAATTGAGTGTTTGTTGTAAAAATTTGTTGATCGATTTTTCTCTTTATACAACTGACGAAAAACCTTTGGTGCTGTATCTCGCTTATTTTTTATCCGATTTTAATAAATAAAACATCAAATGAAACCATTTTTAAAAGACTTTAATAGGATCTGAACTGTTATTTTTTCTCGCACCCAGTTTTTGACAAAATACGATCAACATTTTTTTTTAAATTGAACTGTATATATATTTTTATTGATTCGCAAGGAGATTTTTTTTCTGAATATAAAATTGTAGACAAATTTATCCATACATCAAACTTAAGTCGAGAAATTGAGGATTAAAAAAATAAATAAAAAGTCAAGTATCCATTGTAAACAATATACAGACCCTATTTTAAATGTCAAAAGTGACAGTGACAGCCATTGATACAATACTGCAACGATTTTTAATTATTTCATAACTAAAATGTTGCAATATTTCAAACACTATACTAGAATTTTGTGTTTCTACAGAAATCGTTTTTCAGTTTTTGAAATCTTGCAACATTTTTATTATGACATTATTAAAAATCATTGCAGAATTGTACCAATGACTGACACTGTCACTTTTGACATTTGTAATAGGCTCTGTATATTGTTTACTATGGGTATTTGATTTTTAATTTTTTTTTAATCCTCAATTTCTCGACTTTGGTTTGATGAATGGATAAAATCGTTTACAAATTTAGATTCAGAAAAAAATCTCCTTGCGGATCAGTACAAAAATATATACAGGGTGAGTTTTTTTCGATGTTCTCTATGGGGATCTCGGAAACTATAAGAGATAGAGAAACGGTTAAATGGGGAAAGAAGTGTAGATTTACGAGACGAATAAAATTCCACTTTCAAAGTTTTCAAAAAAGTCAAGGGTAACTAGATATTTTGAAAAAAGTAAAATGTGTCAATTTTTTCAAATCAATATATCTCGGTTTTTATAACAGGTAGAAAAAAAACTGTAAAGGACAAAGTTTTAAATAATTTTATGCAGATTAATAAAAAATAATCAGAAATTTTTTATCGCCATTATTTTCCGAGATATGACGCAAACTTACATTTTTTTAAATGGAAACCATAGTTGGCTATGACCTCATTCAAAAGGTATTTTTTTTCTCTTTAATCCAATATAGCATACGACATAGTTATTTCTAAAAATGAGTGAGTTATAGTCATTTAAAATTTTATTATAAATAAAAAATGGGTAGCCATGAAAAAGATGAAAGTAAAACAATTGCAGCTGTTTATAATTTTAGCAATATTGTAATCATTAGTTTTACAGAGATAAATCAAAATGAAACAACTGCATAAAGTAATTCTGTAATTATCAATATATCAATGGGAGAGAAATTTGAATATTAAAAAATATAGTCAAATAGTCCACTATTAATACTATTATGATATAAATTATATTTTTTTAAAATTGAATTTATGGCTTTTTGACTATTCTCATGTAAATTGAATTAAATGTTTCAATAACAACTAGTTGATGATCCACCACAGATTGATATGATTTTTCATATACTTTGTTTTTTACATAACCTGACAGAAACAATTCTAAAACTCGCAGATCGGGAGATCTAGGTAGCCCTGGGATTGGTTTATTTCTTACTACTTATGAGTTAGGAAAAGCATCATTTAAATAATTTGTAAAGCCAACATGTTATTAGGTGGAGTACCGTCATATTGGAACCATTTAAATCTTGCTTGTAATGACAAATTTAAACAATCGAACGTATTTTCAAATGTTTTCTGAAAAAATTGAAAGTAATCAGTTTCACTTAGTGAGCTTTCAAAAATATATGGACCGAGAATTATTAATCCAAACACACCATGGATTGAACCCAAATTTAATTTGTAGTTTTCTCTGTGAAACTTCTCGTGGATTCTCTTAAGTTCATCTATGTTCATTGTGGCGATTAAAAATACCACAATTAGTGAATCGTGATTCATCTGTTCATAAAATTTTTGTAAGAAACGTATTATCCTCTTGACAAATGGGTTTAAACCACATACAGAAGGCCATTTGATAATTACAAAATTATTATACTTATGCTGGTTTTCCATTTTTATTTAACTTTGTAGAACTAATAATTACAATATTGCTATTATTATAAACAACTGCAATTGTTTTACTTTCAACTTTTTCATGGCTACCAATTTTTTTTTATAATAAAATTTAAAATGACTATAACTCACTTATTTTTAGAAATAACTATGTCGTATGTCATATTGGATTAAAGAGAAAAAAATTACCTTTTGAATGAGGCCATAGCCAACTATGGTTTCCACTTAAAAAAATGTAAGTTTGCATCATATCTCGGAAAATAATGGCGATAAAAATTTTCTGATTATTTTTTATTAATCTACATAAGATTATCTAAAACTTAGTCCTTTACAGTTTTTTCTATCTGATATAATAACCGAGATATATTGATTTGAAAAAATTGACACTTTTTACTTTTTTCAAAATATCTAGTTACCCTTGACTTTTTTGAAAACTTTGAAAGTGGAATTTTATTCGTCTCGTAAATCTACACTTCTTTCCCCATTTAACCGTTTCTCTATCTCTTATAGTTTCCGAGATCCCCATAGAGAACATCGAAAAAAACTCACCCTGTATACAGTGCAATTTGAACAAAAAAAGTTGATCGTCTTTTGTCAAAAACTGGATGCAAGAAAAAATATCAGTACAGTTCATATTAAAGTGTTTTAAAAATCATTTAATTTGATGTTTTATTTATTCAAATCGGATCAAAAATAAGCGAGATACAGCACCAAAGGTTTTTCATCAGTCACCCTGTATGTGTAGTATTTTGTATGTATTAAGGCCGAATTCTATGTTTATATCCTTAGAAATATAAATTCATTATTGTTGATTCATACATTTTATTTTCATCCATATACATGAGATGACTTATTGTGTTATCGTTGGTTTGTTCTTTTTTTATCTGGAAGCCTTATTTGGTGTGGTTGAATGCGTTTGAGAGTGTATTTGGATAGATACAGAACCAAAACTTCTTTGTCCGTTGCCAGTTGTATTTTTGTAGGGTATCATATCAAATGCTATCTTACAGACTTTAAAGGACGTATGAAAATTGCGTAATTGACTCTTCAGACGATATTGAGTGAGTAATTTGTTGGATATAGTGATTGTTATTATTTTATTCATTGTTCGCAAGATGAGTGGCTTGTAGTTAGCAGAATTTTCCGTTTTTGGGTTTCATGAACGTTCTGCCTTCTGTTATACATTTAGTTTATTATTATTTTTTATCCAAAGTATTCTACTCGCTTCTACACTCTGGTATTCCTACCAACAATAATGACCCTACCTACTAGTTGATGATCTTCAATCCTAGAATTTCTGTTCTGTTTCCAGAATTTTCATATTAACCTTCACATCGTATCATCGTTTAAATTTCAGAAAACTGATTCTTCTCACAATTTTCGAGTGATCAAATAATTTAATTGTTTCCATAATTTTATTATGATTTTTGCCTACTTAAGAGTATATGCAAATTATTTTAGCTTTCGTCCTGCTCTTCTTGTTGCTTTGGTAAGATTTAGCAACTTAATAAGTTATTAATATTATCATTATAACTAGGTTGCACTATATTGTTTAATGGACATCTGGAGATCACAGATAAGGAAACAAGTTTTTCTCCCTTATTTGGATTACAATGAATGAGAAATTATAAACCTCAAAGGCTGTAACTGATAAGATTTATTTTCCAACTCTCTGCTTGCTAACTTTCGTGAAAGTTGATTTATTAATTCCAGGGCTGTAGAATAAGTTCAAGTAATGTATTGGTACGAGTTATTATGTTACAAATCTATGATTTCCTTGATGAAGTACGAAGTAAGGATGCAACAGTGTTATTTATATTGATTATACTCTTCATCAAACCCAAAACCAAACATCATCTTAATTTATATTAGATTAAAGTATTAATCAATGATAGATGTCGTAATGTATATTTACTTTGGGAGAACAGTATTACCAATATGAACGGATAACAATTTAGAAAAAAATATATTTCATTGGTTTATATATTAATTATATAAATATAATTATATTATATGCATATAATATAAACAATTTTATAATTTGTCATACTTGATACACAAAATGTATTCATTTAATTCTCCCGAGAAACAAATTGTCAGTTATCTCTAAAATTGAATACTTTAACAAGAAAACGCGTTCAATTTCCATATCCAATTTAAAGCCTGCGCAATAAATTTTTAATTGCGCGTTTTCCACCGGTTAATTGAGGCAATCGAGCGCGATTTTCATTTCTAGACTTCTTTTCTAAACCGGACCGCGAAACGGGCTGCAATTAATCGCACCATTACTTTCCATTGTTCGAAATCCGAAAACACCGGCGAGGGAGCGTGTTTATGGACCCGATAACTTTCCAAAACGGCATTAACATAAAAATCCGTTTTATCATGCTTTACGGCCGAAAAAAAGAAATTCTCGGCGCCACGGCACCTCATCCAAACATGTAATTATACCGTAATTTGTAATCTTACGCAAACCCGATTTATTATTTATAACGAATACGCACTTGATCTTGTTCATCGAAGTTAATTTATAGTTGGCACAAAATACAACCAACAAAATACATCACTAATAAGAAAGGTCTATGATTTTTTAACACAACTAATATTATACAATTTCATGTGACTAGTGTTCTGATGAGAAAATTTTAAATAAAGAAATAAAAACATTTCAGCCTTCATGAAAATATTGTATTTGGCAATAATGATTATTTGCCTAAGAAAAATATGCCTTTTCATGTAATTGACTGAATCGATCACTTAGTGCACGCAAGATTTCAAGGTTTATTAGGACTGACAACAATAGAGGTGTACTTCGTGCCAGACGTCTCACAATTATATCAAGGAACAGAAAGAGGTAGTGCTTTAACTCCTATATGTTAGCTAAATACCAGAAAACGAAAAAGCTGTTATACTTGCAAAGTACAGGACAAATTTGACCATAATTGGCCATGAGTATTTCAGAGCAGTTATAAAGTGTGAACATAAATTTTACCTGCAAGCCTAATATGATGGTTCTGATAAAGGAGTTTAAAGTAAAGAAATTGAAAAGCTTAGATAAAGTTCATTAATCCTGAAAATATTATAAGTACAAATTACATTTTTAAACAAAATCCTGATTCTAGGATCTTCATATCAAGTATTTAGAGCTTTGAGATAGATAATGAAGATCGAATTTTAAAAAAATAAATTTGGGAAATATTTTAATATTTTTGAGATGATAGAATTAAGCTTGAGTAGTATTATATCTGCCAGCCAATGAGAAATTAGAAAAAAGTTAAGCAAGAATATTAAATTTAGAGACGTTTAGCTCAGAATAGCCACTAATCCGCGAAAGTATTAGGCAGTTAAATGAAATTTAGACAATAAAATATATAAGTCCTTTACGTTGTAGATAATTCACTAATAAATAGAAAAAGCACGAAAATATATTCGTAAAATCTACAACAAATGAGTCTTATTAAGACTACAAGAACAAATCACTTTTGAAACAACTACTTCTCTAGCTAATACTTCGACAGACATTGAATAATACAAAAGTAATTTGCGTGTTACAAAATAGCAAGGCTATCAAAGCAACACTAGTTTGAACGTATTTCTTTCTGTAAAATGAACTAAAAATGATTTTAACGTACATTCAATCATTTTTAGTTCATTTTACAGAAAGAAATACGTTCAAACTAGTGTTGCTTTGATAGCCTTGCTATTTTGTAACACGCAAATTACTTTTGTATTATTCAATGTCTGTCGAAGTATTAGCTAGAGAAGTAGTTGTTTCAAAAGTGATTTGTTCTTGTAGTCTTAATAAGACTCATTTGTTGTAGATTTTACGAATATATTTTCGTGCTTTTTCTATTTATTAGTGAAATTTAGACATTTTTTATGATGACATAAATGGTTTATAGTTGAAAGTTGAAAGAGGTAACTGTACAATAATACCGATTATTACTAGTAGAAATAGATTAAAGTTGTACGAAGTACAGTTTATTAAAAAAAAATATTATGTTTAGATTTCATTAAAAAATTATATCAGAAAAACGCGAAAGCAATATTACTTTCAAACGAGAGAATCAATTAATGGGACAACCACAAATACTTTGGGGTTTTTGGATGAATATCCGGCTTACACCTTTGAAATATAGAAATAGTGGTAGTCGCCATTTTTCTAATATAATATTTAGAAATATAAAAACAAATAAGAATAATGAATACTAAATATCAAATATTCATTTAAACCAACTAATTAAATAATTAATGCACCGATTGGAATTTCAATTTAATTATGTAGTAACTGGAATTACTGTAATCGTGAACAGAACTAATCTTTTCTCGAAAGTAATTATTGCACCAATAAATTTTCTCTTCAATTTCTCTGATTCGCCCGTCCAGCGCGATTAATTATTCATTGATGTAATTACATACGAGGACGGCTGCTTCGGCATTAGAAATGTGCATCGTTAAAATTTTCTCGTCTCGGTGCCGACGCGTTTATACCTGTGCCCAATTAGTTACATCATATTTTATATGTGAAGAATGTCGTCAAGGATGCTCGAGTCTTTCAAGGTCAGAGAAATTGATTTAAGGACTCGAGTACGGCACGGGAATTATTACGAGGATATTCGTCCGGAGATAATAAGAAGAAAGCTGGCGGACCTTTTTGTTTATTTTACGCTTATTAGGGTCAGCGAGGCGACGTGAAATATTAAAATTGTTTTTGGCACTTTATTTACGAAATGTTGTGAATGATCGAACCGGATATTTAAATTGTATAAATACGAAAATTTTACAAAGTGGTAATGACTTGCAAAACGTCGTCCTGCTCAATTGTTGTAAACCGAACACGCTATGAAATATGTAACAAGTACCATTCGCCATTAGGATATTATTAATTATAATGCATTTTAATTAGGTAACTAATTTATATAAACATTAATGCATTAATAAAGCTTTCACTTAAAATTTTTATATATATTTGACGTCCAACTTTATTATAAATTCTCTTAATAATATAAGATAGTCCAGTAACTTTTAAAAATTTGTAGTAATTAAACTTACTTAACTACATTTAGATCATCATCATCGTAGAGATGATATTTTTTGTTTTGCACAATCCTGGTTTCCATGGTAAAACTCCGGTCTCCTAGCTTCCTAGCTATCCTAATGAAACATAGATCTAAACCAAATTCAATGTTTTTAAATATAGCTAATAGCTAATTAGACAGAATACGTAGCTAATAGCTAACAATACACAAAGTTACCGCTGTTAATTTATAATTTCTGTAGATTTGCAAAGAGAAGCTAAAATTAGCTTGTTTCATAATTTGCTTTCGTCTGTTGATATTTTAGTATTATGTCAAATAAAGATAATTTGTGATTATAGTAAACCTTAATTTAATTTCACACCAAAGGCTAGCGATTCTAAACACAAAATTGGGTACTTAATATTTCAATGCATGAAGCACTCGTTTCATAACAACAATAAATTAATTTAATTAACAGACTTCATTAACACAAACAGAAAATTATAACAATTATTACTATTTACTAATCAACACAGCTAAACACAAATTATAGAACGGTTTAATGTAATACAACTATTTATAATTTAAGGTAAGGGTTATTCACATTTTAAACAAATTAGAGAATACCAAAATAATTTGTTAAACACAGATAAGTGTAACGAAATAACATTTCAATTATTTTAGTATTATAAACTAATTAAATATGTAACGTATTAATACTAATTTTTATATGAAAATATAATCCAATAACGGCTAATTGTAATCCTTAATATTGTTGATATAATGGTGCTTGTATGTAAGTTCTACCTAGAAATAAAAAAATAACTAAATTATGTTTACCTAGAAATTTAAATAATATATTATGTCAAAAAGAGTCTTGGAAGCGTCCAACTCATACATTTTCAATTACTAAAATAAAGAAAACAATTAACTTTTTATTTTACTCTTATGTTTTAAGAAGTTGGTTTAATAATGATTGCAGTGTAATCTAAACTAATCATTGTGGAATAAAAAGCTAATATAGTTTCCTTTATTTTAATAAATCAATAATTAATATTAAATTGATTTGTAAGCACACATAGCTCTTAAATAACAAATATTATATATTTCGACTGACTGTAAATGGCATTTAAGCTATGATTTGAAACAAGATATATTTACACACAAGTAAAAAAATAATTGGATGGATGACCGGTACCATTCACCATTGGGTATATACACTAATAATTAGAAAAAACACGAAAATATTTCGTAAAATCTACAACAAATGAGTCTTATTAAGACTACAAGAAACAAATCACTTTTGAAACAACTACTTCTCTAGTCAATACTTCGACAGACATTGAATGATACAAAAGTAATTTGCGTGTTACAAAATAACAAGGCTATCGAAACAAGACTAGTTTGAACGTATTTCTTTCTGTAAAATGAACTAAAATGATTGAATGTACGTTAAATAGTTTATGAGTGACTATACTAAGGTAAATTTGGAATAAGAAATGAAGTTAGGTTTATGTAATTACATATATCGAAGTATTAGCTAGAGAAGTGATTTGTTTCTTGTAGTCTTAATGAGACTCATTTGTTGTAGATTTTACGAAATATTTTCGTGTTTTTTCTAATTATTAGTAAATTTTCTACAACGTAAGGACCTGTATATTTTATTATTGGGTATACAGCTACTACTACTAAAAATAAAATTTATCCCTACGTTGTAGCATATGCAACCACATATACACACATGTAGACCTGCTCTTAAAAATTAGAATTACTAATAACTTAAATGGTGTATTATATTTATTATGGTAGTTATTAATATTAAATTTCATTCAAATCGAATAAAGGGTTCAATTGTTATAAAGATAAGATACAATTTTTTTAACTTTGAAGATAAATTCTGACTTAACCGTAAATTTTAGGATATAGATAAGTTGTGTTATATCATCATAAAAATAATAATAATAATATACATTTTTACTGACAAACTATACATATTTACATTTAAATAATAAATAATGGATGATGTGTTAGTGAGTTAGTTCGTCAAAAGGCTATCGACCAGAGGTCTTTCTGCCTTAGATCATCATATTTTGACGGAATCTATGGCCCATAAACCCTTCTACCAGTTAAGAGTATAGGGTTTACTTATAACAAATTTAATAAAATATTATATCATCACATAAATTTAATTAATTATTAATAATTTAATTTTAAATCTTTTTTAAAAGGGACAGTTAAAATTGAAACACTAAATATCATTTAAATATGCCCAAATATATGCAAGCTTTACTAAGCTATTACCATTATTACTTTCCCTATATGAATATATAGGGGAAGTATTGTTTTCGTGCAGGAAAATGTCTGTGGGCGCTGTATCTCAAAAACAAAAAATCCGTTTGAGATGAAACTTTAAACATAGGCTTATATCGTTAAAAACTGTAACTGAAAATCTTTTAGTGAACATCCATAAAGTGAAAGTGGATGTTTATTCGAGGCGTTTTTTGTTTTTTTCACGATATTTTCCTAAATTTGAAAAATATTACATAACTCTTCAAACAAAAGTTAAAGAAAATAAGATACTGAACAAGTTTTATTAAAACATTTTTTTCATAAAGTTCTAAACTTGCAAGAAAAAAAAAGCTAATAATTTTTATATTTTTGCATAATGCAATAAACTATAGGAGTTACATGAAATTTATATATCAAGTAATTGTAAAGAATCCAACATTGAGCAAATTGTTTTGAATAAGTTTTTTGCGTAAACCTCATAGTTTTCGAAAAAAATGTAAGGAAATTACTATGATGGCCACATGACCATTTTTTTATATTTATTTAAATCCCTCGCTTATGATTTACTGATTGGAGGGTGGGATAGAGGCCACCCACCTACCCTACATATACATGATAACTTTAATTACTGATTGTTAGAGGATTCTACATCTTTTTTTACAATGAATAAGAACAATAATTATCACCACTATGCCATAATGACCCAGATGATAGGGCTGTTGACTCAAATTTCAAATGGTGGAAAAATATTGTAATTTGGAAAAGAACATTTTAGAAAACTTTGATTAAATTAAGGTCAAAATAACATGTTCGTTAATAGACATGTCGAATAAATTCTTTATATTTTAAAACCTTTGAAGAAAATGTTTGGAAATTATTCTTAAAAATTCCCACAACCCTCGAAAATTTTCAAGAAATTTTGGGAGCAATTCCACAAACCAGAAAAAAGTTCCAAAAATTTGGAAGAGAAATCACCAAAAAAAATAAAGAAGACCTATTGTTATATATAGGTTATGAAAATCTGGAAGAACTATTGTTGATTATTCCCATGCGATTAAGAAATTAATGACAATGTTTGAAATTTAGAGGGAAACCTTTAATTGTAAAGAATGATAAGGTTAGTACATGTGTACATTATATTCCATTATTATTCTAGAAATTTAGGAGAGAAATTCTAGAAAGGCTTGAAAATTCTAGTCTTCAAAAAATACATTCCAGAAAACTTTTTGTAAAATAGGTGGACAAATCTTGTAATTTGGAGAAGAAATTCCTAGAAAACTATTTTAAAAATTTAGAAGAGATATTCTAAAAAGGCTTACAATTTCTAGTTACCAAAATAATACTTCCTAAAATCTTCTAGTAAAGTAAATGGAAAAATCTTGCAATTTGGAGAAAAAAATACTAGAAAACTTTGTTTGTAAGACTCCTGAAAAATACTTTAGAAATATAGAAGAGGAATTTTATTAAGTCTTACAAATTCCAGTCATCAATAAAAATTCCTAAAAGCTTCTAGAAAAATAGATGTAAAAATCTTGCAATTTGGAAAAGAAATTCCAAGAAAACTTTGATTGTAAGACTCCTGAAAAATATTTTAGATATTTAGAAGAGGAGTTCAGGAAAGGCTTACAAATGTTAGTCATCAAAAAACTTTTAGGGCTTTTAGTAAAATAGAACGGAATATCTTGCAATTTTCATAAGAAATTCTTAGAAAAATTTGATTGTGAGAAATTTAAGAAGAGGAGTTCTGGAAAAGCTTAAAAATTGTAGTCATAAACCACTTCCTAAACGCTTCTAGTAAAATAAATGGGAAAATCTTGCAAATCTTAAAATTCTTGAAGACAAATTTAAAAAATAAAGAAAATAATTCTTAAAAAATTCTACGCCCCTAGAAAATTTTCCAGAAATATAAATGAGCAATTTTTGGAATTATAGATAATAATAATGATGGAAAATTCCACAAACGAGGGAAAAGTTCCCAAAATTTAGAAAAAAAATCTCCAAAAGATAAAGAAGAACCATTGAGATTCTAAAAATTTTGAAAAAAACTATAGTTTATTATTCATTATATTATTTTATGATTTTATTTAAAAACCACTGTTTATTTACAATGTCTTTTATCTTTACACATATTTTAATGTGCTGTATTTGTATATCATTTTATTTTAACAATTTTAATTTCATCTTTATTGATTAATTATTTATTATTTTATCTACTGACATATTTTATTTATTTTATCGTACTTATTGTACACAATATTTTTTTTATACTTTGTTCTATTAGCTTGTATTCATACATATATTTAATCGTTATGCCTGTTTGGAATTAATTATTAAATCATGTATCTTTCTTTGACGTGTGTAAACAATATGTAAGCGCACAAATAAATATTATTATTATTATTATTATTATTCATTCTCATGGTTATAAGAAATTTATTTGCAATTTGTTTGCTATTTTAAAGAGATATTCCTAGAAAATTTGTAACGAAGGGTAAAGTTAGTATCTGTAGAACAAATACCATTAATGTTTAAAAATCCTCAAAAGTATTCTAGAAATTTAGGAGAGAAATTCTGGAAAGAAATTTTTGTCACCTCCTGAAAGCTAGTAAAATATATGGAATTTTTTTTGGAAAATTATAAATTTAATTCCTTAAAAATTCCACAACCCTGGAAAATTTTCTAGGAATTTTGAGGTGAAATATTCAGAAAATAAAGAATAGCTATTGTGATTTTAAAAATTTGAACTATTGTTAATTATTGATGACAGTGTTTGCAATTTAAAAGAGAAATTACTAAAAACACTGATTGTAAAGAATGTAGAATAAATTCCATAAATGTTTAAGAATCCTGAAAAATATTCTAGGAATTTATCGAATAAATTCTATAAAGGCATGAAAATTATAATAACAAAAAAACTTCCTAAAATTCTCTAGTAAAATAGGGAGAAGAAATTCTTAGAAAATTTAAAATAACACACATGTAGCATAAATTCTTTATAAATTCTAAAATCCTTGAAGGTAAACTTTGGAATTTAGAAAATTAGTTTAATTTTACAATCCTCGAAATTTGTTTAGGAATTTCGAGAGCAATTTCTGGAAATTTAGAAAATAATAATAATACTGGAAAATTTCAACCATAAATGTTCTATAAATTTAGGAGAGAATTTCTAGGAAAGCTTGTAAATTCTAGTCTTTAAAAAATAAAAACCTTCCTGAAAACTTTTAATAAAATAGATGGAAAAATCTTGCAATTTGGAGAAGAAAATCCTACAAACCGAAATTTGGAAAAACCATTGTTGATTATAAAATTTATACTAATGTTTGCAATTTGGAAGAAAAATTCTTACAAAATTTTGTTGAGGGATAAACTCAGTATATGTGTAGAAAATTTCATTGCAATTTTTTCAGTTGTATTTTGTTTATTTTTTTTTAAAGATTTATTTTCCACAAATTTTTTTATAAATTTTCAGGAATTTCTATTCTAATCGATACTTTTTTGGTGATTCTAGAATAAATTTCTTATACATTTTTGAGGATTCTAGAACTTTTGTTGTATTTATTCTAACTTCTAATTAAAGGGAATGAAAAACTGAACAAGTTTTATTGAAATTTATTTTTCAATAAAACTTGTTCTTAGCTTCAGAGAAAAAATAAAAATTAATAATTTTGACATTTTTTGCTTATTACTAAAAAAAACTCTTGGAGTTACATGAGATTTATATAACAAGTAATTGCAAAGAATCCAAAATTTAGCAAATTATTAAGAATAACCATTTCGAGTAAACCTTATAGTTTTCGTGAAAAATATAGGGAAAGTACTATGATGGCCACATCACCATTAGTCCATTATGTTATAAAACTGTTGTCATAAATATACCCCAAACTCTATTTGTATTTTGAAACGTTTGAAATAATATTAACTATGCAGTAAAATAGTGCAATTTTAATTATACTCTAAACAAAATTTTTTAAAGCTTTGAAACCTAACGATCGTTTAGTAAAAATTGACGACGGCGACTAAATTTAATATGCGGTGATATATACTGGTTGTAGTATTAACATGACAGATGATGTCAACATTTAACTAAAATTTCATAGCATAATCCAAGTGCAACCATGCCTCGAGAAGTCTTCGTCATCAATTTTTGTTGAACCCTCGATTCATTCTTAGCTATATTACCAATTTAAAAATTCACTTTTCGTTAGATTTTTTTCACAAATGAAATATATAAATTATGGACATATTTAGAAGCGCTTGAATGAGAATTTTCTAAAACAGCAAGATCAACACTATAACTAACATTGCTTAATGATACAATATTAGAGTATGACAAATTTAAAACAAGTAAATTGTAGCAAATAAACTTACGATTTCAACAGTTGAACCAAGTATTCAAATCCAAATTTAAATAAAGGATGTTCCATTTTTTAGCAATTCATACATTAGGAATGTAATTATGCCAAGGCATGTCAGCAAATTTATAATATAATCAGCTGTAGTTTCTTGTAGGTTTTCCCTTAGAACAGAATGAAATGTAGAAATCGTAATATTATTAAAAGCTAGCTAATTGTTTGTTACCTCAAACAATTAGTGTCACTTTTGAAAGACGGGGAGATCCTTAAAAGTACAATATCAATTACATGCACATAAATACATAAATACACAAATAACACAGGCGGAAGGATCAAATGATTGCCAGAGGCCACTACTCAACTTCTACTCAAAAGATAAAATGATAGTTCAAAAAATATAATAGCTCATAAAGGAAACCTTTCCTTTTTACTAAAAGAGAAGAAGAATTAAGTCAAAGGCAGCATCTCATGTTTTCATTGTTCTTTCGAAAATTGTATAAATAAATAATTTCTGAAAATCTAAATATAAATAAGTGCCCGAATCGACTATTCCAAATTAATCTTAAAATAAAGCACCAAACCATAATTTAAACAAGGAAGAGGAAATATGGTTTGTAAATACATCACTAAAACTATTTTAAAATGGACAAAATCAGCTAATGCAGCAATTGGATTAGATACTACGAATATACGAGTAATAACTAATTATTCGAACAGATTCACTGCTGTCAGCCATACCATTAAAACTGAGGAAGGGAGTATTAATTGCTAAAGATTACCGGACACAGAAATGCCAATTCAATTAAATAATCACTCACCAAAACTCACCCAAAAAGAGACTTATAATTGACAATAAAACATTAAAGGTATTTTTAAAATAGTACGTAAACAAACTTTAAAGGGCTTAAATTATCTGTACTATCATTCACAGTAGGTAGTAGTGTTTGGCTATCGACCGCGTGTTCCTTTCACCATGTTATTAGTCTATTTGTGTATGTAAATGAGCTTGTTGCTTTAAAGAATCGCCCAATGGCTAATGGTCTCGGTCACCCAATCCAATTGTTGACCCAAACTAACGAGGTAATCGCTAATTCGGTTGCAACCGTATGCACCACCACCACCGGCCAATATTAAAAATAAATAACGAAAATACAGCAAAAACGAAATTTGCACTAGAAGGTCCAAGTCATGTCTGCATTAACTCGGGCCGCGGAGACACTCATGCAGTTTTGTACTAAGAATTGTATTGCAATTGCCATCTCGTTCGTGCTTGAAGACGCTTTGGCATATAAAATTTATTTTATTATATTAAAATATGATAAAATAGTCGTCAAAGAATTGATGTAACATTTATATAGTATCTAAAGCAGCAATTGATTCAATTATCGAGTTTTTTGATGAAATGGATCAAAAATTTATCGTTAAATGTTTAGCAATGACAGTAACAACACATTTAAGCATTGAATATACAAATGTATAATACTGAAGGTATTCAGAAGCACTATTGATAATTTAAACTCATGGGTTTGAGAAGCGAGAAGTGAACTCCGTCCCTGCTCCATTCGACTTAAATTTTGAAAGTATTTTCATATTGTAATACAAGTTTGTATTCATTTTTGAAGGTGGGTACAAAGATTAATAAAAAATCAATACTTTGTTAGAGTTCGATAAAAACTTGTACCAAATGCCAAATTTAGGAGATGCAAAATATATTCGACATTAAAGTTGTATCAAGAAGTCGTTCGTCTATGAAGTTTTGAAGGAACCATGGATCTAATTTGACCCTTTTAGGATAATTGATGTTATGAAGTTCTTATACACAAGTTAAATGATAAGGCCTTTTTCTCAATTTTATGACAGGTACCAAAAAGTACTTCAGTTAAATATGAAAGCACGAGGTGAAATTTTAGGTGCATCATCTATAATTTGTCGTATATTTTTATTAACTCTTCAGTACCGTTTGTTGTCAAATCTGCGTCTTTTTACTAACATTTTTAGGGTCTCGCTTCTACAACACACCAAAGAGTACATTGAAAACAGTTATTATTAACAATAAAATTGTGAAACTTTTCAAATTTTCTCCAAACAATTAGAACAGAATCTTATCACTTTACTCCTATTATGAAAAGATTTTGTCACAAACGCTTTACTCACTTTAGAACACATGATTTTAGTTTAAAACACATGATTTTAGTTTAAAAAAGTAGATATTCAACGCCAACCATACAATCATTTTCATTGCATACATTGCCAGAGTTTTAGAAAAAAAATATGTCCATTATAAATTAAAATATACTTCTGTATGTATAAAAGAATCTAAAGCTCTAACTTTACTGTTAGAATCGGAAGATTTTCAACTGATGATAAGCATAATAATGCAATATCCTAAAGTGATACTATAGAAAGATTTTCTACAAATTTTAAGTTAAAATAAAAGAATTATAGAAGAAATATGCCGTTATTTTAATACCGAATAATAAAAACATTATTTAAATATTTCATAAGGAAGTTTACAGTCAGTAAATGCGCAAATAATAGTATAGTACTACTGTATGTCTTGTAATCAATTAACAGTTTACCTGCACACATTAGAAGGTGACCTTATGGGTAATATTGTGATTATATATGTATAACATTTCTAATAAAATCTAGTTATATAAAAATTTATATCACTTACATATGTTGTCTATAAACTTGCTCAACCCTATTAGCAATATCAAATACAGTCAAGTTATGGAAAGTGCCATTGTTATTCTTCTTGACCTGAATCATACATTTGATCAGTATCTTCGGTTCAAAGTCCAAATAATTAAGGAGAAATGTATACAAATTGTTGTATTTCCCATGCTTTTCCAAAAAGTCGAAGTCAGTTATTTGTTCGTGTTCAGCGCCAGCTATGGTATTTCAGTAAGAATTTTTAGAAGTTAAACTTTAGTACTACTTACTATTTTCATTGTATGCTGGATTTTCTGAAGCGCTAAAGGTTTGAGTCGATTCTTCCATTTTCTCTTGATAGGCTTCAGTCGAATATTTAGATTGAGTGTAGATGCTACTTTCGATGTATTCCTTATCAGATATTGTAATACTCAACCTAAAATTTGTTAATACTTTCAATTCTAAATATTTTAAATATTAAAATTAAAACATTTTCTGTTTGAAAAGCAAATTATACTCTACTATTAAAAAACCTTAACTTGGTGATAAATTTAAATAAATACATTTGATTTGTCGATTTCTCAAAAAAGAAGTGTTTTATTTAGTTATAACGAAGAAAAAGCATCTATAATAATTCTTCAAATATTAACACAGTAAATTTAGTAAAAAATAGCTTACAATCACTTCAATTGTAAAAGAATTTTTAAAGTGTTTATATACATTTTCACTTACAGGACAAAATACTTCTTGAAAAAATGCATGAGGCCAATGTGCATTGTAGATATGACGTCATTCAAATCGGCGTGGTTCAGGATGTCGGCAACACTTATAATATTAGACGGATGCTTAATGTAGTTATCGAATTTCTAGAACAAAAGTTATTAAAAAGGTTGAATCCTACAAGTTGTTTTAAATACCTGAATATTGTCTGTTTTCATATCCAACCATTGTACAAATTGTTCGAGTGACGAAATATGATAAGCGGCAATATCTCTAGCATGAGCGTTTTGGATCTTATCACCGCAAACCTTCTTCAGATCTTCTACTCCGTATTGACATTTTAAACGTAAACTAAACACATTTAAAATATGCATTATAATAAAATACTGATTTTTACTTAACTAACTTAACAAATTTTAAAAAGTAAGGTAAATTAAATCAGAGTGATAGATAATAAAAGAAAAACAATTCACTTACTGTTCAAACTTGACTAAGACTTGCTGAAGAGCTTTGCTGATCTTTGAACGTCCCTCATCACTAAAAAGAAAATAATTAATGAAAATCATCTAATATTTATAAAACATTAACATTTATTTTACTTGAACATATAAAAAAGATTCCTGGTTTTAAATTTTCAATCAATGTTGTAATAGTTATTTAAGGTACAAGTGTAAAAAGTGATGCTTTATTGCACGAACTGGCGTTTAAAAACACGAGCGAGGAACGAGCGAGTTTTTTTAAAGCCAGGAGTGCAATAAAGAAACTTTTTACACGTGTGCCTTACAAAATTTTATCTTCGATCGTAAAGGATTTCAAAGAATATATTCTTATGAGTAATATTTTAATGTCATTTCAATAATTCAATGAATAAAAACATATTTTACCCGCAGTGCACTAATGAAAGCGTTACTTAGCAACCAGTAAACAAGTTGCACAAATGTCGGCCGCCATTATTATTTATGGAAAAAATGTTCTCTTTATTGTAATCGCTTCGACTTGCATTAAATGAAATCTTCAGAGTTCTTAAATTTGCCATTTCGTTTGTATTATATATTTTATTTATAGTTTATTAGTTATTTGTATCAATTAATAAAAATGTAAGTTTTTCGTTGAAATTTTGTGCTATAATATATTCATCTGTCAGATTTGACAGTTCTGTGCAATAAAAACAATTTGACATTACTGTGCAATAAAAACGCAAAAAAGCACTAGTGCTTTAAAAAGCCACTTTTACAATGAAAAATGATGCAAAGAGCGTCTACTTTCTGTACGGTCGTAGATAAAATTATAAATAAATCAAAAATTCTTTACACACAGAATATACGAGTAGTTTCAATAACACTTACTCAATAGCTTCGCAATTTTTGCATGTTTGGACCTTTGAACTGTTGTATTTGTAAATTTTAGCATTGGCCGATTCCAAGTTCTTCATACATTTATCATAATCGTGCTTGATGTTTTTAAGCTTCTTTTTCAGATCAGTATTAACTTTTTTTAGGAATTGTACTTCCTCGTCCAAGATACCGTAGTCTCGAATTGCTGAATCAAAGTTCTTTGGAAGAGACACCTATAAAACATAGTATTATTATTATATACGTCTACAATAAAGATAGTGATACCATTAAGATGGAATCTATTGTCTAAACGTTGCACTGATTTCCCTAATTGAACGGACAAACCACAGATAATTAGAGAACTGTCAACAGCGGCAGTTAACAATAACAATGTTTAACATTCAATTATTATTTCCCTCTCAACAAATTAAATAAAAGCATGCATGTATATAGAATTTCTAATATTACGATTCGAAGTACGATCCTTGCTGCCTTGTAAATATATTATAGTTATGTAGCTGTAAATGAATGATAGATATATCATCATGCAGCTAAGTTTGTATTAAAATGATTACATCGAAATGATTACAATCATTCAATGATTAAGTTTGGAACTAATTCCACCACAATTCTGGTGATATACATTTTTTAATGTAAATCATAAGTACACATCATGTCTTATATGAGAAATTTTATTACTTAATAAATTTGTTATATATCGCGTTTATTTCAAAAAATATTTACACTTACCGATATTATACTTTCATTGCTGATTTGTATCTGCGCGCAGTGTTCTTCATTAACATTCGAGTCGGCGATTGTTTGATTTGGAAGTAGTCTAGTAAGATAATTTATCAACTTGAATACTAGAAAGATGGCATAAATGATCACTTTATCGATAACTGAAAATTAAATACATTTATAAATTAATTATAGAAAATATTATATTAAACATGTTTCTACCATAAAAAACCCTACTTTGACATATTTATAGAGAAAAAAAAACATCAAATTAATAAATATAAAAAACACATATTAAAGGTGTCTTATTCCTGATTATTTTTACATTATACTGTCGTACTATTTCATTTTTTAACAGTAGTTAAAAAATGACACCAAATCTATAGAAAACGTTTTTAAAGCAAAAGGGAAAACATCATATTACAAAGTAATTTTTAAGTTTTTAAAGGTTCCAGATGAAGATTCCTTAATTATGCAAGGAATGTATGCAAGCTTAGAATTAGATTGTAGAATTTAGAATTCAGGTCTCCATTGAAATTTCTGGATCTTGCCTTAATGTTGAACTTTCAAATTTAAGAGTAAATGATATAGGTATAATAAGAAAGAAAGTAGAGGATACGATACATATAGCTGATAGAAATAAAACGATTTTAAATGATGTCAATATAGAAAAAGTATAATAATTACGACCTAAAAATTAAAACAAAGGAAATTTAAGTACAAAATATACAAAAAAACAATTCCAGGTAATCAATACAGTTCAAAAGAAAGTTAAGTCAATGGACCAAATACGCACATTAAATCAACTAATTAAAGTGGTCTTTAAAAATATGATGCTCCACCTGAAAGAGGAATATGATTCAGTTGATAGGAAAAAAATGCAAGAATGTTTGGGAATGCTTTACATATAAAAAATAGTAATATGACAATCATAGTATTAACTAAAAAAGCTGTTCTGAATTGTTCCTATGAATTTTGTTAATATTTTTCGGCACTTATATCGGAAATCCTGAAACTTGCCGTAAAAAGTATTCTTATAATTTATCTTTATAAAACAGTTGTTCAGTTTTTTTTTATTATCCATAACTTTTATTTGAAAATGTTGTAAGTTTGTTTAGCTTTTTAAAGAAAAAACTAGAAAATTCTAAATTTTCTTTAGGAAAATCTTTTCGGATCTTTCAGTTCCAAATCTTAAACGGTTCTTAAGATATAGCGGGAACGGACACGCTCACAGACATGAAAATGTTTTTCTAAAAAATATTACTATGGCGATCCTTTTAAGTAACAAAATCATTTACACAAACATAAACACATAAAATACGGCGGAGGGAAATAAATCAGAAGAAGCATATTATATTCTAACAAAAATATTTAGCGTATTTTTACCTAATTTCTTATGTAAATGTTTAAAATCGATGTGACAAAGCAAAATAGAGGGAGGGAATTTAAAGAAGAAATATATTAAGACAGTATACTATTGAAGTGCATAAAATAAATTGAGAATAATTACACTACATATATTAAGACAGTATACTATTGAAGTGCATAAAATAGATTGAGAATAATTACACTACATAGCAATAAATTTAATGGCTAGTATTAAATAATAAATAAGTGAAAACACATACCTCTCGTTTTTTCGACCATCACTTTTTTGGGCGGTGAAGTTGGAGACGGGGCTGGAATCAAAATAAAATAATAATGATAATGTTCATTTGTTGTTTTACTATGAAATAACAAAATTAATTAGACTTGAAAAACAAATACTCTGTTTTCTTAAACTGCTAATGATATTAGTTTCGCCATTCCGAAGTATATTCAACTTAAAATTACTCTTTCCTTACATAGTAAGGGAATGCTTAGATTGTGCGCTAAATTAGTATACACCTTTGATTGTGGTGTTAAATAACATTTAAGTATGGAATAAATATACGCTATGAAAAACAGTACCCATTTTGTTATTAGGCAACACTAGAAACACGTTTCCCGACGTTCACTTCCCTCTTAGCACCCGTTGTTATTATGTTTGTTAAAAATATAGACGCGCACACGAAAACATTTGCCTGGTGATCAACAAATAGAAAAAAGATTTGTGTAATTATTTCTTTTCTATAAAATTTCTTGTTGGGTTTAGAAACATAGTGCTAATACAGTAAAAATGGTTTCGCGCGGGGTTTGTAATTATTGAGAGTTTGAAATTAATGCATGATTATTTAATTGAAGGCGTATATATGCATGTTGCTGTGACATTATGTCGGTGTAATGTATGCTATTTAAATCTAATACTTACATTTTTTAGATGTGTAATTCTTGCGGGGCATCTTCAAAACTACGGAGGAAATTCACCAGCAAACTGCTCTATTCGACGGCTGCAACTGCACTGTTTGTTTGTTAATTTTTCAGGTGCGACTTTTGTTTTACAATCAACAGTCCCATGGCATACTATTTTTTAGATATAATTTATAAAACGTCCTAAATTCTACGAGTAAAGCAATGGTAAGTGGCAACAATTTTATTTATTGAAAATTGTTTTTATTTATTATTTACTTAAATCATAAAATGTAATTAATACCCCATAAAATGTTTACATATTTAAACTAAGTTGAGTTACATCTTATTTTTAAAATTAAAATCGAATCTGAGTTAATTGTAGGTGAACAAGATAACACAACTAGCTATATTTACAAATTAAAATTTTATAATTGCAAAATTTTTAATTAATTTCATCAGCATTTTTATAAAACGATGAAATTACCCTTGCTTACAAATTTTATACTAATTACAGACGAGATCTTTTAAAAATTCTGACGTTCTTCACTGGCAGGAGTTACCAACTTAATGTCATGTAAACAAATAATAATATAACCTCAAATAAAATTTCCAACAATCCTAATCAAAAATAATTTAAATTTATTCTTAGTATATTTATCCAAGTGTGGACTTAGTTCAAGTTGAATATTTAAGTGAAACTTGAAGAAAAACAAGATTTTAAAATTACTGTCTTGTGAATTGGACCCAGTGGCCAAGGGCATTAATTATACATTAAGAAGAAGAAGATAACCCCAAATAATTATAAAATTGGTTCAAATTGAATAGAATAAACAGTGGTTTTTAAGGTTGACTTTGAACGTTTATTACAATCTAATAGTTGCTTCAATCGTATAATTTACAAATTATATACTGTATTTTTCGGACCATAAGACGCACCTCAAATTTATAAGACTATTTTTAGGAAAATATATTTTAATGTTACTAAGCTTAACTCTGGTTAGCAACGATCATAGACAAAGAGGTCAGGTAAATCGGTGATTTTCCCACTTGTCTTAAGATAACTTGTGTCATACTTATCTTCAGTGGCGTGCCATAGTTTTCGGACTATAAGATCTCAAATGTAGAGAAAGTTTATTGATAAAAATATTTTAATACTACCTTCAGACTAGTGGCGTGCCATAGTTGTCGGACTACAAAGCGTACCTCAAATGTGGAGACGGTTTATTGAAAAAATACCTTCGGACTACAAGATGCACCCAAAATTTGAGTCCATTTTTTGATGTAAAAATGCACATCTTATAGTACGAAAAATATGGTAATTGTGTTGTGTATAAATCACATCCTGTGTTTCAGTAATATTTTTTTATTCTGTGATCAGTTTAACAGGTAATAATTAATATGAAAAATCTGCTGATGTAGGAATATAATATTTATGTTGAATAACTGAATTTATCAAGCTTCCCTTATTATGATAATAGAGAATCCTGACTGTGACCATCAATCCTAGTTTACACATTTACACAAATTATTTTATATATATATATGTGTATATACGTCATCAAGCGATTTTCATGTCTCACATAAATTACTTCATTTTTCAAAACGAAGTGACGTAGTTAACTGGTTAACATAATACATTTTTTGAATGTGTATGATTGTGGGATGTTAGTTTAGTATTTTAAAGCGGAGCGACAAAGTTAACTGGTTAAATATACTCATCACCTTATTTTGCTTTAACATATATATTGTCATGTATTTATGATTAGTTATTAGATGATTATTTAAAATACTTGGTTTTGTTTCACTATTTGTATATTTCTCTGATTAGTTTCGACGGTTGGTCATTCTCAGAACAAACAAAACAAACAAAATGTATCAATGTTAATACATTTAGTTAGACGAAATTATTTTTGTCCTTGTGTGTGTAGAGAAACAGCTTGTTATTGTCTCAAATTAGAAAAATAATTTAAAATGAAATATTTGGGATAGGTATTGGTGTTCATTTGCATATTACTTTAAAAAACAATACAACAAGATATAGTTTAGTTTATCTGTTTTATAAGTCTTACTAAAAAAATTGATACAAAATAACAATAACTTTAATATTTAAATCACAAGACTTGAAGACGGAGTTTACAGTGCAGTGTTCTTCCACTCAACCCGTGACTGATGAAGAATATATACACCAAAGATTGTAAAATATGTATCTGACACACAAGCCGTTACAGAAATTGAACACGATGAGGTGACAAGTTCCTTGATACTGCATTATCTATTTAATATTAGTCAATATAAATAATGTTGCCATAAAAAGTAGACACACGCTGAATTTTAACATGAATTCTGTAACTCGATATCTTCTTATCAAACATTTTAAACAAACATGTAGAAGCAGGTGCAGTAAATAACTGCATTATCTTCAATTGAGGATAATTGTAAGTAATATTAATATAAAAACATAGAGTGTACCTGAAAATAAATAACTAAAAATGGTGATGTGGCCATCATAATACGTTCTCTATATTTATCTCGAAAACTATGAGGTTTGTGCAAAAAGGTTATTTTTAGCAATTTGCTCAATTTTGGATTCTTTACAACTACTACTATTATATAAATTTCATGTTTATTAGTGTTGACCAAAAGCTTTTCAAATATAGCTTTTAACGATAAAACGTTTTTGAGATATGGTGCCTACCATTAAAAAATTTGATAAATATTACATAAGTAATATTAGTTATGTAATATCTTTCAAATTTAGAAAAATATCGAGAAAAACAAAAAAACGCCTATAGATAACATCCACTTCCGGTTAACCAAAAGCTTTTCAGTTCCAGTTTTTAACGATAAAACCTTATGTTTAAAGTTTCGTCTCAAATGGATCATACGTTTTTGAGATACAGCACCCACATACATTCTCATGCACGAAAACAATACTTTCCCTACATATTCTATATAGGTAAAGTAATAATTGTGAGTATATAAATTCAAATTTATTAACGGATTTACCAATACAGCAATAACATAGGTAAAATGGGAGCTATACAATATAAATTTAAAAATAATACATATACATATATTAAACATAATAAAAACTAGTTAAGATTTAAAATACTATTACTACACAAGATTTTGTTACACTGCTTCTTAAAACTATTGAGCGAAACACTAAACAAGTCGACATTAAACTTACATAATAAATTAAAAAGCCGCATCATCCTACATATAGGGCTATTCATCCCAAAGTTGGTTCTGTGATATTCATGAAATTTGCAATCAATCAGACCATTGGTTAATTTACCATATCTCCAACGAACCGTCTCTCACTTAAAGACATCAAATTAAAAGAGCGTAATGAATTTCTATCATAGTTAATGCCATAACGATAACATAAAAGCTTTAGGAATTTAGTTTGTATTTTTTCAATTGCAACTTGGGTGGTGTTGTAATTAGGTGTCCATACTATAGAAGCATATTCTAGGAGAGGTCTTACTAATGTGGAATATAGTAATTTAAATATTTCAGGGCTAAAGTCTTTCGAAAATCTTTGTACAAAACCTAGAGTACGCGCAGCCTTTGAACTAATATTCTTTATATGAGCAGTAAAAAGAAGTTTACTATCAAGAAGTATTCCCAAATCTTTTATTTGCGTGACGCAATTAAGAATATAACCATTAATATGGTAATCATTTTTAAAAATTTGATGTTTGTTACAATTTGACACGCACCATAGGTGAATAGCTACAAGGTCTAACTGAAGCTTTTCAATATCAGATTTACTTGTAATGGCTTTATATATTTTGAGGTCATCAGCAAACAATAAAATTTGGGAATAAGTGATGGAATCTATTAGATCATTAATGAAAATGAGGAACAGTATTGGTCCACAATGTGATCCTTGTGGTACCCTAGATTTCGCATGAATAGCTTTTGAAACAGTTATTGAGTTTAACTTATTGAATCCGATCTAATAAATAATTTTCAAACCACTTAACAATTGCAGAGCCCAGGCCTAGTGAATGGAGTTTACTAAGAAGGATTCTATGATTAACATGGTCAAATGGCTTAGAGAAGTCTGTATATATCGTATCCACTTGAGCACCCTTCTCTAAGGCATCAAGTACAAAAACTTGGAAAGTTAAATTATAGTAATTGTTGATTTGCCCTGACAAAATCCATGTCGCTCATCGATGATGACCTTTTTAGTAGCAAAGCAAAAATTAGTTGAGATGTAACAAATGAATCTAATAATTTAGGAATTGTTGACTGCAATGATACTCCTCGATAGTTTTTTACATCTCCTCTATCTCCTGCTTTTTAAAGAGGAGTAATAAAACTACTTTTCCACATAGCACAAAATTGCCCAGTAGTCAAAGAGTTTTAAAACAATAAATAAATTGGTTTGGCCAATGAATAAACACAACTTTTTAAAAATACAGGTGGAATACCATCCGGACCAGACTCAGTGCTGTTATTTAGTTTCATAATACCTTCAAAAACATCTGATAATGCAATTGGGTACCAATGATTAAAATTCCTTTTAAAACTTACAGTGGGAATTGCAAATCCGCTGTCAGTTACATAAACTGAAGAGAAGAAAACAGCAAATAAGTTAGTACATTCTTGTAAATTAGTCGACAATGAATTGTCGAGGAACATATGTTTAGGAAAACCACTAGTTTTTCTAGATTCTTTAACGTAATTTCAAAAAATTCTAGGATTAGATTTAATTTTGATCTCAACATTATTAATATAACGAAGATAAAGAAAATCATTTAAAGTTTTGCACTGAGTTCTTAAAGTGGAAAAAATACTGTAGTCGTACATTTAATTAGTTTGCTTAAACTTTAGATGAGCTATTTTTTTCTCATTTGTCAGCTTTATCAGCTCGCTATTGAACCATTTAGGAAATTTTCCACTTTTGTACTTCAAAAGAGGTACATATCTGTCTATTGCTATATACAAGATATTATAAAAGACGTTAGTATTTTCATCAATATCAGCATAGTTTAGAGTTCTGTCCCAGTCAATGCCTGACAGAAAACTATTGACCTCCGCAAATTGCGCTCGCTTAAAATCACACTCTGTTACATCGTAAGTAAGTTGTTCGTAAGTTGCATTCAAAGGAATACCTAATTCATAAGAATTGTGATGTTGAAAAAAATAAATCTAAAAAAAAACATTTCTAGAGTTAGATAAGTTATTAAGTTGAAATATGTTGTGAAAATCAAAACATTCAGCCAAGATTTCGGCCTTCGCACAAGGCAGATTGAAATCACCAACAATTAAGATTTCATACAAAGGATAATTTGTTTTAATTAAATTAACAGACGTACAGTGGTCCACATATGCATTCATATCAGAACCGGGCAGTATGTATATCAAACAAATAATTATTTTTTGTTTATTCTCACAAGTACTTGTTCCGTACCAGTTTGTGAAATAGTAATAATTGAAGCATGCAAGTTGTTTTTAACAGCCACAAGCACTCCACCTCCTTTAGATTTGAGACTAGTTAACGGAGATCGATCAACTCTAAAAACTGAAAAATTTTTGAAACCAAGTTCAGTACTATCAATGGAAGTGTCAAGCCAAGTCTCAGTAAAAACAATGACATCATAAGGTGAGCAATTTATACTATGACTAATATTTTTCAATTTAGATTTCATACCACCAAGATTCTGATAATAAATGCTCAGTTTTTTGGAGTTATATTATTAATACCGATAGAAGACACATTGACAACACTAATCTGATTGCATTGCAATCCTGGCAGAAGCAACATCAATGTTATTGTTCTTTTTATAAGTATTGTTCTTACGTTTATGTTTATATTGATGTTTAAAATTATAATCGAAGTATTTAATCCTTACGTTTACTGGCCAAAATGCACCGTTTAGTGTACATAATAATTTTTAAGAAATAAATATGTATAATTAATAGTATAAAACAATTACATACTATATAAATAAATTTACAATTAATATCTAGAAAACATATAAACATTTCAAAACAGGTTTAATACTTTCTAATTGAAAAGAGGAAACCAGCAAAATATGTGGTTGTAGTTGACGCTCACCAATTTAATCAAAAACACTAAACTAAGCTACAAAAATTACACAGGCTAAAAACAACCCAAGGAATTTTTTTAAATAAAGGAGTAGCAAATTAACAGACTAACAGAGCAAATAAAACTATTATCACAAGTATAAAAAATGTTGATATAGTTGTCCCAAAGATATAAGGCGTTTATGGCCTTTCACCGTTTGACTGCTTTAATGAGTTTAGAGCCATCATATCGTAAAACCGAACCAATAAATATTCTCGTGCTGGTCAGGACCGCATTGTATAATTTTCTCTATACAAATGTGTACGCTGCAAAAGCTTATTTCTGCATGCAAATGATCTCTTTTTTGAAGAATCCTATACAAAGATGCAGTTACTAGAGATTATGAAAACGAAAATATTTTCAATGCGCAGGAACGCGGATTTAAAGTTAAAACGGCCCCTTAATAAAAAAAAATACCAAAACCGGGCATGGGTTAGCGTTAGGAGACCACCTATTGGGGGTTGGGGATGAGAGTCTGCGGTCAGTCCTTCATAAAAATTAGTGAAAGTTAAATACCGTAAAAGGTCATAAACGCCTTATATCTTTGGGTCAACTATACAAGTGAACATATAGTACTGGAAATATACAATAAATATTTTGTCACAATAGGACAAGAACTGTACCAAAAAATAGAGGATAGTAATACGGACTTGCCAACATACTTGGTAAAAAATTCATTATTTCTGAACCCATTAACAAAAAATGGATTCATAAAAACAATAAATAGCCTCAAAACTGTGCAACTGGAATAGGCAACATCCAAGTGAAACATTTAAAAATATTCCATGAATATTTAATACCACCGTTACTCCACATACTCAGCATAATATTTAAAACCGAAATTGTAAAGGCACAATTCAAAACTTCATTAGCCATCCCTATACAAAAAGCTGGACCTACAAACGAAATTAGCAATTATAGACACTTATAGACAAAATTAACACTCAACTAAAAAACCACCACAAGAAAATAGCAATATTCCTTGATCATGCTCGTACTTTTGATACTGTTTCTCATGCTATATATATATATATATATATCACCATCACAAAACAAGATTTAAAACTAACAGAAAAAATAGAAATCCCATTTTGTGCTAACAAAAAAACTCAACGTCACTTTAGTTATATGGCGTTTAAACTTTATAATATAGTTCCAAAACAGATAATGGAAATACAAAATAAAAAGTCCTACATTAATGAAATAAAATATTTTATACAAAACAACAAAGATTTCTTACTTTCCCTTTTAGTTACATTTTTGACATTTACATTGTAAATTTAATTTTAACTACAAATATTTATTGGTTGGTCCAAATAGATTTAAAAGGAAAAAAAACAAAATGGAAAGCATGAAACAAGTACTTGTACTTAAAATGTACAACTTATCTAATAAGAAGTCAAAAAATTAAACAAAAATTGTGATCATATGTAAATCTATTTGGGTTGAATAAATTTGTATTGAAATCTGGCGAGTATGGTGGGTGTTCAACTTGCACCACCCCTTTTTCTTCAAGGAACTGTTTGACGATATTGGCCATGTGAGGGCGAGTATTGTCATGAACAATCAAATATTAACCTTGTGCGTACTGGGGTCGTACCCTGCGTAGTTATTGTAAATTTTAAAAATTTCAATGTACCTTGCAGCATTGAAAGGAAAGATATTTGACAATATTCCAACAAAACGTAACGAAGCTTTTGAACTCCATCCAAAAAGAAGTTCCAGGACATGTATAGCAGGTCTCAGCGGTGCATAGTTATGGGAGGTGACTATTTCGAAGGACAGTAAAGTAATTAATATTCCATCTACGTTAATGTTACAGGACTTTTCGCCGAACTTTATTGTCAGAGGTTGTATTACTTTCACTATTAAAATATTGGCATCTTGAATATTTTATGAATTTCGTTAATGTGCATTTATAATTCTGCAGGTTTAATCTTTAAAACTAAATGTGGTTATCAAATGAATATTTCATTGAAATTTTAGTGGAACTAGGTTTTCTACCCAAAACACTATAATAGACATGCTAAATTAGCCCCATAACTATTTTTTGGGGTTTATTAGATTAGTGTAGATCTGGTTGCCTATAATGATTATACAGAAAATAAGGCCACTGTAGAGACCCAATAAACTGTACTGCGGTAAAACACCAGGACAAATATAATTAGCAGTCTATAGAAAACCAAAAAGCTTAATTATTCTTTGCATAAAAAACAAAATAAATTAATTGAGTGTACTTATACATATAATTACATAAAGAGTGCTTCTTTTCTATTTTTTTTATATCGTCGAACATAGGGTTACGAAAGTATGAAATATATCCTTTGGTAAGTAAGCAGTTTTTCAATAAGAGCTTTTTCTTAAAATAAAACAGATAATTTTGAAGAAAATGATTCAATTTTTTATTGAACAAATGTCCACCACGACCACGCTTACAGATGTCGATTCTTTCATCAAAAATTTTAATCACTTTGTGGTAAAATGGTTTATTTCGTTAATCGCGTTACAAATTTTGATTTGATTGCTTTCATATAAACTCTGTATTTAACATAGCCCTACAAAAAATAATTCAATGATGTTAAATAACATAATCGGGCCGCCTACTTATCAGCTGAATTTCGTGAAATTGTGCGATCGGGAAATTTGTTTTGTAATAAACTTTTTGTTTCGGTGGCTGTGTGACTTGTGGCACCATACTATTGAACCACATGTCACTGATATCCATCTCATCAATAATCAGCAAAAATTGAGTGTAATCATTGACCGTAGCAGTAGAATTTAAAAAAAACGGCCCTATTACGCCTCCAAATTACCACACTGTAACACGTTGAGCATGCAAAGGGTTCTCAACAATCGCTCTTGGCTTATCTAACTGTATTTGTTGACGTATCCAATGGCAATAAGCTTCATCTGAAAAATCTGATTTTTTTCAGAAAAACCAGGGGTCGTTCTTGAATGAATATAGCGAATCTACGGCGGTGAGCGATCGACAGGCTTCAATTATTTCCAAACAAAATCAAAATCTCCAAACATATTAGCTAGGCAACTATTTAAATCCTAAATCCTTATATAATTAGTTGTTGTCTAATTAGGACCCATGTTATAGATCCACAAAAGAGATCGTTTATCAGTTTAATCCCAAAAATATCAACTTGAATGATTATGAAGAATCATTCTATATTTGATGATTTGAATCATTAACGTTTCATTAAGTCAAAGGTCAAGTAGGTCACGCACTTGATTTGGGATATTCGGATACCTCCTCGAGATAAACTTGCCTCTTTAATTTAAGTATTTATTAATGATTCTACAAACTGAGACAAATGCCACTTGACTTTTATACCAGATTTATTTTTATAATTAGTTTAATATTCTAACACCCAGTCATCTGACTCAACCCACCTGCAAAACATAAGGATAATTTAAGTGTTTATTAATATAGTATAATTGCTACTTACTAATTGCATTTTTTATTCAGTTCAGGTACAATTACGATTAAACTGATAATTAATGTATCTGTATTTGAAAATAAGCATATGTAACAGGAACCTATTAGTTGCTTGGCTATCGACCACGTGTTTCGTCGCTATGTTGTTTCTGTATTTGTGTATGTGTTTAAATGAGCTAATTTAAATTCATTCGTCATTCTAGCGCCAATAATTGTATACCAATGGCGAATGGTACCGGTCATCCATCCAGTTGCTGACCAGAACTAACTTCGCTGCAGTCTCGCTGACGCTAGTTCGGCTGCAAACGTATGCGCCCACCACCGGCGTACCTATTTCCTTTTCATTTGTTAAATTCAATAATATAATTAATCGTTAGGTTTTTATAATCGAGGGTTAAGATTAATTTATCATTGATTATGAACTACACAGAAATAATTTTAATTCATCTGTAAAATAAATATACATGTGGGATTGTTAGAAAGTTATATTCTTTAGCACCTAACAAATAGAGTAGCCGCTGGATGTATGCTAACATGTTCAGTTGTATTTCAGCAGTCTGTGTTCAAAGTTACGCTTCGATATTGTTTATGTAAGTATTTATAATGTCTATGAAAATAAAATAAACAGTTGAGAAAGTTGTGATTAGATTTCTTAGAAATGTGCGACTTATAATTTTTTCACGTGATTAATCTTTAAAGTGGATCTTATGCGTAATCGTACAATACCATGAAGTAATTTTTATATTTATTAATGAAATCCTCTTATCAGATATCTAATCTCAATTTCAAACAAAATACTAATGGAACTGCCTTTTGAACCGGTATAAAAATATGATTTTTACTAAAATTATGTGTTTGGCGCCGTTATTCTTGATAGCATAATTTATAATATACAGGGTGTCCCGTTAATGCGGGGAAATGGCTGGACCATAGATTCCTGGGGTCAAAATATGACGATTTAACGCAACTTATCTATATCCAAAAATTTATGGTTAAGCCGGAATTTGTCTTCAAAGTTTCAAATTTTTTTATTTCTTTTGTTTATAACAATTGAAGGCTTTATTCGATTTGAATGAAATTAATTATTAATAACTACCATAATATAATACATCATTTCAATTATTATGATCATTAGTGATTGACCGGAAGTACAAAAAATAGTAGTACCACCACTTAAAAACTAAAATATTTTTTTATTGGTGCATCCAATGAAAGCTAAAAAAATATTTCTTGAAAGACCAATTAATTTAAAAACTTTTTTGTATCTTAATAATATTTGATATCTTTTACGGTTTTGGCACAAAAAAATAAAATATGAATAAAGTATGCAGATTTGCACTCATTAATAAGTAAATCAACTTATTCAATTGAATAAAAATTAAATAATATCAATTGATACAATAAATCAAAACAACATCTAACACTTTTTAAACAATTTTCTTTGCAAAATCCTAATACAAGCAAGAAATCTGTTTGCAGCAAATGTGCATATTTATGAACTATAATAAAGTTAACAATAAATGATTTAAAGACACTCAGTAATTATTATTTTACATAATTTACATTTTTTAAACAAAGACGGCCACGAAAAACATATATTTTCGATTTGATGGAAAACTAGATTTTGTTTTTACTAAATAAAAAATATATATTTTATTTTTTTGTGCGAAAACCGTACAAGATATCAAATTTTATTAAGAGACAAAAAAGTTTTAAAATCAAATTCTCTTTTAAGCAGTATTTTTTTAGTTTTTATTGGATGCACTAATAAAAAATATTTTAGTTTATATGTGGTGGTACTATTGTTTTCTATATTTCCTGTTAATCACTAATGTCCATAATAACTTAAATGATGTATTATACTAAGATGGTTATTAATAATTAATTTCATTCAAATCGAATAAAGCGTTCAATTGTTATAAACAAAAGAAATAAAAAATTTTGAAACTTTGAAGACAAATTCCGGCTTAACCGTAAATTTTTGGATATAGATAAGTTGTGTTAAATCATCATATTTTGACCCCAGGAATCTATGGTCCAGCCATTTCCCCGCATTAACGGGACACCCTGTATAACGGGTCAATATTCTTATAATGAGAATTGATAAGTCATAAATATTGATAAAAGGGGAGTTCTGGCCGAAATTAACAATTATTTATATTTTTAGAAAAAAAATGTGTTCGATTTAAATTATAAGAAGATATTTGAATTTTTAACAAATTATAACTTATTTTTATAATAAATTTTTGTGTTAAGAAAATTTTAATCTTTTCTAGAAAGTTGGATTTTAATTGTTTTTTTGCTATCATTGCAACTGGTCTAAAACAAAATATTATTTCAAATGTTTTTTTTATCGAAATTGTGTTTGGTCAAATTTAAAAAAAAATCACTGTGCCTTCAATGGTTAATCTAAAATGCGTTAAACCATTTTGAAAAAAATTTAACTTTTTAATAATTTTATTGTAAAATAAAGCAATTATTCATTTTTTTAAATACTACTTTCCAACTCTTTTTTTGAAAGAACTATTCAACTCTTTAATTGACAATGATTTTGATTTAGTTTTTATGTTTTAACAAAATTTCAAATGTTTTTGGTAAATTAAAATAACCTTGTATGTCAATTTTAATATAATTATTAGAAAGTTTTTAACGTTTACTTTACAAATTTTTTTAAAAACACATAATAAAGGTACAAATTTTCTGTTTTTTGGCATTTTTTGTTCAAAAAGTTTTCTTGTTTTTATATTTGTACAACCTTATTTTAAAAATTCTCAGCTGGTTTCCCAAAGTTTTAATTTTTCTTTTTACATTATTCATAAAAAAAATATTTTAATAATTATTACAAAGGGCAATCCAATAAATAAAAGGCTTTATTATAAAATATATATATTTACAATATGTACAAAAAAAAGTTCTTAAAAATATTATTATTCTGTTGTTTTCGTAGCATTTGCTTCTGGATTCGTTTTCCTTTTACCACCTATAAATAAATATAAATATAACTAAGTAGGTATTATACTTACTCAAAAACATATTTTTCAAATATATTTGCGAAATGTTTCGTATTTAAATTAAATTATTATGTTTTTCTTTCTTATCTTACCTTTTCCAAAAATTACTCCGTCAATCACAGCCATTGGAGATTCGAAAGTTAAATACCATATAAATGATAGCACTAACGTGAAAATTAAATCACCACACCAATAGTATATCTATTAAACAATAAAAAAGATTGCTTAAGTGTTATGTTTTCGGTTAAATATTTTATGAGCATTAATAGATAAATATTCTTACCGCGTTATAATTACTGAAGTAGACTCCTGTTTTAGCCGAAGCAATCGATATCGTAATAATGGGGTTATGCAAGAGGTACATGCAGTAGCACAGTTTGCCCAAAATTTGAAAAATTGGTCTTGATAAAAACCAATTTATAAAACCTATAAATAATTTTATACATATGTTAAATGCAATGGAATGAATAGATAATTTGCATAACCAATAATTAATAGAAATATGTTAAAAGAACTTACCACCAGTTCCGATAGTACAAGAATATACTATCCAGCAGAGGCCGAACGTCCAGATCGGCCTCGAAAAAGAGTGAAACATGTTTGTTTTCAAGTATGTTACATTCGTCCTTACATCTTGGGTGTACATTATTATGATAAACATTACTACCAAAGATATTGCCCAAAAAAATAAATTAGTAACCTGTAATGAAATAAAAACTCTATATACATAAATAAACCAATATTAATACGAGGGTGTGTTTTTAAGCTCTCGGAATGGAATATAAGGCGATGAAATAATTTTACAAGTATTTTTTACATGTATTTTTCTTTTTCACATTTAACATATTTCATTTTCTCATTTCTCAGATTTATGAATTAACTTGTGAACACATTCATAAAAAATATTTATCATTCTCTGAAAAATACACTGAAACTTCATCCTTCAGTTTCACTTCATCGGTAGAAAATTTCTTTCCTTGAAGCTCTTCTTCAGATTTTCAGATCAATAATATCGACACCTTTGATTAATTTTCTTTTCTCTCTGATAGCCTCTTTTAACTGCTCTAAAATCGAAGCACATTCCTTAGTTATAAAAACACCTTTTTCCTTATAATCAAACAACAAAATTCCTTCTTTCAGTTTCCCAGAAAACTGCCCATGACCATTTCCGTCGACTGTGACATCTTGAATTTCTTAGGCGGTGATGTACATTTTTTATGCCACTGCATGGAAGATTGTTTGAGCTCAGGTTCATAGTGATGAACCCAAGTAACAATTAGCTCCAAAAAACATCCGTATCTTCATTACACTGGTTCAAAAACGCACGCGATCACAAGCAGCGCGTCTATGCAGTTTTTGTGTCGGTGTGAGCAATCTAGGTATCCATCTTGCACTGACCTTAAAAATGGTTGTTTCAGATATTCCAACAATTTTTGCGAGTGTTTTTTTTTCAAACGTGCATCCTCCAATATTAATTTTTCAATTTTTTTCGATGAGATCTGAAGTTGTCTTCAACAGACCGCTCAGGTCGTGAATCGTCTTCAATTGATTCACTGCCTTGCTTGAAGAAGTTGTGCCACTTATATGTTTTTTCCCGAACAAGAGTCATCGTAAACAGATGACATCTCTTCCAATATGATTTGAACACTTTTTCCTTGCTTGGCAAGGAACTTTATAACGGCGTGGAACTGTATTTGCTCCATACTTCACAATTTCTTCCGGATTGAGTTTCTTGATCGACGATAGTTCAGAGACTACTAAACTCGTTATGATAAGAGATTTGTTTTGTAGTCTTAGTAAGACTCATAGTTGAAGATTTACGACAGTTTTTTTGTATTTTAATAATTATTGACTAGTTTCGAGCTCAATCAATATAGTACTATTGATAGTACGAAGACAGAATAACAATGAGTTAATACCAGTAAATGTTTCACAAAAAGATATTTTTTCTTTACTTACCTTAGACAGTACAGCCTTCTTCTTCTTTAATTCTGGCATCAACATCCCCATGAGAATGCCAATTGCGTAAACAGAAAGTCTGGTATGTGTTTCGAACTCACTAAAAGAGACATAATGTTGGAACTTACTTATACATATCCTATGAAAGCTCACTTACTTGTTATTTTCTCTGAAGAGATCAATGATCATTGGAATAACTATGCAGAGCAAAATGGCACCCGAACATGTTATATAAGCCATTTGTCTCTTTCCCATTCTAACCAAACTACCTAACGGTAGTATCAAAAAGGGGGCGAGTAGGAACATCTGCATGTCTGCTGATAAATACCAAGTTGGTAGGATACACTAAAAATGTGTAAAATTAATGATAATAGGAATTCATTATTTGGAATAATGATTATAAAGAGTAATTGACATACCATATCATCGTAATTGACATAGTTTTGGATGTACAGAAAGAACGACCACCACCATTTAGTGCATGTTGTTTGTGTGAAATCCATAACCGCTATCCAAATTGGTCCTGAGGCTATTCTTCGCATGAGTGTTAGGTTCATAAAGTACATTGCAGCTACAGCTGGTGTTATTCTGAAAATAATGATTTGATTGTTGAATTTGAGTCATTGATGTAGTATTTAAATTATATTTTGAAGTAAGCTTATTTATCTGCAAAAAAACGTTATAGCTTGAATGAACAGCAATTAACAAGGAAAATCTGTAATTGTCACTAGTGCAAATCATGATTAATAATTTCTAGGGATTTAAGTTGCATTCAAAAAGACATCAACCTATTAAATCTGTTTTTCACAAAATAAAACACGTCCTCATTCTACCACAGCGGCGAATTGTTTTCCAGTTGCCTTGTATAATATCTTGAGAAATCTATTTGCTTTATCTCAAATTAAAGAGAGTTATGATGTAAATTGAGAAAATGGTAATTTCTGGTCAAAAGAAAGCTCACTTCTAGTGGTCAAAATAGATTGTGTTTTGTATCAATTAAATGACCGCAATTTGTAGATGTTCTTACCTCGAGAGAGACAAACATCTTTATTACTTGATACAATATGTGACAGGTGTCCAACAATTATTGCAGTCCCGGGTGGCGTTATAATCAAAAACGTAGGTCAATTCTTTCATGTGCCAAATAAATGAACTGACATGTTAATTGTCAAACATAACCTAAATGTGCATTAAAAATGTCAGTTCATTTATTTGCAATATGTAAGAATCGACCTACGTTTTTTATTCCAACGCCACCCGGGACTGCAATAATTGTTGGACACCCGTTATTTACAACAGTCGTAATTGATTTTCTTGCGGCTATCTGTTATGTGTTATCTCGAAAATTGTGAAAAATTTACTTCTGGTGCGCCACAGCAGACGTCAGTGGCGTATTGTTTTCCATTTGCTTTGACGCGTGGGGAGAGGGGATGCGTCATGGACGTGCCGACTAGATCGAAATAAAAAACAAGTGTCAGATAGAAATGTCAGATGTAAATACGTGCTGGTAATATTAATTGACTTCAATAAATCATTTGCAATTATTTACACACCCGTATAACGTGCAAAAACGTTTCATTGGTGTCAGGTGTGGGGTGTGAAAAATTGCAAACAAAATGGCGAAGTGCGTTACAATAACGGACCTAAAAGTGGCTGAATTAAAAGTGCAGCTGGAAGAACGGGATTTGGATACGAGCGGCAAGAAGAGTGTGTTACAACAGAGACTTAAGGAAGCGCTGCAAGAAGAAGGCCATGATCCAGAGTCTGGATTCCAGACACATTTTTATTTGATATCGGAGGCGACACAGCATCAATTATGGAGCAATTGAGGCAAAATTCCGATAAAATGACAGAGAAAATGTTGGAAATTTTTAGGAATCTGGAAGAAAAATTAACGGAAAATGCCGATACAATGAAACAAGAAATGCTAGAAATTTCTAAAAACCTGGAAGAAAAATCTCTAGAAAATTCAAGGAAAATTATCGAAATTGAATATAAAATTAATGAAAATTGGGAACTCGTGGAAAAGAAAATATATCAGAAAATGACAGAAAATTCAGATAAAATGAAACAAGAAATGCTGAAATTTCTAGGAATATGGAAGAAAAATTAACGGAAATAAAAAGAAATTTCGGAGGAATTGAATTAAATGACATAAATAATTATCCTGTCCACTCGATAAAAATGAAACCACCTAATTTTGATGGCCAAACTTTTTGGAATAATTTCCTTAGACAATTTGAGGCCGCAGCATCAGCCAATGGATGGAACGCAACAGAGAAGGCTACAGCTTTAATTCTAACACTGCGTGGGGATGCAACAAATGTCTTGCAGAGAGTGTCCTAGAGCGAGATGAATTACGACCAATTAATCAAGCATCTGGAAATAAGGTATGGTCAAACACAACTTGAACACGTGTACCATTCACAGCTTAAAAATCGCTGCCAGAAATCTGATGAGAGTTTGCAAGAATTTGAAGCAGATATAGCTCGATTAACACGACTGGCGTATCCTGGTGCAACAGAGAACATTTTGGAAACATTAGCTGTGCAGGCATGGATGGATTGAAGGATAAAGACATACATCAGGCATTGATACTCGCTCGATCAATTAAATTAGTAGACGCACTGTCTCGTGCGCTCGAGATAGAAGCAGCGAAAAGTACAGTTAGGAGTCAAGGCCATGTTCGGAAAATGGAAGATTCAAGAGAAGGATTGGATGATCTTAGAAGAATGATACAAGATATCATCAAGGAATCGTTAGCAAACAGGAAGAAAGTGGAATGCTGGAAATATGGAAAACACGGTCATATACAACGTCGGTGCAGAGAAAGATCAAATAATCGCACCAATGAAAAGTCGGAAAACTAGAACAAGCCGACCTCAGGGGTTGTCCGTCGGCTAAAAAACATCAAGCCCCTAGAAAAACTGCAAAAGTAGCATACTTATCACACCACGTCGATACGGTTTTTGTGGATGGAAACATTGATGGAAACTCTTGTCGACTGCTACTAGACACGGGTGCTACTAGGACAATTATAAGACCTGATATTGTGTCAAAATCGCAAAATGTACAACTAACGACCTGGAAATTACGAACAGCAACAGGAGAACCTGCTAATATTCATGGTGAAATAAAATCCACGATTACCATAGGGAACACATCATTCCAACACCAACTCATAGTAGCTGACATTGAAGACGAATTAATTCTCGGTATGGACATCATGAATACTAGAGGCTTCCTGTTGGAATCCTAAAAGTTAATGGAGAGGAGGTGGTACTCCACAGCCGGAATATTGGTAGAGTCCGGGTAACCCTTCCAACGGAAACATCAGTTCCGGAGAGAAGTGAAGTAATTATTGAGGGCCAATTGGAAGAAGCATCCCATCACAAAAACATTATGATCTTTGAACCTATCGTTGATGACGATAAACTGGGACGAGGAGTAGCAATTAGAAAAACACTCGTTTGCACCGATAACAATGTATTAGTGAGACTAATGAATACTAACTATTGCTCTGTTCATTTGAGGAAGGGAGTGCTGCTAGGACATTGTTCTGCTGCTTCATCGATATTGCGGAAAACCACAGCAGAGAATAAAAACAATGAAATGAGTTACCCGGAACTAGAAAAGTTGATTTCCCTTTCGACCCAAGACTGTAATCCAACTAAAAGAGAAAAAGTAAAAAAGTTGATCATGGAATACCAGGACGTATTTGATATTGGACAAAAAGGAAGAACCAATATCGTTCAACATAAAATTAATACCGAAAATTCTCGACCGATTAGGCAGACAGCCAGAAGACTGCCACTGGCGAAGCGGGAGGAAGCTGATAGGATTGTGCAGGACATGGGGAGCGAGGGCATTATAGAACCATCTAGTAGTCCGTGGGCCTCGCCAGTGGTATTGGTAAAGAAGAAGGACGGATCAACTCGCTTCTGTGTTGACTATCGTCAACTAAATAATGTGACCAAAAAGGACAGTTATCCTTTACCGCGAATTGACGACACATTGGATACCTTGGCTGGATCTACTATTTTCTCCACACTGGATCTTAAAAGCGAATATTGGCAAGTTTAAGTAGCTCCCGAGGACAGAGAAAAAACAGCATTTACAGTAGGCAATGGATTATGGCAATTCAATGTTATGCCATTTGGACTATGTAATGCACCCGCGACGTTCGAGAGACTAATGGAGACGGTACTAACAGGACTATCTTGGAAAACATGTTTGGTTTACCTCGACGATATAATCGTAATGGGAAAATCCTTCGAAGACCACATGAAGAACTTAGAAGAGGTGTTCCGACGATTAAGGGATTCTGGACTGAAACTCAGCCCGAAGAAGTGTCACCTTTTCAAGAAAGAGGTGCAGTACCTAGAACACATTGTTTCAAGCCAAGGTATTGCAGTCGACGGCCAAAAAATCTCAACGGTGAGGGAATGGCCAGTTCCAAAGGATTTACACCAACTTCGGAGTTTTCTTGGATTATGCACGTATTACCGTCGTTACGTTGCGGGATTTTCAAACATCGCTAAACCATTAACCCGCCTCACTGAAGGAAAACAACGGTTCTTCTGGAACGGGGAATGTCAGGAGGCGTTCCAAAAACTGAAAAACGCACTTACCAGCGCACCAGTTCTAAGTTATCCGTTGTCAGAGGGAAAGTTCTTGTTGGATACCGATGCAAGCAGTGTAGGAATTGGAGCTGTTTTATCACAAATACAGGATGGACAGGAAAAAATGATCAGCTATTTTAGCAAGACTTTATCCAAGCCGGAGCGGAACTACTGCGTAACGAGGAAAGAGTTGCTTGCAGTAGTCAAATCAGTAGAACACTTCTATAAATATTTATATGGAAGGAAATTCTTATTGAGAACCGATCATGCTGCTCTTAAATGGCTTCTTCAGTTCAAGAATCCGGAAGGACAAGTCGCAAGATGGTTGGAAAGACTTCAGGAGTTTGACTTTGACACAGAACACAGAGCTGGAGCGATCCACAGGAATGCAGATGATTTGACGCGAAGGCCATGCCCAGAAAATTGCAAGCACTGTAACAACGCAGAATCAAAGGAAAGTCAAGTATTCCGAACAGCTGTAGAAAGCGATGACTGGAATTTAAAAGAAATCCGGCAGGACCAAGACGACGACCTTGTTCTAAAGCCCCTGATGACATGGAAGGAAACTGGAACCAGGCCAACATGGGATGAAGTCTCCAAATATTCGCCTGAATTGAAGTCATACTGGGCTCAGTGGGATTCTATTGTACTGGACAAGGGACTGCTTAAACGCATATTCAAAGATTCAGAAGGCCGCGAAGAACGAAGGCAGATTATAATTCCAAAGAGTAGAATACCTGAAGTGATGAAAGAGATTCATAGTGGATCTTCCGGTGGACACCTGGGTATGTCAAAGACTTTAAACAAACTTCGGGAGAGATTCTACTGGGTGAACTGTAAGGTAGACGTCAGGGAATGGTGCAAGAAATGTGTGATTTGTGCAGCAAGTAACGGTCCACAACGACGAAGGAAAGCACCTATGCGTCAGTACAACGTTGGAAGTCCTTTTGAGAGAATCGCAATTGATGTCGCTAGGCCATTCCCCGAGTATCACCAAGGAAATAAATACATCGTGGTGGTAATGGATTACTTCAGTAAATGGATAGATGTCTAAGCGTTACCAAACCAAGAGGCTTCAACAATAGCGGAAGGACTAATTAAGGAGTGGATATGTCGTTTCGGCGTTCCCTTAGAACTACATTCTGACCAAGGAAGAAATTTCGAATCGAATCTTTTTCAAGAGGTATGCAAAATCCTTAAGATTCATAAGACAAGGACAACAGCTCTGCATCCACAATCAGATGGTATGGTGGAACGAATGAATAGGACCATCAATCGCTATTTGTCAAATGTAGTCTCTGACCATCAAAGAGACTGGGACCAACATCTTCATCTTTTCTTGCTGGCGTATCGATCGGCTGTACACGAAACGACCGGGCAGACTCCAGCGAGCATCGTCATGGGTCGAGAGCTACGACTTCCATGTGATTTAAAATTCGGCTGCCCTCCGGGAGAAGATTTGGCAATGGAAGACTATGTGAGCGACCTGAGACCAAAAATGGATGAAATCCATAATCATGTGCGATCCAACATCCAACGTGCTAGCGAACGAATGAAAGAGAATTATGACCTAAAAACGGATCACAGTGGTTATAAAGATGGAGATATGGTGTGGTTATTTAACCCACAAAGACGCCGAGGTCTCTCCCCAAAATTGCAAACATCATGGGATGGACCATACCAGATAATAGAGAAAACAACGACATCGTATACAGGATTCAGAAACCACCCCGAGGAAAACCAAGAGTTGTCCATTTCAATCGTCTGACCCCTTATGCTGGCGAAGAAGATGGCGCAGCGATTCGTGCGGTGGTTGAACAAAGCGACGAGAAAGCATTTGAAGACTTCATGGTTCTGCACTCTGATGGACGTAAGAGTCGTTTTGATGTAACGAGAGAAGAACAACGAGATCTATTCCAAGTATCCTCGGACTATTGTCTTGCCCATTGTGTGACCCAGGATTTGAAGATGTCACAACGAATTGCTAGCGTCTTCAGGAAGAAATTTGGAAGGTTGGAGGAACAACGCACTCAATGTCCTAAAGTCGGAAGCATAGTCCACCTAGATGTTAGTAGCCACCTACCGAAAAGGATCATTTACTATATGGTAACGAAGAAGTACTCTCATCAGAAGCCAACTTACAGGGATGTATGGGTATCATTCAATGAGTTGAGGGATTCACTTCTACGTGAGGGTATCAAGAAATTGGCAATACCGAAACTAGCTTGTGGGTTGGACCAATTGGGCTGGAAAACAATCAGAAGCATGGTGGAAGTCCTTTTTGCCAATTCTGGGATCGAGATTTTGGTATGCTGTTATAATTCCAGTGGTATTCGACATGAGAAACCCATAGACTGCTATTTCTTTCGAACGTCAAAATGTACAAAGGGGTCCCAGTGCAGGTATCGTCATAAGGTGCCGGAGGACTCATTTCGGGACGAAACATGCTTAGGGGGGGGGGCAGTGTCACGAGACGCGTGGGGAGAGGGGATGCGTCATGGACGTGCCGACTGGATCGAAATAAAAAACAAGTGTCAGATAGAAATGTCAGATGTAAATACGTGCTGGTAATATTAATTGACTTCAATAAATCATTTGCAATTATTTACACACCCGTATAACGTGCAAAAAAACGTTACAGTATATTAAGTTTTGGTGACATAAACTTGTTTCCTGAGTATTTTGAGTTGTGTGTCAAAACCACATATTTGATATTTGATTACCACGATTTTAATGATTTTATAATAAAATATATAAGTCCTTTACGTTGTAGATAATTCACTAATAAATAGAAAAAACACGAAAATATATTCGTAAAATCTACAACAAATGAGTCTTATTAAGACTACAAGAACAAATCACTTTTGAAACAACTACTTCTCTAGCTAATAATTCGACAGACATTGAATAATACAAAAGTAATTTGCGTGTTACAAAATAGCAAGGCTATCAAAGCAACACTAGTTTGAACGTATTTCTTTCTGTAAAATGAACTAAAAATGATTGAATGTACGTTAAAATAGTTTGTGAGTGACTATACTATGGTAATTTGGAAAAAGAAATGAATTTAGGTTGATGTAATTAAAAATAAATTAGCAAAAGCAATTAAATAAATCAATACTCAATTTTATAACCATCTGTAGACACGTGTTTCGATATTTCAATCTCTTCAGTACAGCTTTATTATAAAATTGATTTTAAACATAAATAAAAACGTTTACTAAAATAAATATAATGAAAAATAAATAACTTACTCAGATATGCACGGCAACTGACACAATAATGAAATATAATCGACTGAAGGTCTTATTTATACCTGCATGGATTACTGAATTTTACGAAAATAATTATGTTCGGGATTAAGGAAAATACCCAATTAGAGCATAATTTAATAATAAAATATATAAGTCCTTTACGTTGTAGATAATTCACTAATTTGTTCTTGTAGTCTTAATAAGACTCATTTTTGTAGATTTTACGAATATATTTTCGTGTTTTTTTCTATTTATTAATGATTTTAGTCATCAAGCAACTTTTAACAACTCAATAAATAACGTTTTAAATTTATAGACATGAAATTTTTATTACAATAAAATATTACAGGTTAGAGAAGTTTTCTATATATAATCCATAAATATCTAGCAACAGTTTGAATTTCATCAGCATAGTGCAAGACTTTAGACAATAGATGGCACCTTAATAGTATTATCTTGCTTTAAAATTAGAATTAACCTTACCTTAAAAACCTATGGAGATATAAGATGGGTAATTGTGAGTAGGTCAATGATTTCTTCTCGACTTTTTTAAAGTACATGTAGGAAAGCAGGAACGCAGACATGAAGAAGAACGTGTCAACAGCAACGTGTCCTCCTTGAATGTAAAACGATTCAAAGCTTTGCTGAAACTAAACATAAAATATGGTTAATTTTTAATTCTCTGGTAAACGAATTTATCATTAATTTAATTAACGAGACGTTTCTACCCATTAGTGTACTAAACAAACAATTTTATGTTCCAGCAGGATAGTCCTGACCTGAAACGTCCTTATCTGTCTGAGCTTTCTAAATGAAGAAAAAGTAGAAATTATCCAAAGACCTGCTGCTTTATCATGTGTGAAATATGATAAATCGCTAAGTCCAATCGATCATGGGCAAAATTTTATGAGGTATGCTGTGATCATAGGCATTGCTGTAGATGAAGTCGAATTTCTTACATGGTTTTTACTGCTTGTATAAGAATTTTTACTGCTTATATAATGATACAAGTGGTAAAATCCATGTAAGATATTCGACTTCATCTACAGCAATGCCTAAAATGAGACACTACAAAGTGCTATGTATGATTACAGCATACCTCGCTAAGTTAAACGATACAGAAACATTCGTGAGATGTAATGATAAATTTTCGTTAATTGTTGACATTTTTTCCTTATCTACTACTGAAGTAAATGCAAATAACTTATCAGCTTTGAAACTCAATTCCGTTAATTTTTAGCCCATAGTTTCAAAAGCTTTCAAAAAATCTTTAACTAGTAATAATATAACTTCTAAAAATTGTTAAGTAGTAAATCAAGTACCTCTAATGCATCCACCATATTAACCATCGGAAAGAGAAGAAAGGAAGAAAACCTATGCCCGGCAATCACCCAAAGCATACTGATGAATCTCAATCCGTTCAAGCAGTGAATCATGTCTGGATGATTACTTGTCTTCAACAAATTACGACCGTTCGTATACACAGAAAAAGCTATCAATAATTGACATCTTGGTTCTACAACAGAAAAAAAATGAGCTTGTAATAAAACTTAAACTAACTTTAAAAAACTTACCTTTCTCGCAGTTTTGAAGCCTTAAGTCGTATATCGTACTGGCTAAGATAATTATGAGGAGTAAGATAAGAACCACGCTAAAAGTAAATTAATTTATTGTTTATAAAAATTGTTAAAGTAATGTAATGTGTAAAATTACCTCATACTCCAATCTCCGGCGTCGAACTCAGTATTTGAACGTTTGGTTTGGCAAAGTTCTTCGTTGACATTAATAGATGAACCGGGTATAACAAAGTCTGATAGCTTACAGACATGAGGAATGCATACGCTTAGCGAAAGTGGGACTTTGCTTACATTAAGACTAATTCCAGACGCACAGTACTTTCCCAAAACCTCTACCCCATTTATCGAGTCCTCGATCTCGATGCACTCATCGAAATTTCCGTAATCTCTAATGTTGCCTTTGAAAACTCCAGATGGTTTAGACATCGAATCAAACACTGAAAATATTATTTAATTTTTTTAAGTAATTTGAATTGAAACTACTAAAGTATATTAACAAATATTATACACTATAGTTTTAGTAAAAAAAAAAACTACTATAAGCATAAGTTACTAATTACATTATTATTAAGTGAAAAATAATACTTGTTTTGTTTCATAATGTTTCTATTTTCAGTTGCCTGGCACGTGTTTCGATCATCGCAATTTTCAATTGAGTATAAAACTAAAGTTATAGAAAACTGATAATAGCGACAAATAATAATAACAATAATAATAATGTGAAAGAATTAACTAACTACGACAAGTAAAAACCTGTTTGATTGCAAACCACTATTTGCTGGGAGAAGAAAAACATTTTAAAACTATGGCTAAACGCGAAGCTTTGGTAAGTTATTTAGATTTACACCAATAGTTAATCAGAATAATAAAAACAGTTTTGAAACTATATACTGTGTCAGTATTTTATTAAGTTAATCAGATCATTAGAAAAAATAATAAACAATTAATAAAAGATATCAATTTTGTTTATACTTGTTGAATGATTAGTAAACTTTACTTCTTTTTTTTTATTATAACTTTTGACCCGATGAAATAAGAATATACTGAGGGCATTATCAATTACTTCAATAAAATCACTCACTTTTCATAAACACCGATTTATCTCCGTTGCCCTTAAGGCCACTGAAGACCTTCCAACAATCTTCTGACATTCGAGAACTATCGACGACATCGAGAGTTAACGTTGGTAGGTCCAAAATTTCGAAATTGTTGACCTCGTGAAGCACCAGTAAAATCAATAACAGCTTCCACATACCGACTATCAATATCATCTAGAATCACTGCCCGATACTTAATCACTGCAGGCATTCATTTATAATCCTAATTCTGATCGCGTAATATCGATAAGATAACGTTTGTATCATTAATTGAGTTACAGTTTTTCTAATAATTGATTTTATATAGTCTAGTCACTATTAAGGAAATCGTGATTTTGAATTGGTAGATAATCATTGGTAATTTGATATCTTTTTTTCGGAATGTTTTATATTTTGTAATTGTATAGTCTACGAATTAGAGTACCGTGGCGCTGTACTCTTGCAAAAAGACGGTAGGCAAAAAATGGGGCATGAAATTCAACATCACCTACTGGCTCTACAAGGCAGTAGTAAGGCCAATACTCTACTACGGCGTATTCATATGGTGGACTGCTTTGGACAAAAAGGTTCACCAGCAAGCATTTGGGACGGTCCAAAGGTTGGCAACCCTGATGATTACAGGAGCTATTAGGACATGTCCCACGAAAGCACTGGAAACAATCCTCAATCTGACCCCTGTGGATCTCCTCAATCTGCCGACTCACAACTAATACGCGGGGACACACAAGAATTCTCAAAGAATTCCCCGGTGTCCCTAAGAATATTGACCGCTGTCTACCGATCCCTGCATTTCATAACAAGTTCTCCTCCCAGATCCCTACCAAGGAGGACTGGGCGGTGGACAAAGAAAATGAAGCAGGGATACTACACGTCTTCACGGACGGTTCTAAGCAGGACACAAAAGTTGGGGGAGCAGTCTTCTCCGAAGACCTGAAGATCCGACTATCCTTCAGACTACCAGACTACTGTAGTGTACTACAGGCAGAAGTAATCGCCATAAATACTGCAGTAGAATGGCTAAGGACCAATAGGACAAACGCAAACCGGGTCCACATTTACACTGATAGCCAAGCGGCAATCAGGGCTCTAACAGGTGTGAGTAGCACCTCAAAAGTGGTATCTGATTGCCGGAAATCACTAAATGAACTGGCAACACAGACAAACACTCAACTCATCTGGGTGCCTAGCCACAGCAACAACCCGGGCAATGACACAGCGGATGAGCTGGCTAAGAATGGAACGAAGCTTCACTCGTCCTCAATAAACCATCACCCAGGAATTCCCTTAGCGACTAGCAAGGAAATCTTAAGCAATATCATCCTAAACCTAACAAACAAAAGGTGGATGAATGAGAGCAGCTGTAGCACAGCAAGGCAGATTTGGCCACGCTGCAACAGCAAAAGAAGCGATGGCATCATCTCATTAAAGAGACATGACATTGCGCTAACAGTGGGAGTCATCACGGGACACTGTCCCATTGGCAAACACGCAGAAAGGTTAGGAATAGCCCACAACGACTTTTGTAGAGGGTGCCTCGACGAAGAGGAGGAGGAAAACGTACTCCACTACCTCTGTCAATGTCCCGCGCTGGCCGGAATAAGAGATTCCTCCCTAGGCCGTTCCTTTATGAATGAGCTCTCTGACATCGAGACAACCGATGCCAGAAGCATAGCCAAATTCATAAATGGCTCCAAATGGTTCCCATAAGAACTCAGGAAAGGGAAATTGGTATCACAACGGGCCTATCTAGTCCTAAGTGTGCACCTCTTCGTGGTGCTGCCACACCAACCTAACCTAACCTATAGTCTACGAATGCTGTAATTGCATAACTTTAAGATTTATTTATTGAATAACAATTAAAACATTACTAACCGTGCCAAGAAGATATCGTTTTAATTTCAAGTGTTTCTCTGTAATACAGCTTTTCTAAAGCGTATTTCAAATTCATTACATGTAATTATGGAAACTATAATTCAGTATATATGCAGTATAGGTTGTAACTAAAGTTAAGTCACAGACCTATTTATAAATATGTTTTTACACTAATACACTTTCTTAATAGATGATCAAAGGTATCTTTTTTTTGTTCAAAAAAGTTTTCTACCTATTTTTCTGTTTTTATATTTTTTCAACCTTACTTTAAAAATTGGTTTACCAAAGTTTTAATTGTTCTTTTTACATTATTCATAAAAAAATTATTGTAATAATTATTACAAAAGGTAATCCAATAGATAAAAGGCTTTATTAAGAAATATATATATATATGTATTTACAATATGTACAACAAAAAGTTCTTAAAAATATTATTATTCTGTTGTTTTCGTAGTATTTGCTTCTGGATTCGTTTTCCTTTTACCACCTATAAATAAATATAAATATAACTAAGTGGGTATTATACTTACACCAAAACATATTTTTTAAATATATTTGCGAAATGTTTCGTATTTAAATTAAATTATTATGTTTTTCTTTCTTATCTTACCTTTTCCAAAAATTACTCCGTCAATCACAGCCATTGGAGATTCGAAAGTTAAATACCATATAAATGATAGCACTAACGTGAAAATTAAATCACCACACCAATAGTATATCTATTAAACAATAAAAAAGATTGCTAAAGTGTTATGTTTTTCGGTTAAATATTTTATGAGCATTAATAGATAAATATTCTTACCGCGTTATAATTACTGAAGTAGACTCCTGTTTTAGCCGAAGCAATCGATATCGTAATAATGGGGTTATGCAAGAGGTACATGCAGTAGCACAGTTTGCCCAAAATTTGAAAAATTGGTCTTGATAAAAACCAATTTATGAAACCTATAAATAATTTTATACATATGTTAAATGCAATGGAATGAATAGATAATTTGCATAACCAATAATTAATAGAAATATGTTAAAAGAACTTACCACCAGTTCCGATAGTACAAGAATATACTATCCAGCAGAGGCCGAACGTCCAGATCGGCCTCGAAAAAGAGTGAAACATGTTTGTTTTCAAGTATGTTACATTCGTCCTTACATCTTGGGTGTACATTATTATGATAAACATTACTACCAAAGATATTGACCAAAAAAATAAATTAGTAACCTGAAATGAAATAAAAACACTATATACATGAATAAACTAATATTAATTCGAGGGTGCGTTTTTAAGCTCTCGGAATGGAATATAAGACGATGAAATAATTTTACAAAATTATTTTTCTTTTTCACATTTAACATATTTCATTTTCTCATTTCTCAGATTAACTTGAATTAACTTGTGAACACATTCATAAAAAATATTTATCATTCTCTGAAAAATACACTGAAACTTCATCCTTCAGTTTCACTTCATCGGTAGAAAATTTCTTTCCTTGAAGCTCTTCTTCAGATTTTCAGATCAATAATATCGACACCTTTGATTAATTTTCTTTTCTCTCTGATAGCCTCTTTTAACTGCTCTAAAATTGAAGCGCATTCCCTAGTTATAAAAACACCTTTTTCCTTATAATCAATCAACAAAATTCCTTCTTTCAGTTTCCCAGAAAACTGCCCTCATGAGCATTTCCGTCGACTGTGACATCTTGAATTTCTTAGGCGGTGATGTACCCTTTTTATGCCACTGCAGGGAAGATTGTTTAGGCTCAGGTTCATAGTGATGAACCCAAGTAACAATTAGCTCAAAAACATCCTTATCTTCATTACACTGGTTCAAAAACGCACGCGATCAACATTACCAGCAGCGCGTCTATGCTGTTTTTGCGTCGGTGTGAGCAATCTAGGTATCCATCTTGCACTGACTGATGATTATGGAGGACCTTAAAAATGGTTGTTTCAGATGTTCCAACAATTTTTGCGAGTGTTTTTTTTTTCAAACCTGCATCCTCTAATATTAATTTTTCAATTTTTTTCGATGAGATCTGAAGTTGTGTCTTCAACAGACCGCTCAGGTCGAGAATTGTCTTCAATTGATTCACTGCCTTGCTTGAAGAAGTTGTGCCACTGATATGTTTTTTCCTGAACAAGAGTCATCGTAAACAGATGATATCTCTTCCAATATGATTTTAACACTTTTTCCCTGCTTGGCAAGGAACTTTATAACGGCGTGGAACTGTATTTGCTCCATACTTCACAATTTCTTCCGGATTGAATTTCTTGATCGATGATAGTTCAAAGACTACTAAACTCGTTATGATAAGAGATTTGTTTTGTAGTCTTAGTAAGACTCATAGTTGAAGATTTACGACAGTTTTTTTGTATTTTAATAATTATTGACTAATTTCGAGCTCTGGTCCTCATCAATCAATATAGTACTATTGATAGTACGAAGACAAAATAACAATGAGTTAATACCAGTAAATGTTTCACAAAAAGGTATTTTTCGTTTACTTACCTTAGAGAGTACAGCCTTCTTCTTCTTTAATTCTGGCATCAACATCCCCATGAGAATGCCAATTGCGTAAACAGAAAGTCTGGTATGTGTTTCGTACTCACTAAAAGAGAATAATGTTGGAACTTACTTATATACTACGAAAGTTCCCTTACTTGTTATTTTCTCTGAAGAGATCAATGATCATTGGAATAACTATGCAGAGCAAAATGGCACCCGAACATGTTATATAAGCCATTTGTCTCTTTCCCATTCTAACCAAACTACCTAACGGTAGTATTAAAAAGGGGGCGAGTAGGAACATCTGCATGTCTGCTGATAAATACCAAGTTGGTACGATACACTAAAAATGTGTAAAATTAATGATAATAGGAATTTATTATTAGAGATAATGATTGTAAATAGTTGAATGAAATTTAAAAAAAAAGGGTTTGAAAAAAATGTGCGTAATTCTGTAATGAATACTTACCATATCATCGTAATTGACATAGTTTTGGATGTACAGAAAGAATGACCACCACCATTTACTGCATGTTTTTTGTGTATAATCCATAGCCGCTATCCAAATTGGTCCTGAGCCTATTCTTCGCATGAGTGTTAGGTGCATAAAGTACATTGCAGCCACAGCTGGTGTTATTCTGAAAATAATGATGGGATGGTTGAATTTGGATCATTGATGTAGTATTTAAATTATATTTCGAAGTAAATTTATTTTTCTGCAAAAAACCCTTACGGCTCAAATGAACAACCATTACAAGGAAAATCTGTAACTGCACTAGTTCACATCATGATTAATAACTTCTAGGGACCTAAGTTCCATCCAAGAAGATGGAACATCAACCTATTGAATCTCTGTTTTTCAACAAAATAAAACACCTTCTCATTCTACCACTACCACAGTGGCGAATTGTTTTCTAGTTGCCTTGTATAATACCTTGAGAACTTTTAGTTAGAAATCGGTTTGCTTTATCTTAAATTAAAGAGAGTTATGATGTAAAATGGTCACTTCTGGTCAAACGAAAGCTCACTTCTAGCAGTCAAAATAGATCGTGTTTTGTATCAATTAAATAAGCGCGACTTGTAGATGTTCTTATCTCGAAAATCGTGAAAATTTAATTCTGGTACCACACTAGACGTATTAAGCTTCAGTGATATAAACTTGTTGCCTGATTTATGAGTTCTTTGAGTTTTGTGCCAAAACCACATATTGATATTTGATTACCACGAGTTTTTAGTCATCAAGCAACTTTTAACAACGTTTTAAATGTATAACCAAAACATTTTTATTTAACGAAGAAAAATTTAACAGGATAGAGATTTTTTTTATATAATTCATAAATGTCTAACAACAGCCACGGACCGATTTTGAATCTCATCAGCATAGTGCAAGGCTTTAGACAATAGATGGCATATTGATGGTAGTACCTTCCTATAAGATTGGAATTAACCTTACCTTAACAACCTATGAAGATATAAGCTGGGCAATTGTGAGTAGGTCAATGATTTCTTCTCGACTTTCTTAAAGTACATATAGGAAAGCAGGAATGCAGACATGAAGAAGAACGTGTCGACAGCAACGCGTGCTCCTTGAATGTAAAACGATTCAAAGCTTTGCTGAAACTAAACATAAAATGCGGTTATATATATAATTCTCTATTAAACGAAGTTATCATTAATTTAATTCAGAGCAAGATAGCTCCGACCTGAAACGTCCTTATCGGTCTGAGCTTTCTAGATAAAAGGAAAAAGTAGAAATTATCCTCTGACCTGCTAATTGATCATGTATCAAATATAATAAATCACTAAGTCCAATTGATTATGGGCAAAGTGTTATGATTCGTTATACAAGAAAAAAACCATGAGAAATTCGTCTTCAATGTCTAAAATGAAACACCACAAAGTGCGATGCATAATCACAGCATTCCTCGCTAAGTTAAACAATGCACAAATAATCGTGGAAATGCGTTAAATTTTTGTTATTTGCTCACATTTTTTTCTTATCTACTATTAAAGTGAATGCAAATAACTTCTCGTTTTTGTAACTCAATTCCTTTAAATTTTTGGCAGATAGTTTCAAAAGCTTTCAAATAATCTTTGATAACTTCTAAAAATGGTTAAGTAATTGATCAAGTACCTCTAATCCATCCACCATATTAACTAGCGGAAAGGCCATGAAGGAAACAAACCTATGTCCGGCAATCACCCAAAGCATACTGATGAATCTCAATCCGTTCAAGCAGTGAATCATATCTGGATGATTACTTGTCTTCAACAAATTACGACCATTCGTGTACACAGAAAAGGCTATCAATAATTGACATCTTGGTTCTACAACAGAAAAAAAATGAGCTTGTAATAAAACTTAAAACTAACTTTTAAAAAACTTACCTTTTTCGCCATTTTGAAGCCTTAAGTCGTATATCGTACTGGCTAAGATAATTATGAGGAGTAAGATAAGAACCACGCTAAAAGTAAATAAATTTATTGTTTATAAAAATTGTTAAAGTAATGAAATGTGTAAAATTTACCTCATACTCCAATCTCCGGCGTCGAACTCAGTATTTGAACGTTTGGTTTGGCAAAGTTCTTCGTTGACATCAATAGATGAGCCCGGTATAACAAAGTCTGATAGCTTACAGACATGAGGAATGCATACGCTTAGCGAAAGTGGGACTTTGCTTACATTAACACTAATTCCAGACGCACAGTACTTTCCCAAAACCTCTACCCCATTTATCGAGTCCTCGATCTCGATGCATTCATCGAAATTTCCGTAATCCCTAATGTTGCCTTTGAAAACTCCAGATGGTTTAGACATCGAATCAAACACTGAAAGTATTTTTTTGAATTTTTTAATTAATTCGTATTGAAAGTAATAAAGTATATTAACAAATATTATATACTATACTTTTAAAAAAAAACCTACAATTATTAAGAGCATAAGTTACTAATTACATTATCATTAAGTGAAAAATAATACTTGTTTTGTTCCATAATGTTTCTATTTTCAGTTGCCTGGCACGTGTTTCGATCATCGCAATTTTCAATTGAGTATAAAACTAAAGTTAGAGAAAACTGACAATAGCGACAATTAATAATAATAACAATAATAATAATAATGTGAAAGAATTAATTTGCAATTTACTAATTACGACAAGTAAAAAGTTGTTTGATTGCAAACCACTATTTGCTGGGGGAAGAAAAACATGTTAAAACTATGGCTAAACGCGAAGCTTTGGTAAGTTATTTAGATTTACCAATAGTTAATCAGAATAATAAAAACATTTTTGAAACTATATACTGTGTCAGTATTTTATTAAGTTAATCAGATCATTAGAAAAAATAATAAACAATTAATAAAAGATATCAATTTTGTTTATACTTGTTGAATGATCAGTAAACTTTACTGCTTATTTTTTTTAAATTATAATTTTTGACCCGATGAAATAAGAATATACTGAGGCCATTATCAATTACTTCAATAAAATCACTCACTTTTCATAAACACCGATTTATCTCCGTTGCCCTTAAGGCCACTGAAGACCTTCCAACAATCTTCTGACATTCGAGAACTATCGACGACATCGAGAGTTAACGTTGGTAGGTCCAAAATTTCGAAATTGTTGACCTCGTGAAACACCAGTACAATCAATAACAGCTGCCACATACCGATTATCAATATCATCTAGAATCACTGCCCGATACTTAATCACTGCAGGTATTAGTGGTATTCATTTATAATCCTAATTCTAATCGCGTAATATCGATAAGATAACGTTTGTATCATTAATTGAGTCATAGTTTTTCTAATAATTGATTTTATATAGACTAGTCACTATAAAGGAAATCGTGATTTTGAAGTGGTAGATAATCATTGGTAATTTGATATCTTTTTATCGGATTGTTTTATATAATTGTATAGTCTATTAATACTGTAATTGCATAACTGTAAAATTTATTTATGGTTAGTATTAAATAACAATTAAAACAATACTAACCGTGCCAAGAAGATATCGTTTTAATTTATAAGTGTTTCTCTGTAATACAGCTTTTCTAAAGCGTACTTTGTATTCATCACATATAATTATGGGAACTATAATTCAGTATATAGGTAGTATAGGTTGTAACTAAAGTTAAGTCACAGACCTATTTATAAATATATTTTTACACTAATACACTTCCTTATTAGATGACCAAAGGTATCTCTACATAGCTATTACCAACATCTGATAAATCGTGTCTGCATGTATTCCAAAAAATGCGGATAATAGCTGACACGATAGTTCTTTTAAACTAGAAAAGTTTTCTGAAAATGTTTATCATTGTTTCCAATTTTTTCCCATGAGATAATATTAAAAATATACAAACATTAACAAAATTTCCGGGTAATTCTTTACTTTTTGACAAAGAATAATTTTTTACTCATATGTTTGGACAAAGATATTGAAAAAAATACACTTTTTATTTTGACAGCTACATTGAAACCAACCATTACAATCAACTCCTATCCTTGAGGCGATGTTAATAATGTAATAAGATTGACAATTCTACTAAAATTTTAAAGTGATTCTTTCTTTATTATTAGAAAATATCTAAGGAATAAATTAGTAACTTTTTCATCGACATAATTTCCAATTGATGAAACAATTATCTAATCTTAGAATAATTTAACGCATTAACCATTGTCCGTACATATCACCTTTCTACATCAAAATTGTTCTGGTAAAACGAATAATTTGGTAAATTTGGTGAAGAAACATGGAATATAAAAAGTGTTTTTCTTCACCAAATTTATATATTTGGTTACACCAAGAATGTAGCGCAACAAGCTTCAACTATATAATAAGGTGATATAGTTTAGAGAAGACCTCATTTAAAGTGGTAAACATAGGATAATTCGGCTATGCCTGAATTTAAATCACTAATGCATGTCCTTTAAAGAAGAAATCGTTAAAATAGTAGACTATTGCATGCGCATATCCGATCTAATAACAAGTAAGGGTAGTAATACACCTAATTAAGCATATCCAGATTAAAAGTCTAACCGACTGATAGTAAGTTTATCTAGGTTAAGAATTTTCATGATTCAATTGATTAACTTAGCCAGTCCAGAAGAGAATTGAGCTGGGTATCAAGGTTGTCCAAGCTAACTGGGTTGATGCAATAACTGGTTAGGCTATCCAGATTGTCCAAGATATTCAGGATATTTATTAATACCCAGGGTAACTTAGTTATCAGGATTCTGAACTCATGAAACTCCTATAGTAAACGAAGATTATCCAGAATGTGATATTATAACGTATCATGTGTTATAGTTGAATATATTAAGCCATATTCAAAATAGGCTCTAAACATTATTTACTGTGAATAAAAAGGTCTCCAAAACTTGGACTTAAATACGCCAGAAATGGCTAAAATATTGCCGCAGTGGCCACCATCACCCTATGAAAATTACCACCAGCAGCCAAATATAATGGGTCGAGTGGACGAACATGAAAACTCGTGAACTCTTCCTTCAAGGTCTATGCTCAAAATTTTAAAGTGATTTATTGTATTTATATATGTATTTTATGTATATTTTTTTAATAGATCTTGTAAAGGAAATAAACTAAACTAAACTAATAGTTTGGACTTGGCACATAATCAGAATTATACGGAGATATAGAAGAAGAAGGTTGACTACATTGTCCTGATTCATCAGTTTGTCTAGGTTAAGGATTATCAAGATTAAATTTGTTGGTTCAGTTGGCTAATATATCAGTTTACAAGAAAGTTGACCTGGATATCAAGGTCGCTCAATATATCTAGGCTCGTGTGACAACTGACCAGGCTACAAACAATCCAGGTTAATTAACAGGGTTCCAAACTCATGAAACTCGTATACCATATAAATATTCAGGATGTGCTAATTAGAAGTATCATAATTTATAGTTGTCTAAAACAAGAGATAGAAGAAGAAGAGTGGCCAAATTGTCCTGATTGATTAGTTTCACTAGGTTAAGGATTATACTTGTTGGTTTATGCGGCCACGGAAATTCGAAATATTTTGCTAGACGTTCATGGCGGATCTACTCCATCATTTTCAACCATCAGTTTTCTGGGTGAGCGAGTTCAAACGTGGCCACATAAGCCCAAGTGACGAACTACGCAGTGAACACCCAAGAACCGATACCAACGATGAAATTTCAACAAGATTCATGATGTCGTGTTGGCCGATCGCCGATTGAAGCTGAAAGAGTTAGCAGAGCAACAGGCATCTCAGAAGATCGCGTTGGCCATATCTTACACGAAATTTTGGGAATGAAAAAGCTTTCGGCGCGATGAGTATCGCGTTTATTCACACCAAAGCAAAAACAAAAACGGGTGACAATTTCGGAGAAGTTTCAGGCCAGGATTCAACGCAATCCAAGGGATTTCTTCATGCGTACTACATATCGGAGACCAAGAAACAGTCGAAGCAGTGGACTTTTTCGGGCGAAGCAGCTCCAAAGTCCGTTCCATCGGCCGGAAAGGTCATGGCGACCATTTTTTGGGATTGCGAAGCTGTGATCCTCATCGACTATCTGCATAAAGGAAAGACAATCACGGGGCAATACTACAGCGATTTATTGACCCTATTTGATGTAGTATTGAAGGAGGAACGGCCTCATTTGCAGCTTTTTCACAACGATAATGCACGGGCTCATTCATCCGGCATCGTCGTGTCCAAATTGAATGAGTTGCGCTACGAATTAGTCTCTCATCCTTCATATTCACCGAACTTAGCCCCCAGTGACTTTTTCTATTCCCAAACCTCTAAAAATCGCTGTTAGAAAAGATCTTTGCCTCAAATGAGGAGGTCATCGCCGCTACAGATGGTTATTTTGCAGACCTCCAATCATCCTACTTCTCCGACGGCTTGAAGAGACAGGAGCACCGTTTGAAAAAGTGTATTAATCTTCGAGGAGACCTTATGGAAAAATAAAAATAAAAAATCACATCAATATCGTATTTTTGTTTTCGATTCCGGAAACATTTCAAGGCGTTCTCGTAATTGTAAAAATTAAGCCATCTGGCCTATTAATTGGGTGGTCAGGACACATAATCATCGAAGGAGGGGACATGAATTTATTATTCAGAGAGGCCAAATATCTTTTTGGAACGATATTCCTTTGGTCAAACAACGCCATTAGAAGATAATGATATATTAGATTTAAAATTTAACTCATAGAAAGCTAGAATCTTAAGTTCACTTTGATCATCGAAGGAGGTGAAGTATAAGACGGGGTTATGATTTTAATATCCAACGTGACTAGACGGTAAGTCAAAGGTATATCAAACTTAAGATATAGCCATAGAAAAGATCTTTGACTTGATTTGTAATTTAATAATTTAGTTATTATAGCATACTATTTAATTGTTTCAAGTATACACTACTTACCTATTATTATATTATATTATTTTTCTCTTTACGCATTTCTATAATATGGTTAAGTGTTACTCCAGCTATTATAAGCTTTAAAATATACAATATAACATTATTAGTTATTTGAATAAGTTTAATTGGCAAATAATAAAATAAACTGAATTATCTTTATATCATAAACCAAATGTACGAGGAATAGTAGGAAAGTTGTACCCGTTAGCTTCCTGCAGAGCGCTGGCGAATAGAGTAGCCGCCGAATGGGTGCTAACATGTATTTCAGCCGTCTGTTTGCAAAATTACATCTCGTTGGTGTTGACTGCGCTGTTTATGGGAGTGTTTATGATGTTAAAGAAAATAAAGAACGCCGATAGCTGTGAAGTTGGGGATACGGTTAGATTTATCAATACAAGAAATGTGGAGACCTTGCGATATTCATGGTATGGAGAAAATGTTATGAATGAGTCGTCTGTTCGGCATTGGTGTCGTAATTTCAACTTAGAAGAGAGAACACACATGATGACGAACGTTTGGGACGGTTCCTTCAGATTACCATCTGTTTACAAAACTCAAGGATTTTTTGGCAGGAAAGAAATTTTACATATTTAAATACACTCGCGGTGGAGGAATACATATATGAGACAAATACTTGTATTTGCAAGATGACTATGTAGATAAGTAGTTAAGATATGTTCTTTACAAATAAAATGGTAATATTTACTAGTTTTTACATTCCCAAATGGGTACCACTTTCTCGAAAGCCCTCGTATAATATGTAAAAAAAAAAATTAATATACTGGTACAGTAGTTCTTAAAATTAAGTCTATTGGTGATAAAAATTAATTTCTCTGAGGAGTAATGTAATTTTACAATAATTTAATCAATAGTTTTAACTTCCAAAATGTATAATGTTATTCAGAATGAAAAACTGTTTTTATTTTGTTTAGGATTAAGATATCATTGAGGGAACATCTCTTGTCCAAACTGATTTCTCTAATTGAGTGGACAAATAATTATACAACAAAAATTTAGGGTACTGTCAAAGCCACAATTAGCAATAAAAATAATAATAATGCTTTAACGGTTACATTGTTACAATTAATTGTCGCTGTGATAATTCCATAATTTCGGTGGTTTGTCCACTCAATTGGGGAAATCTAGAAAATGGATGTCACCTTAATGGTATCTCTATCCTTAATATCCTTAATAAAGAACTAGAGGTTTATAAACCCTATAGAAGCATTACCTTTACCTATCTTCAACTGTGCTGCGGTGGTGAGACCCGAATAGGTCAAAATCCGTCCGTAGCTGTTGTTGGCAGGGAAACAATAATTCAATGTCTACAGAATGAATGTTTAAGATTGTAGAGATTGGTACAAGAGTAATTTAAAAACAAATCATATCTGATTGAATAAAAAATGTAAAATTAAATACAAATGTAGCTGTTTTTGTGAATTTATAATATCATTTAGAATACGGAGAAAGCATCCGTTGTCGCAGGGGCATCAGCGACAACGTGTTCTCATTGTTATTTTTGGCGTCCAAGATCCAGTACTTCCTTGAATTTATTGAGCACAGAAGAACCATTAACTCCAAAGTGTACTGTGAAGATTACGCAAGTCCATCAAGAGCAAAGGATCGGGGCTGCTCACGGAGGGTGTAGTTCTGCTCCAAATTCAAGTGGAAACAGCTTTACCATCCACCCTGTAGTCCGAACATGTCGCCCTGCGATTTCCACGTTTGAAATAAATATCCCTTTTTAGGGCAAAAAGGCCATATTTGGCAAACAATTTGATAAATCATCATCAAGAATGTCTTCATGGAGCAACTGATGCCAGAAGCATAGAGGGTGAGAATGGAAGAACACATACTTTGCAAATTCAAACCTTTCCAAATACGATCAAAATTTCTGTAGATTATTATTATGTATAATATTAGAACTTAAAGACGTTGTGATAGACTGGGTCTCGTCATGGTCACAGGAATTCTGGGAACGCGGACTTCTCCGGCTGGTTAATCAATGGAATCGTTGTTCTTTGAACAAAGACTTGTATTTTGATACACCAATTTTATATGAGGCGTTATAAGAGGAGAGAGAAACTCGACCAGAGGGCAGGGACGCCTAAGCGCAACCTACCTCAGGGAGATCAAGCGTTAGGAGAGGGGGCGCACCCGCGACGCCCTGCACCAGCGTCAGCACCCGGCTCGTCAGGGACGCAGAAGCGAAACCTGTCGAGCGACAGCACACCTCCGGGACTCCAAAAGAGACCGGCAAAAACCCCGAGAGGGGGCGAAGGGCCTCCGGCAAAGAGAACACTGACGGGAATAGCGCTCGCTATAATACCGAAAGGATACCCAGAGACGCGCATAAATGCAGAGGAAGCCGAGGCTATCAAAGCCTCGATAATCCAAAGCATTGATGCTACGGTGAAAGGACAAGCCTCACCGAAATTTCAGGAATGCACCCATAAAGGGGGATTCCTGAGAATAGTTTGCTCCGACCTTCCAACCAGAGAGCATAGCCAAGGAGAAGAATCTCCTGGGGAACGAAAAGGAACTTCAGATCATTGATTTGAAGGACCTACCGGAACCCAGGAGAGTACTAACGTGGGCTCCAGGACCACCAATAGAGGCAACCACCTTCCTCAAAAGAATATCGGTGCAGAACAACATAAGCACCGATACCTGGAGAGTAGTCAACCAAAAACCGGACCCCAAGGGAACTCAGTACATCATACTGATGGACAAAGTCTCTTGGGGGAAGGTGAGCGAAGGGAAGAAGTTGCACTTCGGTCTTTCAACCATCACCCTGAGGGCGCTGGCGGCAAAAACCGTCGGCAGACCTGAGGAGACCGAAGAAGTAGCAATGGAAGGAATTCCAGTACCCGGAGAGGGAGCAATGGACGACAGTCCGTTGCCCGAATCGCCGAAGGGTAAGTAATGTTCAAATTACTACAGATTATTATACACCACTGTAAGGCGGCATCTGCTGGCCTCAGTGCATATATCCTAAGAGAAAATATTGACATTGCACTTGTACAAGAGCCATGGCTTCACAAGAGAATAGTAAAGGGGTTAAACATACAGGGCAGGCGACTGATTGTCGCCGAACCAATGTGTAACCCACGCACATATATAATAGCAAAACATGGACTGAATTTAATGCCATTATGGGACGTATGTTGCAGAGACCTAGTGGCAGCACGGCTGGAAGTAGTGGAAAGGGGAACGCGGAGGGAGTTTATACTCGGATCCGGTTACCTTCCCTACGACCAACCAGGACCACCGCCGCCAGACGAGATTCAGCGGCTGATACACAGCGGGAGCCACAAGGGAATACCGCTGATCCTTGGATGCGATGCCAACGCGCACCACATTATATGGGGGAGCACGGACATCAATCCAAGAGGTGAGAAACTATTAGATTTTATCTTAGAGAATGACATTGAAATAGTAAATATTGGAAATGTACCCACGTTCGTAAACGCGGTGCGAAGCGAAGTAATTGACATAACACTTGCCTCTCGCAAGGCAAGTGAAATGGTAAAACACTGGCATGTATCTGAGGAACCATCACTCTCAGATCATCGATATACAGGGTGAGTTTTTTTCGATGTTTTATATGGGGATCTCGGAAACTATAAGAGATACAGAAACGGTTAAATGGGGAAAGAAGTGTAGATTTACGAGACGAATTAAATTCCACTTTCAAAGTTTTCAAAAAAGTCAAGGGTAACTAGATATTTTGAAAAAAGTAAAAAGTGTCAATTTTTTCAAATCAATATATCTTGGTTATTATAACAGATAGAAAAAAACTGTAAAGGACAAAGTTTTAGATAATTTTATGTAAATTAATAAAAAATAATCAGAATTTTTATCGCCATTATTTTCCGAGATATGACGCAAACTTACATTTTTTTAAATGGAAACCATAGTTGGCTATGGCCTTATTCAAAAGGTAATTTTTTCTCTTTAATCCAATATGACATACGACATAGCTCTTTCTAAAAATAAGTGAGTTTATAGTCTTTTTAAATTTTACTATAAATAAAAAATGGGTAGCCATGAAAAAGATGAAAGTAAAACAATTGCAGTTGTTTATAATAATAGCAATATTGTAATTATTATTTCTACAAAGTTAAATAAAAATGAAAAACCAGCATAAGAATAATAATTTTGTAATTATCAAATGGCCTTCTGTCTGTGGTATAAACCCATTTGTCAAGAGGATAATACGTTTCTTACAAAAATATTATGAACAGATGAATCGCGATTCACTAATTGTGATATTTTTAATCGCCACAATGAACATAGATGAACTCCAGAGAATCCACGAGAAGTTTCACAGAGAAAACTACAAATTAAATTTGGATTTATTCCATGGTGTGTTTGGATTAATAATTCTCGGTCCATATATTTTTGAAAGTTCACTAAGTGAAACTGATTACTTTCATTTTCTTCAGAAAACATTTGAAGATACGCTCGATTGTTTCAATTTATCATTACAAGCAAGATTAAAATAGTTACAATATGACGGTGCTCCACCTCATAACATGTTGGCTTTACAAATTATTTAAATGATGCTTTTCCTAACTCATAAGTTACAAGAAATGAACCAATTCCAGGGCCACCTAGATCTCCCGATCTGCGCGTTTTAGAATTTTTCTGTGGGGTTATGTAAAAAACAAAGTATATGTAAAATCATATCAATCTGTGTAGGATCATAAACTAGTTGTTATTGAAACATTTAATTCAATTTACATGAGAATAGTCAAAAAGCCATAAATTCAATTTTAAAAAGATATAATTTATGTCATAATAGTATTAATAGTGGACTCTTTGACCATATTTTTCTAATATTAAAATTTGTCTTACATTGATATATTGATAATTACAGAATTACTTTATGCTGTTGTTTCATTTTGGTTTATGTCTGTAAAACTAATAATTATAATATTACTAATATTATAAACAACTGCAATTGTTTTACTTTCACCTTTTCATGGCTACCCATTTTTTATTTATAATAAAATTTAAAATGGCTATAACTCACTCATTTTCAGAAATAACTACGTCGTATGCCATATTGGATTAAAGAGAAAAAAATTACCTTTTGAATGAGGTCACAGCCAACTATGGTTTCCATTTAAAAAAATGTAAGTTTGCGTCATATCTCGGAAAATAATGGCGATAAAAATTTTCTGATTATTTTTTATTAATTTACATAAAATTATCTAAAACTTTGTCCTTTACAGTTTTTTTCTATCTGTTATAATAACCGAGATATATTGATTTGAAAAAATTGACACCTTTTACTTTTTTCAAAATATCTAGTTACCCTTGACTTTTTTGAAAACTTTGAAAGTGGAATTTAATTCGTCTCGTAAATCTACACTTCTTTCCCCATTTAACCGTTTCTGTATCTCTTATAGTTTCCGAGATCCCCATATAAAACATCGAAAAAAACTCACCCTGTATACGATTCGATATCGAATCAGAAGAAGCATCTGAAATCCAAAACAGAAACCCGAGGAGAACTGACTGGGACCTATACAAAGAGGTACTAGCCAGCCGAATCGGAGACTGTCCAACAGTAGCGAGAACAACGCATGAGTTAGAGCTCATGGTGCAAAGCATCACAGACTCTATCAATACTGCGTTTGAAGCAAGGTGCCCAAGAACTACCAAACCTACCTCAACCAGGGTCACCTGGTGGAACAAGGATCTTGATAGGGCTAAGGCACGCACCAGAAGACTGTTTAATACAGCCAAGAGAAACGGTGAATGGGCGCAGTACAAAACGGCCCTCGCGGCATATAACAATGCCATTAAAAAAGCAAAGAGGGAATCTTGGCCAAAATTCTGTGGGGACATAGAAAGTGAACCCACAAGCTCCCGTCTACTCAAGACAAAGATCATGCTGGGAACATCGGCTCACTACAGACCAAAAATGGAAAGTACACAGACTCGGTAGAAGAGAGCCTGCAGTTATTACTGCAGACGCACTTCCCGGGTTCTGTAATACTTGACAATCCTGTTTCCGAGGACCTAAGCGAGCCCAACGCAGGGGCTCCAAAACGGGACTGGGAAACAGCGAAAATGATAATCAGACCAGGTGACGTTGAGTGGGGAATTAACATGTTCAAACCATTCAAATCACCAGGTCCTGACAGGATATATCCTATCATGCTACAAAAGGGGATAGCAATGCTGAGGAAACCACTATGTGATATCCTCAGAGCAAGCCTTGCCCTTTCATACATCCCAAGTAGCTGGCGGACTGTAAAGGTGGTATTCATACCTAAGCCATGGCGTGATTCATATGCCCAGGCTAAATCTTACAGACCGATCAGCTTGTCATCATTTATTTTAAAACTACTAGAAAAACTAGTAGACAGGCACATACGTGAAGGAGTTTTAAAGGACTCGCCACTACACCGTCAACAATACGTCTACCAAGCGGGAAAGTCATGCGAGCTAGCAATCCACCAGCTAGTGAGCAGATGCGAACAGCAACAGCAATGGAGAAAAGGGGAATTAACCCGCAAGTCCGACAATGGGTAAACAAGATGCTCAGAAGTCGGACTGTGACGACTACCCTATATGGAAAAACAGCAGAAGCGCTAGTCGCTGGCGGGTGCCCGCAGGGAGGTGTTCTCTCGCCGCTCCTATGGTGCCTCGTCATGGACGACCTTCTGCTGCTACTAGAAAGCCAGGGCATATATGCACTGGGGTATGCAGATGATCTGACCATTCTAGTAAGCGGGAAGTTTGGGGCCACTGTATCAAACTTGATGCAGAAGGCACTAAATACCGTAGAAAGATGGTGCAGGAATGAAGGGTTAACTGTAAACCCGGTCAAAACGGCGATCGTCCCTTTTACTAGACGACGAAAAACCAATGACATAAAATCACTACGTATGTATGAAATGGAAGTTCCAATCAAAAATGAAGTAAAATATTTAGGGGTCATACTTGATACCAGATTGAACTTCAACTTCCACCTAGAGAGCATCAGCAAAAAGGCCATGAGAGGACTTTTTGCTACCCGAAAAATGGTAGGACGCACATGGGGACTGAGACCCAGTATGACCAAATGACTATACACTGTGGTCATAAGACCTATAGTGACATACGCGGCGCTCTTTTGGGGAGAAAAGACCCAAACCAAAAGTGCAGCAGTAAAACTCGAAAGAGTGCAAAGACAGGCGTGTCTGCTAATCACTGGGCCACTACATTTATTTGTAATGATGGAAGCTAGACAGGCAGCCTATAGGATGCACATAAATGGACATACTTTAAATATGGAGCCATCAAGAAACATTTAAAGTACTACAAGAAGAAGAGACACTAAAAATGAGGACCAAAATCGTATACCGATCCCGCAGATTTAAAACGATCATACCACAGCGGAGTGAATGGACAAATGGAATATACCCGGGAACGAGTAAAGGAACCATCTGGTACACAGACAGGGCCAAAAATACTAAAGGAACCGAGGCTACAACCGAAGCAAACAATTCGCGATTGCTCTGGGGAAGCATGCCTCTATCTTCCAGGCCGAAATAGCCGCCATTGACTGGTGTGCTCATCACTTAATGGAGTCGGGACTTAAAAAAGGACCAATTACCATTATGACAGATAGCCAGGCAGCCATAAAAGCGCTAGCCTCACCGATAGTGCAGTCCAGGCTGGTCATGACTTGCATAAACAGACTGGACGCACTGGCGACAACAAGAGAAACACAGCTAGTATGGATACCCAAGGACCAAAGAATTATTGGACACTTGGGGGGCCGAACAAGGAGCAGCAGGTATATTCATAGGACCTGAACCCGCTTTCGGTATACCCCATGAAACCGGAAAAGAAATAATCCGATGCAAGTTAGCAGAGGGGCGCAAAAAGGCATGGCAAAACCAAAATGGAATGAGGCATACGAGACTCTTCCTAGATGGTCCGGTACCTGACAGCATGTTGAAGCTGTCTAGACTGAGCATATTGAAACTAAGAAAAATCACAGGACTAGTCACTGGACACTGTGACCTGAACAAGCACAAACATAGGATGGGCATTGAGAAAAGCCCCCTATGCCGTGGGTGTCTGGAAGAAGAGGAAACTCCCCAACACCTACTGTGCACTTGCGAAGCATACAAACAAGAACGCAAGGCGAAACTCGGGAAGCCCATGCTACCTGTAGAACAGCTAAGGAATATCCCCTGGCAGAAACTCCTGGATTTCTTAGAAGATACAGTAGTTCAAAAGGAGTAAAACAGCCAGAGGCGCACAAAAGGACCACGAAGACCGCAGTGCAGGGACGCTAAGCGACACCACCTCGTGAGGATAAAAAAAATAATAAGATTGTAGAGATTGATACAAGAGTAATTTACAAACAAAACATAACTGATTGAATAAAAAATGTAAAATAAAATACACATGTAGCTGCTTTTGAGAATTTATAATATCATTTAGAATACAGAGAATGCATAGGCAAAAATTATAAATAGTGGCGGTTAAAAAATGTTATTGATACGAAATCATTCATTAATTTAAAAAAAACTCGTTGTTTAATTATTACTAAGAAGCTTTGACAATTACAAATAAACTCAAAAATGTAGAAACTATTATTTAAGTATGAAGAAAATATATTTTTCCAGTCAATACAAACAGGTCGCTAAAAGTCAAAATCAAGAACTCGTGTTGCTCCTGAACAAGGTCTACCACAAAGATACTATCTGACTCGACTACTCTCTAACATTTTCTATTTCGACATGACATTTACAATTCTGATCCTATTTACTGTAATCCCTCTAAATGTAACCTACAATTTTCAGATAAGACGGCCCTAATTTTTCATGCACCTACAGCCCAAAAGGCTCCCTTAAGCAGCTTATTAACTCCCTGCAACACTTGTTTGCAAAAAAGCGAATCAAAATCAATTCTAGGAAACCCCAGCTCCTAATTCCCTTTCAGTGTAATAATAATTCTTCACATAATGTTCTCATTTCTCAAACAGCTGATTCTCATTTTACTGTCATGAAATACGAGAGCATTACATCAAAAAGCACACAACTTCCAAAAAACAAGATTGAAAAATTCGCCAATTCGCCAACTTGAATTTCAAATTTAAAATAGATAACAGATATTGATTCAGCATACATTTAACTTTTAAAAAAGTAAAATTCTGAACCCACGACAATAAAAGCTCAAAATTATAATAAGCCGAAACTATCCGAAAATAAAATGGTTAATTTAATATAATGAAAAACCTAAATTAAAAATTGTTGCATTAAGACACTCTGCAGTGATGAAATACGGTTTAAGACTTTTTACCCGTTGCTTCCGCTACAAAAAGTTTCTAAAAATTACATCGTGTCGGATTCTGTGCCTCTTAAAGACGTCTGCGCATGTCTATAATTTTAATGGGGAACTTTCAGTTTATTGTGAATTAAACAACAATTAAATAACATCTAAACATAATGATGACATTCACTTTCTACAGACAAGTGTAGCTCTTACTTTCGTTATCAGCAATGAAAACTTATATATTATATTTTATTCTAAAAGTAGTATTGATAGTGTATAATCATAGGTTTGAGTGGAAGATTTCTCGAAGGCGTGAACTCCTTTCATATTTTATACTATAATTTTTCTGTTATTTTGTTAGAAACGATTACAAAGATATTAATAAATAAATTATATAATTAGTAAACTTACTCTTCATAAATACCGAGGTATTTCCATGCCGCTTCCAGTTATTCCAAACTTTTAAACAATCTTCAGATACTTGTGAAATATCAGTGGCATTAATTGTTAATATAGGTATATCAAATATTTCGAAACAGCTGACTTCATTAAGTATTAATAAAAATAACCACAACTTCAATTTATTACGAATCAACATCATAATTGTACACAACTGCAAATTTATGAATTGTTGGAAATTTATTTTCTCTAATTGTTTTGGCCTATTTTAAATTGTTTACGTTACGTACTTACGTTTCAATAAACATTGGCAATAAGTTTTGAACATACCTTTATTTAGGTAATAGGGTACAATTTACATATTCATATTGGGTAATTAGCATTTAAACCTCTAAACCGGAACATGTAAACACTTTATGTTTGATAATGGTACGTTTAGTTACCGAAACTATAGTCACAAAATAAATACAGTGTTATACAAACAAAGTTAAAATGTTTTAATTAGTAAAATATTAGGTAATTAGTTGAAGACAATTTATAAATATTGACGTCAATGCTTCTTATAATATTGAAATTATTCTAATGTTATTTACTTGAACATGAAAATAAATCAATAAAGTTATAACTGACCTAAAAATAAAAACCTACTATGTTGTTAAATAATTTATATATTTATATAAACTGTTAAATTCGTTCTTTCAGGAGTAAAATAAATAATTAATTAAATATTTAGTATTATCTACACTACTAAGCTAGCGACCCTGAATGGAAAAAAGTAAGGTTGTTATTATCCTATGTTGAATTATGAATGTTTCTCAATATTTTGTTTGTTATGTTATACAAAACATTTGATAAAAATGTATTAATATTTTTTGTCTTTAGCTGCATTTCAAGAAATATGGTTGATTGAAATATTGAATTGTCCAATTTTAGACCTTCACTCTTTCAAACTTATAACAATATTTTAGTTACTTTAAATAATTATTCCAAGGATTGCTATTGACGTCGCCACTGACCTAAAAATTATCTAAAATAACCAAAGGTACACATGCTAAACCCTCTAAATTCTAGTGTTCTTTACACTAGTTAGTACAATAACGATAATTATTATTCTGCAACAGAATTATACAGTTTCAAATCTATAATGTGGAAATTATATGGAAATAAATCATTTTATAACAATTTCCCAGTATTAGACATTATTTATATTGTGTGGTGTACCGTTTCTCTTTCACATACACATTTGTTTCTTTTATATCAAACTCATTTGTAACATTAAGAAATTAATTCTTTCATATAACATCCTCTTTTTATCTATGTTTTCCTACTATTTTCTTAAGTGTACGAGCTTAAATACGCAGATTATGTGAATTACCCATTGCTGCATTGATGAGATCGTAAAGATTAAAACAAATGTCTGCAGATATTTTTAATCTTTGTTATTGTCAATAAATACAACATCGTTGAGCGGATCGTCACATGATGGAAGCTGCTGCCATCATTACGAGCCAGAGCAAAAACAGGACAGCATGCGTCGCCACCTCCCCTTAAAAAGCTCAATGCCTTGGCGTCAGCAGGCAAAGTGATACTCACTGTCTTTTTTGGCGCTCAAGGTCCAGTACATCTTGAATTTCTCGAGCACAGAAAACCCATCAACTCCAAAGTGTACTGTGAAGATCAAAAGCAAAGGACGGGGTTGCTCATGGAGAGAGTAGTTCTGCTCCATGAAAAACCGCGTCCACAGGTCTCCAGAGGCAAAGAAGCGGAACTGGTCACTGGTCAAGTTCAAGTGGGAGCAGCTTGACCATCCATCCTACAGTTCGAACATGTCGCCCTGCGATTTCCATGTGTTTGGTTTCCTGAAAAATATCTGAAAGAGCAGCGCTTAAACTCGGACGACAAAATCAAAGACGGTGTGACGGACTATGTCTTGTGATGGTCATAGAGGTCTGGAAACAACGAATTCTTTGGCTCGTTAATCAATGGAATCGTTATGCTTAGGCTTTGAACAAAGATTTGTAAAGGGTCCGCCAATAGGGACGAGCGAAGTTTGCCGGAAGGGTGCGGCCATGTTGTTCGAGGTAGAGCTGTCAAAGTTGCTGTCATTTGTTCAGTATATAACCCCAAATCACCATGGCAAGTTTTGATACGACGCCAATTTTACATGAGGCGTTTATATTTTAAACATCCAAGTATTATCAGATTTTAAATCAATGTCCAACAATTCAAAACTGTTTTACTTTAATTTTTATGCTTATAGGTATAGGAATGATCCGCCTTTAGTATTGTTGAATATACCGTAACTTTTCTAGGAACGAACACTCTTTTCTTAACTATAATAATAATAATATTTATTCCGTAGACAATATAATGTACATAATATTCATTTATAGTATTGGAAGCGTCAATATACAAACTTAAAGTATTATTTCTTATATAATAACATCATATAAATTATAAAACAATTTTTGCAGTAAAAAAAACTCAATTTTCTCTTAAATACATTAATCAAGCACCGTTAACAAATCCTAAAATTGTTGATTTTAGAGACAAGTTATCTTGATCCGATTCCAGGTTATGTTCTAGAACAGAATTCCAAGGCATTCCAGGCGCTTTCTTTGCTCTCCTCCGTGTTTACGGCCAACTTATTAATATAATAAACTTCTGCATTTCAAGAAGCTATTGACTATTTTAGGATTACTTCTCTAAAGCAGGCATACGATATTAAAAAGTTAAAAGCAATCATGGCATTTATTTATTTATTAAGTAGAAAAATATCTCTAAAGCTAAGTTAATATTACATACATACAAACTTCTTTTGAATTCTTTCAGGCCATTATTAGCATTATTATAATATGAAAACCAAATATTAGAAAAGCACTTCAGTGGAACCTCACTAAAAGAACGAGCATTTATTGCACAAATAAAAAACTTTTTAACTTCAAACTAGAAGTCTTCTAGTTTGATAATGACAAGTTAAAATTGTCGAAACTATAGTCACTAAATAAAATCAGTGTTATACAAACAAAGTTAAAAAGTTTTTTATTTGTGAAGAATAATGTATAACGAAGTAGAAGCCTTCACCGTTAACAGTTACGAGCATTTATTGTTTTATATACACAGATCTTCTTGAATCATGTTTTGATCTCAAAGACTATAAATACTATGAAATAATTTGAAATTATATATGTAATATATATATTGACGTCAAACGGTTCTCAGTATCAATATTCGCATCAGCCTATATTTCTTCATATTTCTTGCCTAATTTGTCGTAGTATCACGATGATACGGCTATCTTCAGGCATTCGGTATGGCGCCCATCTATTTGAGCAATGTGCGGCTTCAAGTTTTCTTCTAGAATTTTGCGTGATAGTTGTTATCTTCGTTAATTCTTTATGAATCGCAACTTCAGTTGTTGCCCCAGTGTCTCTTGTTGTTTCGAAAGCTGATTTAATTTATCCATGTTGGAGGTTGTAATTGTCCTTGATGGATGTATGTTGACGTCTTCTGTGATTCCTCGCGGTTGGAGGCGATGTTATTCCCTTAGAGGCAGGGATTGTCGTTCTTCTTGTATCTGGATAGTAATTCCGAAACAAAGTTGTAATCTCTCATCCGGAAGTTTCTGTTATTTATGGAGTGGCTGAGTTAGTTAACGAATATAGTGCACATTCAATTCCCAGAGAATACACAAAATTTTGCTAATAACGAATTCTTCGGAGTTCACCACGTGATAAAAGTTTGAATCCGGTTCGAAGGACTAATGTTATGCTGCGATTATGAGCTCGTCTGCTTGGTATAGTCACTGGTACGTACTTGGAAGGAGATGGCTCCGTCGCACGATGGTTCAGAACACGAAAAACGCGATCGTAATTACATCCTAATTTCCATACGCAGCAACGTTCAATTTTACTGAACTTTGAAAGCAAATATAGAAAAACTTATGTAAATAAGATGCATATTATTAACATCATCAAATAGAGCAACTATTCAAGATTAAATTACTGTAATTTTAACTTTGTACGAAGAAGTTGAAAATATGATACAGTTTTCGTTTGCTTATTAATTACATCAAAACATATTAAGGCTTACAATGTACAAAAGATATATAATTATATTTAGATATTGGAAATATTTGGAACATGAATTTGTTTTGCTAATGATGTCTTCAAAGATTGAACAAAGGAAGCCTACATCCATAAGTTATATCACCCCATACCATTACCCCTACAGTTTGATTCAGAGGTCTCTAATCAAAAAATTCTATATTGCAGCGTTCCTTACATCTTCGCCTGACCCTCATATGGCTATCATGCATCCCAAACAGAATAGGAATTCATCCAAAAGATACTGTTAATTTTCAATGATCTGCTGTACAGATCCGGCTGAATTAGACTGATGACCTAGATATCGATCTGCAACTTTAGAAAACCCCACTAGACAAAAGCTGGCGTCACCTCACCTCTGTTAGAGATAACCAATCCCTCAAATATTAGCGCCATCTCGCTTGAACCACATGTATTAACGTCCGCATCCCAAATTGAAAGGGTCAAAAGAAATTCGTTATCACCGTTTTATAGCGCTTTTCATTGATGGTGATGGTCACACTAACCCGTTTTTGATGCAGAGGGCACTAAATACCGTAGAAAGATGATGCAGGAATGAAGGGTTAACTGTAAACCCGGTCAAAACGGCGATCGTCCCCTTTACTAGAAAACGAAAAACCAATGACATAAAATCGCTACGTATGTATGAAATGGAAGTTCCAATCAAAAATGAGTAAACTATTTAGGGGTCATACTTGATACCACATTGAACTTCAACTTCCACATAGAGAGCATCAGCAAAAAGGCCATGAGAGGACCCAAAAAATGGTAGGACGCACATGGGGACTGAGACCCAGTATGACCAAATGGCTATACACTGTGGTCATAAGACCTATAGTGACACATGCGGCGCTCGTTTGGGGAGAAAAGACCCAAACCAAAAGTGCAGCAGTAAAACTCGAAAGAGTGCAAAGACAGGCGTGTCTGCTTATCACTGGGGCAATGAGGACAATGCATATGGCAGCCATGGAACACATATTATCGCTACCACCACTACATCTATTTGTAATGATGGAAGCTAGACAGGCAGCCTATAGTATGCACATAAATGGACACACTTTAAATATGGGGCCATCAAGACCGGCAACATTTAATGTACTACAAGAAAAAGAGACACTAAAAATGAGGTCCGATTTTGGTTCACCAAAATCGTATACCGATCCCGCAGATTTAAAACGATCATACCACAGCGGAGTGAACCGACAAATGGAATATACCCGGGAACGAGTAAAGGAACCATCTCGTACACAGACGGAGCCAAAAATACTAAAAGAACCGGGGCTGGTATCTATGGAGGCTGCAACCGAAGCAAACAATTCGCGATTGCTCTGGGGAAGCATGCCTCTATCTTTCAGGCCGAAATAGCCGCCATTGACTGGTGTGCTCATCACGTAATGGAGTCGGGACTTAACAAAGGACCAATTACTATTATGACAGATAGCCAGGCAGCCATAAAAGCGCCAGCCTCACCGATAGTGCAATCCAGGCTGGTCATAACTTGCATAAACAGACTGGACGCACTGGCGACAACAAGAGAAATACAGCTAGTATGGATACCCAAGGACCAAAAAATTATTGGACACTTGGGTGCCGACTTGCTGGCTAAACAAGGAGAAGCAGGTGAATTCATAGGACCTGAACTCGCTTCCGGTATACCCCATGAAACCGGAAAGGAAATAATCCGATGCAAGTTAGCAGAGGAGCGCAAAAAGGCATGGCAAAACCAAAATGGAATGAGGCACACGAGACTCTTTCTAGATGGTACCTGACAGCATGCTGAAGCTGTCTAGACTGAGCAGATTGAAACTAAAAAAATCACAGGACTAGTCACTGGGCACTGTGACCTGAACAAGCACAAACATAGGATGGGCATTGAGAAACTCCCCAACACCTACTGTGCACTTGCTAAGCATACAAACAAGAACGCAAGACGAAACTCGGGAAGCCCATTATTCCTGTAGAACAGCTAAGGAATATCCCCTGGTAGAAACTCCTGGACTTCTTAGAGGATACAGGAGTTCAAAAGGAGTAAAACAACCAGAGACGTACAAAAAGACCACGGAGACCGCCGTCCCTGCACTGCTACACCACCTCGTGAGGATAAAAAAAAGGTTTGGATGCTGGCGTATGCGGATGACATAGTATTGCTGGTGAGAGAGTGGAAAGGAATAAAAGAGATGTAAGCAAGGGTGGAAGAAATAGTTAGACAGGATAGATTTAAAAATAAAGAAGGGAGGGTAAGATAAAAGAGCTAAAGCACACAACAAAAAGAAAATAGGGTCTCAATATGACCCGGACTAAACTTAATTGGTTTATAAACAAAATAATTATTTTTATATATTGTTGTTTTGCGCTTAAATCGCTGCAAATCCAATTAGTAACTAGGACTAGGTAAACCCGATGGAATACAGTTTAGTAATTAAGTTACAGTGGTTGATACGATCGAAACCTTTTCCAAAGTTCGTGTATATTACGTCTATTTGACAAAAATTCTTCTAGACCCTTACAATATAAGATTAAAAGCACAATAGATCAGTCAAAACTGCATTTGGTGTGTTACGCCAACTCTAAATCTATTTTGTATATCATCAAACGTTTTTCGGCTTCATCTTAGTCTCTCTGTTATTATACAGAATTTTTCAATTGGTGCGGATCGATGTTGTCTGTAACGGCCATGTTCTTTTGGTGGGGTCTATCTAACCTTCTGTCTATTATTCAGTCACTGTTGCCAAATCATCATACATGATTGAGCAGCAAGTCCAAATAATAAAACATTGTTCGGGATAGACAGTTAGGTAAATGATCAGCCAACAACTGTACGTCAAAGGAACGCCAGAACGGCCGAAAACAGCTGTTGTAAGTGAAAGTGTACAAAAGAATCCGAGGAAGTCAATTCCTTTCCGTGCATTAGAAGTCGGCCTTTTGAAAACGAATACTTGGTATATTTTGCGTCGCAACTTGGGCCTGCATTTATACAAGATCCAACTGGCCCAAGATCTGAAAGTTAATAACCATAAGGCTGTTTGTTTGATAATTAGGCTTAGAAGCATTTGATAGTTTTCGAAAAAGCTTCACCATCAATGAAAAGCGCTTCAAAACGGTGATAACGAATTTCGTTTGACCCAAATTGAATGATGCGGACGTTAATACATGCGATTCAAGCGAGATGGCGCTACGTGCCACATAGAGGCCATTATGGGTGAAAGATTTGAGGGATTGGTTATCTCTAACAGAGGTGACGTGACGCCAGCTTTTGTCTAGTGGGGTTTTCTAAAGTCGCAGATCGATACCTAGGTCATCAGTCTAATTCAGCCGGATTTGTACAGCAGAATTATTTAAAATTAAACCATTCACATCCGGTCCACCGCGAGGAAAACAAGAATTTCATTAATACCTCACACAAAGATTGTTTTACTCCATTGCAATATCAACCCGCCCTTATTGAAAAACCTGAAGATTCATTTATGTTTGCTGCTGTAGTGCTAATAATAGTTTTCATATCCTTATTTTCTTTCTTATAGGGTGTCCCAAAATTATTTTTAGTCTTTAAATTTACATTTTTATCATAAAGTAGACAATAATGCTATTTGTGGAATAAGATATCGGGTATATGGCCTCCACGGCTTTCCTAGCAGATACGAATTCTTTTGTCGAAATTTTCCATGGCCATTCTGCATAAATGTGATTAAATTTCGTTGATGCTGCTTTTAATTTCCTCCTGTAATGCACAGGTGGTTATGAGCCTATTGACACCTTTATCTCCAAATAACCCTATAAAAAGAAATCTAATTGTTTTAAATCACACGACCTGATTATCTAAACGAGGGAGTACACGACCAGAAAATGTCTTAAGCAGTAATTGAATTTACACTGAATTGAAAAATTCACTATGTTTTAACCACAAATAATTATTTGTATTATTTGTGGTTAAAACATAGTGAATTTTTCAATTCAGTGTAAGTATGGATTACCACGTAGTAACGGTCGCAACCATTCTATTTAGTAATTGAATTGTTTCAGGTGATGTGTCGTATTTGGTACTGTCTTGTTGAAACCACATATTGGCCATTCATTCATTCACTGCTTAACCAGCCTCAATTTTGAAAAAGTATCGTCCAATGATGCCTCCAGTCCAAAGTCCGCACCAAACAGTGACACGTTATGGATGCATTTGGTTTTTTTAAATCAATTGTTGTTCCTCCGAACCCCAAACGTTGCAATTTTGGCGATTTACAGAGGTGAAAATGTGCTTCGTCGCTTTGGATGATTTTGCTCGAAAAAATAGCATACACTTCTTGATATTCAATAACCCATTTAACGAACTCTCTTCGGTGTGCATAGTTATTAGGCTTTATTAGTTGTTGTGTTAAAAGAATTTTGTAAGCATTGAGACAGATTTTTTGTGAGTTTTAGCTGTAGAGAGCTTTTTGAATTTTGGAATATCTCAGTTGTATTTTTATTATGCCCTAATGCATTTCTAGATTTTAATTGTTTTCTCTTAATTTTTTTTAAATATTTTTTGCCCCTTATTAATGTATCTTAATTTTCTTGGTCTTGTTGTTTACATCCTTCTTTTGGTTTAATATATCGAAAAACTATTTCTATTCATCAGGCCATCATTTTTAAATAGTTTAGGTTAGAAAAAAATATGTATTGGACTTTAAAATCTTAGAGATACTGCATAATGGGTTATTTTGCAAGGCTTCTAAAATAACTTTTTAAATCGAGAAAATCACCATCATTATCACCATCATGTTTACAATTAAAATACTTCAAAAATAGAGCTAATACAAGCAAAGACTATATAGTTCCTACAAAGAAGCCGTAGTCTCCGTAAGACAGATTTTTCATGATTGAAATACAAAAGTTTTATTCACTCTAAGTAAATTTTAAACACAAATAGTAGTTGTTAAAAAATCTAAACAAATCTAGTAGGATCGAGGTTCGAAGGCTATTTAACAGGGTCAAAAACAACCAGGACTGGGACACCTACAGAGGAAAACTTACACAATATAACAATTAAATCCGAAAATCCAAAACGGACTCGTGGAGATCTACGTGGAGATTAACGACACTCCGGCATTTTCATGAATCTACAAAGTCCTGGCTAAGGACGGTAGTGCTGCCAAAGAGGTAGGCTTCCTCAAGAAACCGGAGGGAACCTACACAGAAAGAGGAAAGTTTCAAGGAATTATTAAAAGTCTTTCCAGTCTCAACAATTCTGGCAGAAGATAACAAGCCAGACAATCCCAGTTAAAGATCTAAATGTCTTGACCGAAAGGACTGGAGATTAGCCACGGAGGTCACAAGACCCATTAAAATTAAATGGGCCATCAGCAAGTTCCAACCGTACAATCCGCGGGACCGGATTGGATTTATCCCATTCTGTTACAAATGGGCATAGAAGAACTGGCACACCAAAATCATGGCAAAGCGTAAGCGGTGATCTAACGCCAAAGTCATACAGCTAACAGTCATCAGCCTATCTTCATTCCTACTAAAAGCAATGAAAAGATTGATAGGTAGGCACATAAGGGACTAGATACTGGGGGAAGATCCCCCCAACAACAGGCAATATGCATACCAACCGGAAAGTCAACGGACTCGGCGCTGGACGACTTAAACAGGCTTATCACAAAGTCAATGAAAGACAAAGATATAGGTATGGCCACATTTCTAGATATAGAAGGGGCGTTTAACAACGTCAGAACCTCTCTCGTAGAGGCACAAGCAAGAAAAGAAGTCCCGCCAAGCTTTTGCCAATGGATCAGGGCCAGCCTAGAGAAAAGGATAATCATATCCACCTTGGGGGGGCATACCATTAAGGCTAAGGTAATGAGAGGCTGTCCACAAGGAGGAGTACTGTCTCCACTGCTATGGGCAACACTAGTAGATGACCTTCTAGAAAACTGTCTAAAAAGGATATCCACTGCCTAGGGTATGCGGATGACCTAGCCATACTCATCAGAGGCCGGATCGCGGGAGCTATCTCGGAACGAGCACAAAGAGCCCTAAACATAGTAGACAATTGGTGCAAACAATCCTCAAAAACACAATTTGTCATCTTCACAAAAAGACAAGCACTGCAAGGCCTAAAGCTACTGACGCTCGGGGGTTCGTAGGGGAGGTCAACTACCTGGGAGTAAGCCAAAATGATGTGGAGGCCACACATCACAAAAGCCACCAAAAAGGCACCAATAGCATTGGGCAGGTGTAGAATGTGTGGGAAAAATTCGGGACTAAACCCTAAAATGACTCTATGGCTTTACACTAGGGTGATAAGACCCATATAGCCTATGGAGCAATGGTGTAGTGGACTAAGACAAAGCAAAAGGAGGCGACAGGACTCCTGAGCAGTACACAGAGACTAGCGTGTCTCAGTACAACAGGAGCCCTAAGCACCACCCCAACAGCAGCCCTAGAAGTTTACTTGAATATATCACCACTGCACATCTTTATACAAGGAGAGGCCAGGTCCGTATCATATAGACTAATGCAAGGAGAGACGCCCATAATCCGATCACATGAGAAAACACAGCATCGGCCAGAAGACGAGATGAAGGTTAACGCGATCATAGCGATGCCAAGTGACGCCCTGGTAAAAATATACAAAGAGAAGACTGGGCCGAAGGCTAACCCACCAAAGCAGAATCAAATTAGATGGCTCAAAGACCGACCAAGGGGTAAGAGCAGGTATATACCGTACAAAACACGAGACAAAGATTTCTATCAGTCTCACCAAGGACACCACAGTGTTCCAAACAGAAGCGATAGCTCTTCGCCACTGCACAAAAAAATAGCGAGACAAGTCACCAAAAATAGGTCAATTGTTATATTCTCCGAAAGCCAGGCGCTACTAAGAGCACTAAGCTCCACACAGATTGAATCTAAGCCAGTGTGGGACTGTATATGTGCTCTTAATGATCTTGGCAGTCACAAAAAAGTAACAGCGGAGAACATCCGAGGAATGACTAAGCAGATGAACAGCCAAAAAAGGCTAAATAGCAATAGTAGTACTAGTAACAGTAGTAGCAGTAATAATAATAGTAGTATTTAGTAGTGATATTTTGATTTAATTTTGTCTCATTATATGATTTAGTGTTTTATAGAAATGAGATTTGTTTTAAATTTTATTTTTACTTTGCTTTATTAGAACTAAAATAAATTAATCAAAATTGTCATATTTTCAAAAAAGAATGATAATACTCATACATTAAATGTGAGTTTCATTTTTTGTTTGCCTTTTGATAATTATTTGAAGGAAGAAAGAATCATTTTTCATGTAGTTGCCCTTCGTGAGCAATGAGTGTGGAATGAAAATATACTGGGTGGTCGATTCATGAGGATCTTCTGTCACATCATTTGGGCATTCTCGTTTAGCTGTCATGAATCGTGTATAGTCATTAGGCTAAAACAGAAAAAAAATACTTTTATAATTACAATCGTTAAAGAACATAAAATAAAATTAAAAAAACTGCATTCAGTTAACGATCAAGCAGCTTTACGAACACTGTCCAAAAACGACAGGTATGACTGACGACAAGTAGAGATAATAATAGTGTGATGATCAATGGTGATTTTGATTATAAAACTTACATTATCATAATTGTCACAATCTCTTAATGTAACGTTGGCTTCTATTTTGCAAGGCCATTTTAACAAATCGTCATATTCTCCTTTGATGACATGTAGACAGGCCAAAAGGTACCGTCCCCTCCATTTCTTCATACCATTTAAGTACACCAATAACTGTAGATATAAAAAAATTATTTAAGAATAAGTCAATTATTATGATAGCTATGAAATATATACTTAATCTAAAAAAGAAGTTAATAATAATATTTAGATTAATCGCTTATACAAATAACGATGTTTTCTTTCTATTATTTAAAAAAGCAATTTAGTCCAATTATAACGTAGTTGGTTACTGTTGATTATTTTAGACAAAAGTGACAGTTTTTACAATTAAATATTTAAGAATTAACCACACGTTCAATAGATGAACTTGAATTGGAAGAGACTAAACACGGCTCTGCAGTACTCCAATCTAAATAAATAATAATCAAATATTTCTTTATGGATTCTGGCAAATGAATTATTATATTGATTATTATCTAACTTCCAATATTTCTCCGTCTACGCTCTCATTTTTATAGAAGTGGACCACAACTCTATGAACTTATGATTCTGACCTACTTACTCTAACTCTATATCCATAATCGTCGGTGTAAAATATTGGCCCTTTCATCGGCATCTTTTCCTGCTTTTTAGCTTGTTCGAGTTTCATAGTAAAGTCCGTGATTTTCCAAATTATAAAACCTAAAATCAAAAAATTATTATACAAAATCAGGCCAACTTAAACAAAACTTTTTTTTAACTTTCAGGAACAGTTGTATGAAAATCTTTTTCTGCTGACTATGTAATAAATCAATAAGAGAAAGTATGTCCTTAAATAATCAGCCAACTAATGTGAAGAGATGGACCATAAGGCCTTCAAATCTTCTATGTGCTAAATTATATTAAAAAATAAACAAGAAGCTATATAATAATTATAATAATTTTCTTTTAAATGCACTGCAATAATATCAGTATGGTGTTTACTACTGGAAATAATGACGCTAGCAGATAACTGTAATATCTAAGCGAAAAATGATTTCAAAATAATAAATGCCATTTACCTGGTGCTGTAGAAATTAATCCTTGCAAACTACTAACACTATCTTCAGCCAATTCAACCTCCAATTTAGTCTCCGTAACATCATTCCTCATATCTTGTATCTCAGTACTTTGCTTCTTAATCTTCTCCAAACAATCGGCTATCAACTCGTTGGCCGTCCGCACCTCGAACGTTAAATTATTAGTCTTATCCTTAATTTCGGCCAAACTCTTCTCGAACACCTCATTTTCCTGCACGATCCTCTCGATCTGCAGTTTTTGGTCGTTCCACAGCGCGGCCACGACGGCGTTTTCTTGCACGAACAACTCCTTTGTACTAGTCACGCTGGTCTTCAAACTTTCCAACTCCTCTCTAATGTTAAGTTGCTCATCTTTAAAGGCCACCTTCTGCGTGTTTATCGCTAGGGTTAAGTTTGCGATCTCATTTTTCACTTCGATTACCTTCCCTAAGTTGGCGTCGCTCTCTTTCTTGCCCAGCTCTAACTGGTGCATGCTTTTTAATATTAGATCTAGTTGGTATTGTACCCTGTTCCGCCAATCTAATAAGTTTTTCGTCAGCGTCGAAACGCTGTTGATATCCAGGCTGGCTTTTTGCAGAGCGCTTCTTTGGGCAATGGCATGCTGATTGTGGTCGTGGCGTAATCTATTAACGTTCGCACTTAAATCTTTAACAGTTTGCTCGACGTCACTTCTACCGACGCCGACCAAATTCAGAGTGGATTCCGAGTATTTCCTAATAGGAAGGTCTTTATTTTGAGTTAATTATAAACGTGTTTTAGTTAATTTTTTACTCACTGTTGTTTTTCATTTGATTTGACGGCATTGTCTGGAATTTATCGTATTGTTCGCCGTCCGTGCTGGTCCATGACCTTCGATTTGCTCGGTTTTGGCAGATTTGCACGTGCTTTACCATATCCTTTCTCGCCGCGTAGGATCCGCATTTGTTCGGGCATGGTTCCAAAACGGATGAACACACCGATTGGTGATTCTAGAAATTAAATATATCAACATTTTTCAAGATGATAACCTAAGCTATAATGACACATTTACCAGATTATGGAGCTAGACAATAGGAAACACTAAATAAATAAGTTTACAATATTTTTAAAACAAGGTAAATGTTTTTTGTTTGTGTTTTTTATTGAGAAACCTCATAATATTGTAAATTATCTAATAGAGGGAGATAGAAGTAGCAGCTTTTCTCTATACTGTCCATCATCATATAGGAAAACCTACTGTTTTATAGATGCTGGGGTTATTTATTCTTTTAGGCGATCTTCAGCGAGTTACCATTTGTTATAACTCTGCTTTGGAAGAACTTATATGATGATACGTTATCTCTAAGGAATTAGAAGAAAATAAGTACTATACTAAAACCAGCTGTCTTGAACCTTTGTGAAAGCTCCTATTTTTTCACAAAGGGAAACTGCTAGGCCATATATTTGAATAACCCTGTTACTGTTTTAGATATCCTTAGTTGGATTATATTTTTTAGTATACATTCGAAAAAAAGAAAATAAAAATAGATAAAAGAGGCTAGAAGAGAAAAGAACTGGAGTTTATTTTTTTCCCATAGAGGAAACAAATTGTTTATTAAACTAAGCAATATATACATTTTAAAAAATAAAAACAAAAATGGCCAAGCAAGAGCTAAAAGAGATGTCGCTCATGGTATTATTCAAAAGGGGAAATAAAAGAATTTCATTAGTATTTTTGGCCAAATGCACCTTGAAAGGAAGGAGAAGCAAGCTAACCATATGATTTAGTGTTGAAGCCGTTTCTTTATGATGCACCTCGATTATGAAGTTGGATGGGAATTTAAATACTTCACTTCATTTGATAATGTCCGAATAGATCGAAACTAGCCACAATAAAAAGTGGAAATTGGCGATACTAGTTAAAATTACAAAATTACTACTTCGGAAGATAACCGTAATAAGGGAGCTGTGATAAAAGAGATCTTTGTAAAATGAACTACCTCTCTTTCTTTTGGGTCGAACTTCCACGGATCGCCATTAATTACAACTATATTCTAGTAGAAGATTTAGGGGAAGCAAGATAATCAAGTCAAAAGTTTCCTTACTGTTTGGGTTAAGACTAAAAGAATTTTTATTAAATTTGATAATTTGATTTAAAAAAAATGATATTAGAACGTTCAGAAGTTTAGAACTCTTCTTCATAAATAGGAGCTTTATAGAGAAAACAAAAAAGTTTTGATGTTGTTATGGATCAGATTAGAATTATTTAAATTAAATTTTAAAATGTTGAGAAAACCCTGATATTAAAAAGGAATTGTACTTCTTGATGTTAACGCGCGCGAGCGAACGGGCCATACGTTTCTTAGTATACAAAACATTTAAATAAACGTTTGGTTTACTGAAATAGTCGATTTATTCAATGTTTCTCATAGAGGAAACAAACAAGTTTCGTTACTGTTTGGGTTAAGACTAAAAGAATTTTTATTAAATTTTATAATTTGATTTAAAAAAAATGATATTAGAACGTTCAGAAGTTTAGAACTCTTCTTCATAAATATGAGCTTTATAGAGAAAACAAAATAGTTTTGATGCTGTTATGGATCAGATTAGAATTATTTATATTAAATTTTGAAATGTTGAGAAAATCCTGATATTAAAAAGGATCGTATTTGAATATGTAGACAGATAAGAACCTCATAGACGAAACAAAATTGTTCCGTTTCTGGTTTGGTTAAGATTCCACTGCTTCACAAAGATTCAGTCCTAATATTTTAGTATCCAATCAATTTCAATCTCTCATTCTTCGATTTCATTTGTAACTTGAGTTTTTTTTAGTTTTAAAAAAGAACTTTTATTTTAAAAACGTATTTGTTGGCATATTGGAAAAAAACTAATAAAACGAATCTAAGTAATTAAACTGAATCTAACAAAGCAAAATTAGTAAGTGTTGTCATCAAAGAAACAACAATTAAACGTTCTCGCATTCCTATTGTTATTATCGCTGTTGACAGTTCCCATTAATTGTCGGTGACAAATCGACCCGATTTAAGAATTGGTGTTAATAATTATCAGAGATAATTACACTCTTTTCATTTATCATGTTTAAAAAGAAGTGGAGTTATGTACATTTATAGAAAAACATACAAACACTTATGAATGCAGAAACTACATTCAAAATTCAATTCTTTGTTAGTTATTGTACAAAGGCAAATTCTGAATTGTTCTTGAGATATTAAAATAAAAAATAAATCTGTTGCCTTCAGTTTTGGATATATTTTTATATAAATCATATTGCAACTAGTTCTTAAACATTACATTCTGGCAAAATTGAAAATCTGAATAATAGATTTGCTGTTTGAACATATCAATAATTTAACTGTGAACATTGGGTATGCAAATATATTCAATTTAAGACCTTTAGATATTTGTCCTAAATACAGGCCAAAAACAGCGAGGCTACTTGTTGATAGATGCAAGCAATCTCATATATTAATTATGTTATTACTATAAATATTTAATAATAATAAAACCAGTAACTTGTAAATTAATTATTGATGTGTTATAAATGTTATAAATGTAAATTGTATGAGTGGTTGCATAGCGTGAATTTAGATTTGAAGAGGCGCGAGCGGAGAGCGCGAATGAGAGGTTGGACAGGTTGGCGGGGAGGGAGGAGCAACGAGCAAGCGTGGTGAGCGGAGTGTGCGAGCGAGGAGAGACTGAAGCGAGGTGAGCGAAGAGAAGTTATCGAAGTTATTGAGGGAGTTTAGCGAGTTGAGCGGGAGTGTGAGCGAGTAGTGTGAGTACGGTGTATTGTTATTCTTAAATAAAGACGAGGCGAGTTGTTGTTAACGATTACTCTGGTGATATTCTTCTGACCCGCGACGTCCTGACAAAACGTAATTATAACATCAGAAGTGGGATATCCCGAAGACAATCATAGAGTTAATCGCGAGTGCGTGTAAGGTGTGGCGTGGCGAGGCGAGAAAACTTTGAGGTTGGGTCAGTAAAGTTTAGGCGCGGTCGGCGTGGCGCGGCGCGAAAGCGCGAAAGACAACCTAACATTTTTCGGCGCGGTGAGTGCGGGAAGGTCGACAATGGAGTCAACAGATGGCGCAGCGGGCGGTGCGGCAGCACCAACAGCTGATCCTGGAATGCGGGAGATAATGGCGATGATGCTGCAGGAAAATGCGCGGCGTGATGCGTTGATGCAGACGATGTTCAACCAACTAGCGAATAATACAACAACTGTAAGTGTAGGAGTGATGCCGGAGGTTTTGAGCGGCATCCCAGCGTTTGGTGGATATCGGGAAGACGGACGAAGGTGGCTGCAACAGCTGAACAGCGTACAGGCGCTACACCATCTCACAGATGAATACATCTTCGAAACGGCGCGAAACAAATTAGTGCGAGGCGCGCGTGAGTGGTATGAGGGCGTTCGTACGGCGGTAACGACGTGGGCGCAATTTAAAAACGCGTTCGAACAGACATTTTTCGTGCGGGAGAGCCAAGTGGACAATTTGAACAAAATGATGCAGCGGGTGCAACTCAGGGATGAAGCCGTAGATCAGTATTTGTTCGCGAAAGTGGCGTTGTGTCGTAAATTAGATTTGGCGTTCGCGGAAGTAAAAGAACAAGTTCTGGCGGGTTTGTGGTCACGCGACTGCTACAATGTTATGTTGGCGAAGGTTCATGCATCGGCAGACGAACTATTGCATGATTTGGTTGAATTTGAGCGGCTAGAAGGTACGCGTCGTGCGGTTGTAAGTAAAAGTCGGAGCCGACGCGCTCCAACGTGACAGCTTCAGCGGGGCCTGCGAGACCATCGGCAACACCAACTGCTCGAAACTCCAGCGAGGGAAGGAAGTGCTTCCAGTGCGGCGAGGTGGGACATTTGGCGTCGAGGTGCGCGCGACTTAAGTGCTTTGTTTGCAAGCAAGAGGGCCACAAAAGCAACGCATGCCCGAAGGTAAAGTGCTTTAAATGCCAGGGTGTTGGTCACATGTCTGGCGCGTGTCCGCTTAAGCAAGAGGTGCTTTTTGTGAGGAAGGTTCAGAGGAAAAAGAGTTTCCGAAAACTGGCGATCATCAATGGCGAGCACGAAGTCGAGGGAGTGTTTGACACAGGCGCGGCGGAGTGCATCTTAAAAGAGAGCGAGGCGAAGCGAATGAATTTGGCGATGGACGAAACGCGATGTGAGTCTTTTAACGGGTTCGGAGCGCCGCACCGTGTAAGCTCACTCGGGGTGGTCACCGTGGATTTAAAAGTGGGCACAGCGATGGTGAGGGAGTTGGAGATTCACGTTGTTCCGAACGATGTGATGGGTCCTAACATGTTGATTGGCGAGACCTTTTTATTAAATCACCATGTCAAGTGGCGGATTGAGAGTGGCGAGGTGAGTGTTGAAGCGGTGGAAGATCCGTTTGAGGATCTGCAGACCGAGGAGTTTGCAGAGATTTTGACAATTGAAAGGGCGAAGCCATTGCCCGAGGGGGAGATGATCATTGGGCCGGAATTGAGGCCGGAAGAGCGAGAAATTTTGATTAATGTGTTGCAGGAGAACCGCGATTGCTTTTCGCAGTCACTTGCCGAGATGGGATGCACACATTTAATGCAGGTGGATATCCGCGACAATGGAATCCCCGTGAGGCGAAGGCCCTATAAGGTTAGTGCGGATGACAGGGCGACAATCAAGCAGATTGTAGAGGAGTGGAAGGAAGCGGGGCTAGTAAGGGAAACACAGTCACCTTATGCGAGTCCAGTGCTCTTGGTGCCAAAGGCGAACGGCGAGAAGAGATTGGTGATCGACTTTCGTTTCCTAAACAACCAAACAGAGCGGGTGAACTATCCGATCCCTCAGATCGAGGAACAGTTTTTGACGCTAGCGGGTAACAAGTTATTCACGACTTTGGATTTGGCAAATGGATATCTGCAAATTCCATTGACTGAGGCGGCGAAGCAGAAGACAGCGTTTATCACCCCCGACACGACAGGCGAGTTCGAGCGATTGTGTTTTGGGCTAACAAATGCGCCCTACGAGTTCTGTCGGATGATGAATGAGGTATTCGGTGAGTTGAACGGGCGCGAGATAGTATACTATCTAGATGACATTTTGATTCCGGCGGCGAATTTCGAAATGTTTGTTGAGCGGTTGAAGAAAGTATTGGTGCGGGTGAGGAGTGCGGGTTTAACATTGAAACTAACGAAATGCCGATTTGCGATGCCGAGCGTCGAATTTTTGGGCTTCAGCGTGGGCGAGAAGGGCATTCAACCGGGAGTGCCAAAAACGCGGGCGATCGAGGAGTTTCCACCACCTAGGAATGAGCACGAGGTGCGCAGATTTCTTGGGCTGACGGGATACTTCCGTAAGTTTATTCCGAACTATGCGCGGAAAGTGCGGGCGATTAGCGACTTAACGCGTAAGGACAAGGCCTTTGTGTGGGGCGAGCGTGAGAACAGTTTGTTTGAGGACTTGAAGCGCGAATTAGTTGGGCGACCAGTATTACGTGCGTTCGACGAGCGAGCGCAAACCGAGCTACATACTGACGCGAGCGCGGAAGGATTAGCGGGTATGCTATTACAGCGCGATAATGAAGGCGAGTTGCGTTTGGTGCATTGCGTGTCTAAAAAGACAACTGACGCCGAGAGAAATTACCACTCGAGCCGACTCGAGTTACTCGCGGTGGTCTGGTGCGTTGAGAGACTACGAACGTATTTGTTGGGCGTAGAGTTTATTATAGTGACGGACTGTCAGGCGTTGATCTATCTCAACGAGAAGAAGGCGTTGAAACCACAGATCGCGCGGTGGTATAGTCTTCTCATGGAGTATCGTTTCACGATTCGACATCGTGCGGGCGTGCGAATGGCGCATGTGGACGCTCTTAGTCGGGCACCCGTGGAAAACGCGAGAGATACTATAGACGAGTGCGCGCAAAGACTTGATGTGTTTCAGGTAGTTCGTGTGGAGGAAGTGGACTTAATCCAGCGCGATGATCCACGACTGCGAGAGCTAGTGGAGCTTCTTCAGCGACCCCAAGAAGAGCTCACGAGAGGCGAGAAGAATCGAGTTGTCAACTATCAACTCGATGAGGGGCGACTGGTGAGACAGGTGACGGTGAACGGCGAGCAGCGCGTGCTCTACGTCATTCCGTCATCAATGAGGAAGTCAGTGGTGGTCCAGTACCACAACTGTATGGGACATTTTGCGGAAGAGAGGACGGTGGCCAAGATTCTGCGGAACTTCTGGTTTCCGTCGATGAGGGCGTATGTGAGGCGACACATCCGAGGGTGTATGGAGTGTTTGTGGGGAAAGACCCCGGGCGGAAGGCGTGCGGGATTATTAAATCCAATTCCCCCTACCCTTAGACCCTTCCAGCGTGTCCATATCGATCATTTGGGTCCTTTTCCCCGGAGTATGCGTGGAAATTCGTATTTGTTGATTATAACGGATTCTTTTTCCAAATACTCAAGGTTGTATGCGGTGCGAGGAACAACGGCGAGGGAGTCTGTGCAGATTCTGCAGGACTATTTCCATGAGTATGGTAACCCTGACATGGTGGTGAGCGATAGAGGGACGGCGTTCACGGCAGTGGAGTTCGAGGAGTTCTGCCAGCGAGAGGGCGTACACCACACACTCATCGCAACCCATCGCGCACAGGGAAACGGTCAGGTCGAGCGAGTAAACCGGACTGTGGTCCCGGTAATTTTGGCGTCCCTTGAGCAGGAGACCGAATGGGACAGGCGAATTCGCGAGGTGGAGCGAGACATAAACCGTAGCGAGAACAAGACAACGGGGCGAACACCTTTCGAGGTACTGTTTGGATTCCATCCAACGGCGTCGGACAACCGACTAATGAGGGTGACGAAGAGGGACCGTCCAAGGCGAGACCCCAGCGAGATTCACGACGAGGTGCGGCGGTCAATCGAGGCGAGTCAGGCGAAGACGAAGGCGTACTACGACAAGACGCGATTTCGAGGCGTTGTCTACGAGGTGGGCAACATCGTGGTGCTGAAGAAACCACCTGTGGCGACTGGGGAATCCACGAAACTCCAACCAGCGTACAGAGGGCCGCTAGTCATCGTCGAGGTGCTTCCAGCGGACACCTACAGAGTGCGAACGCTAAATGAAGCAGAGGGCGGGCGGATCTACGAGACAACGGCGCACGTCTCGCAGATAAAACTGTACAAGAACGCGACAGAGAATGATCCAGTGGAGGGCGAGACGTTCGAGGACGAGTTTGACGTGGAGGAGGTGCTGACAGATAGCGATGCGACCGATGATGAGAAGTTAGATGGAGAGGACGAGGATGTGCAAGGGCGGGAGGAGAGCGACGCGGAATTCGAGCCAGAGGCGGAGAATTCGTCGAGCGGCGACGAGTTGGAAGGCGTTCCTGATGCCAGCAGACCCGAGCGTAGGCGACAGAAACCGGGCTGGATGAAAGATTTCGTCTAACCGCGAGGACGCGGTTTAATTCAGGATGGACGAGTGTTATAAATGTTATAAATGTAAATTGTATGAGTGGTTGCATAGCGTGAATTTAGATTTGAAGAGGCGCGAGCGGAGAGCGCGAATGAGAGGTTGGACAGGTTGGCGGGGAGGGAGGAGCAACGAGCAAGCGTGGTGAGCGGAGTGTGCGAGCGAGGAGAGACTGAAGCGAGGTGAGCGAAGAGAAGTTATCGAAGTTATTGAGGGAGTTTAGCGAGTTGAGCGGGAGTGTGAGCGAGTAGTGTGAGTACGGTGTATTGTTATTCTTAAATAAAGACGAGGCGAGTTGTTGTTAACGATTACTCTGGTGATATTCTTCTGACCCGCGACGTCCTGACAAAACGTGATGATAACAGATGGCAGTTGGAAATTCGCATTAGAATAAACTTCTCGTTTTTCAAAATTGTATCTTCTGTAAATACAATGTTCATAAAATACATTTCGTTAAAGTTTCTCCATTACTAGTAAAGTATTGTAACAATTTGAATCGAAATATAAAACTTGCCTTAGTTTAATTTCAGATACAACATTATGACACCATAATCAATTTTGATTTAAATTTGAAAATTAATTTTAGTATTTTTTTGTTTGTACTCACCTCAGGCGTTTCATTTTCTACGGTTTTCTGGCAATAATAACACTTAAATTGGAATTTCTTGTTCATTTCGAACAGACGTCCGACGATTGACTCAACACAAGGTGTATTTTATCTCGTGCATTGCGCTTTATCTAAGTGATAAGGGAAGCAAATATGGGAATGTGTCAACATTGTCGACGTTTGCGTTCGATCGCGTTCGATTTGATTGAAAACTATTTTTGTGGAAATGAATCACTTTGGGTTATTAAAGTCTGAAAAAAACAATATTTGAAATTTTTAGTGAATTTTGAATTATTATTTCTCTGTTCAGAAATAATATACTTTATTTACTTGATTTAAAATTTCACAGATTTAATGTCAACACTAAGATGTTTCATCACAAAGTGGTTTAGGCTACTAAATTATAACTCGTAAATCCAATATTTCTATATAACGATAAATTGGTAGATTATCTAAGAATTAGATGAATAACTAAAAGAAGTTAAGTGAGTTCACTCTTAAGAACCAGTTAATTCACCTATTTTAGTTTAAACAAACAGAGACTAACAAAGGTTATGCAATGACACTAAGAAAGAAATATAGAAGAAATGAAGAAAATACTTCAGAAGTTTCGTAACACTACCTTTCTCTCTTTTACAATTGTCTACGATTCACTGATTTAAATTAACGCAAAATACTTACTTATAAAACATTTAACTTGAAATAAAATAAAATAAACTTTGTTTATATCACACACCTTATTATTCTTAGTGACTATAGTTTCGACACAATGTTTGATTAGTTTGATAATGACCAGCTAAATTGTGTCGAAACTATAGTCACTAAGAATAATTAAGTGTGTGATATGAACAAAGTTTATTTTATTTTATTTAAAATTATAAAATATGTATCACAAAGTGAAAACCTCTACAATCAAGTATTTATAAAACATTTATTTACATAAGTATTGAAACATAATTGCACATAAACATTGTACAGTTGATGAACCTGAATCAACTAAATATAAAACATGCAGTTTTCTTCGTTTTTGATTTTGTTCACAGTCTTAACCATGTTATTTTTACTTAGATTCTTATAAAATAAAAAATTAAAGTCATGTAGAATTGTACTATGCACTTGCTTTAACAGAAATTCAGACCGTATCTAAGTAAATTTTTGTTGACCCTAAATCTGAAATCAAATAGAAATTCTAGAGCAATTACATACGCACCTAAAATTTTAGATGATTGATGGAATTTAGGATTGAATGTATCAAAAACAAGCGCAACCACTGAAGAAAATACTAAACAATTCAAAAAGTTTAGAACCTTAACCTTAAGAAATAGGAAATTATATTTTAATCACAACCTTACAAAGTTCATTCGATCATATATGGCAACTTAAAATTTGTATAGTGGGGTTTAAATTTTTAAATAAAACATGATCATTAAATACTTTTCAAAATATTTCTAAACAAACTACTCTATCGATATTTAAAACTTTAAAAAGTTATTGTTTTAAAAATTTACTTAATAAATGAACACAAATTCTAATAATACTGCAATTCTTATAGCATATTATAACAATAACAATAAATTGTATGTAACTACAAACAAGCTAGGCAACAATCAAGGCAACAACAGTGACAGCAGTCATCATCATCATTATCATCGAGTTTTCTTGATGGGTACTTGAAATAAGTGGGCGTCTGTGGTGGAGTTTTAGGCGGCGATGGTAATGATATATTTGATGACGAAGGTGGTGAGGGTAATCTAAACTCTGTATTTGACATGACTGAGGCTGCCCCAACTGAATCTTCGTTCGAATCAATGCCTGATGTTAGTGTTGATGATGAAGATGATGAAGTAGAACGATTCAATGATCGAGGTACTGATGGTAAGCATAGCAAAGGGGTTTTAGGCGGTGAAGGTAGCGTATTGATGGTACTAACCGAATCATACCTTTCCATTGGTAGTTTCATGTCGTTGGACTTTCTGAAATAATTGTTGGTGTTATATGAAAATATTTATTGTCATGGTAAATACAAATTAGTACATGGTCATATATATTATTTAAAAATATATAGTTATAATGTAATTATAGGTAATACAAAAGTTATCGGTTATTAATTTATGAAGCAAAACATAAAAATTAACTTTGTAAATCTAACATTGAATTTCAATACTATATAAATTTAGAATGAATTTGTACCATATGATGAAAAACTTTACCTTTTTAGAGTTTAAATATTTAAAATTAAGTCTACATAAATTATTTTTTGAGGTAAATATCATAGAGAATTAACTCAAATATCAATAAAAGTTTAACACAATTTATTAAAATAACATAACCTCTAACATGTTGTCATAAATAAGAAACGTTTTCATTCATATCATACTTGTACATGTAATTTTTTTTATTAACAAACAATTAGTTCATAATATATCATTAGTAAAAATATTAGAAACATCACACAGTAAAGTCTTATAATATAAAAATTAATTATGTAAAACAAGGATGCTTTTGTTCGGTAGTTTTATTATGAAATCATTTTTGTCCGTTGTTTTTACTGTCGTAAGTTATATAACATGAACATAATTTATTGTGAGTATTAGGAGCCACTGTCAGAGTTAAGTTGTGTTAGTATTTAATACATAATTGAGCCGTTTATTTTTCTTAATTATTTGTTGTTAATAAAGTTAGATACAATCATTATTATTTTAGTCATGCTATTTTGGTATTTATTTATTTATTATAATGCTTTGGATTACCTGTTAACAAAGTACATTAATATATACATACATAAAAATACACTAAATTTTGAGCACATGTATCACAGGCGGACTACAAGTTACAACAGTAAATTAATGAATAGATTTAGACCATTTTTAAAATAAACAGCCCAACTACTGTTACCTTCCGAAAGCAAAATAATTACTCTAGTTAATACTTATGAAAATTATGTACTGTCATAAGTGTTAAGAAAATTCAAAATAGAAATACGTTAGTTTAAAATAATATACTTTTATATGTTCACACCACCAATATGGAAGAAAAATATTCTCTACAAGAGAAAGTGACAAATTAAACACAATAATTACTTTGTTCACCATATAAATAAATAACTGTTATACAAAACAAAGTAATTATTGTGTTTAATTTGTGATTCAAATATATAACGAAGTAGAAGCCTCCATAGTTAATGAGGAGAAAGTGAGTTATCGATTAAATATTTAAAAGTATCAAATACGTTTATACTAATAATTTCTTAGTGAGTGAAAGAAAAAATAATCAATGATAAAATATCAACACTATGCAGCACATCTATTTTAAAATTTAAATTGAGCAAGGAACAACAAGCTATAAAAACCATACTGTTATTAATTACAGCATTTGGAACAGTAAACACCATAAAATTTAAATGAGCATGAAACATTAAGCTGTTGTAATATAACAACCACACCATCATTAATTACAGCAGTTAAAACAATCAGCGTCGGCAAGCGCTCCAAGGCAAAACTCGAAAATGGCCCCATCACAGCACTCCAAACAGGAGCAGTCATTAATTCCATCACAGCAATTTCCATCTAAATTATCAAGGCAGCCGCCCCTCTGAATGTCTGTACCATTGCCGGCATCGTCACAACAGATGCAACAGCTGCAACCATCTTGAGTTTGACCAAGTGATAGTGGTACGTAATCTACACCATCTGAATTCACTTGAGTGTTGCTTGGCTGTTTTGTAATTGGTTTATCTGTATTATTTGGTTCGGATTCACTTTCGAGTAGAGAAGGCTCAGACGGAAGAGAGAGACCAGTTAAGTGAATATCGGATGTTGACATTGTTATTTCTGTAACAACAGTGGATGTAGGAAAAATTTAAAACTCTAAGTGGTAATAATTTGGATTCAGATACACCAGAAGTAATTTGGCATACATTATTACAATCAGAAAGATTTCTTGATTAGTATAAAAACGTTTCACCACCGGTTAAGTGAGCAATTAATTAAATATACAGAATGATTTTTCTAAAAATGATAAATTTCTGTATTAATATAGTTAATTTTATGAGTTTACTTTGGCAATTAAATTTGTTTGTTAGTGAAAAAATATAATTATAGGAATTTACTTTGAAAATTAATTAAAAATACTAATAGTTTTGAACACTAGCCATATTCTACAAATGACATAACTATAAAATATACCTTGTTTAATTCCTCCTACAAAATTCACCAATAACCATTACAGCAAGCTATATTAATAGAACAAAAGAGCTAAATTAGAAATAGCATTGTACCACTAATAAATTGATAATGAAATGTTTCTACTAATGTTTAACAAAGTGTTAAGAATAAAGTAATACATCTTCATCATTGTAGTTTCATATTGAATGTCCTTTTCCTATTTTAAAACAGAATTTATTATATGATTTCCCCTAGAGTGCTTTATGTTTTAAATTATGTTAATATTAAATTTGTTAAGTAAAAACACTTGTATTCTTCCATTTTGTTCCAACAATATGGTAAATAAGTATCAATCAAAATATTTTTTTCTTAAGAACTTCTCTCAGAAAGGTTCAATGGTCGAAGCTTAGTAAAGGGGTTATAGGTGGTGAGGGAAGCATACTAATTATACTAACCAAATCATACCTTTCCATAGGTCGTTTACGCCAATTAATGAATAATTGTTGCTGTTACTTAAAAATATTTATTGTCATGGAAAATACAATTTAGTACATGCTTATACATATATAAAAAACATACAGCTATAATGTTAATGTAAGTATGTATTACAAAATAAATCAAATATTTAGAAAAAAGATTTCTTAGTATCATATGATGGAAAACCTCACATTTTAAGAGTTTAAGTATTAAAAATTATGTCTCCATAAATTAATCGCATTATTTAATGTAAATATCAGAGAGAATTAACTCTAAAATAACAATAGAAGTGTAATGAAATTTAATATAACCTCTAACATGTTGTGATTATAACATATTGTACTTGCATATGTAAATTTTTACCATAAAAGTTAGTACATAATACAATACGGTTAGTAAAAACATTATTAAAAATATATAACTTAAATCAACGTATTGTTGATTGGCAGTGTTGTTATGAAATAATTTTTGTTTGTTGTTTTTATTGTTAAAAGTGAGTATTATAAATACAAATAAATATAATTCATTATTAATATTATAAGCCACTATTATGATTTTATTAAATCATAATAAAGATAAGTTGTGTTAGAATTTATTACAAATAAAGCTGTTTTTTTAGTTATTTGTTCTTAATAAGTGCCACTTAAAAAATACTGTAGTGAATAAGTGTTAAGATTATCCAAAATAGAGTTACATTAATTCCCATTGCAGCAGCAGCTGAAGCACTCACTGATCCAGTTACAACATTCCAAACATAAGCAGTCATTTGTTCCATCACTGTAATTCCCATCTACATTATCACAACAGCAGTCCCCGGTGTGAATATCAGTACTATTGCTGAAGTGATCACAACAGAAGCAACAAATGCAACAATCTGGATCTTGCCCAAGTGGCAGTGGTACAAAAGTTACACCATCTGAATTCATTTGAGTACTGCTTGGCTGGTCAGTAATTGGTTTGTCTTTATTTGGATCAGATTCATTTTTGAGTTGAAAGACTTTGGACGGACTAGGAAGACCACTTAACTGAATATCGGATGCTGACATTGTTTTTTCTGTAATAATAGTTGTTGTAGGAAAAATATAAAAAGTAATGTTAATTTGAATTTAAATACATCAAAAATAATTTGGTATATCTTTAAAAAATAAAACATTCTATGTTGATTTAAGAAACTTCATAAATTTACATTAAAACTGGATTTGCTACGTATCCAATAAAAATAAATTATATAAATATGCTCTGGGAATTAATGAAAGATACTAATGGTTCTGAACTTGTTAACAATTAATCAAAAATATAACCATAAAATGTCTTATTTAATTTTTTCTACAAAATTCAACCACCAGATATTAGTAAAACAAAAAATGAAATTAGATAATGAAATGTTTCTACTCAAAAACTATCCTTTCAAGAAAACATTAAAAAACAAATAATAACAACTTATTTTATTTTGTATTAATTGTTGCCTTGCTATTTCAAAACGGAAATTATTAAATAATTTCCTCTAGAGTGCTTCAAGTTTTAAATTATGTTAACGTATTAAACACTTGTACTTAAAAAATTTTCTTTTTTTTTTGTTAAACTGTTCTAAAATGAGGGCCACACAACAATTAAATTTATATGGGAATTTTTACAGTGTAATCAATACTGGCCCATTATAAAAATACATTTACACAAAGAATGTCTTTTTTTATTTTAGGTTAGTAGCATTCACCATTTTACCCTTATGAGCTCTTTTTATACTTAAATAAGAACCAAAACTATTTTCTATTTAAATTTTCAAAAAATATATACTAATTGTTTATTATTTAATATATATATATATATATATATATAGTTAGTCAAAACCATTTTTTAATATAGCTCTTGATTGGTTAATAAAATTTTTAGTAAATGTTAGTGCATGCATTTTGAAATTGTTATTATATACGTCAAGTACCATACGATGAGAAAAAAGATTCCAAGCTAAAGGTTAATATTTTCAAAAACTACTCAAACAAGTATTTAACTTAGTTTTTAGTGTGTTCCCTAATTAAATAATATTTTATGTTCTAAGTTATCTTATGACATGTATCTGTGTTAATGAACTATTTTAAAATCAGTCTGATCAAGTGTATTATCTAGGATTTACAAAATTCATTATTGTATATAAAGTCTTTTTAATATATTTTTTTGGTAATCAGATTTATTTATTTGAACTGAGTTTTCAAAAACTTTTTTTTTATAATACGAATTCTCTCTTGTTTTAGTAGAATCAAAATTATTTACTCAAACATTTAGATTTATGTACTTATTCTCAATAAAGTTTTTCTTACTGTTTTTTACAGCAGTATAACCTCAAATGACTCTTAATTTTTACTAGCAACAACACTTTTTTTATTCAAAAAGTCAAACCACATTGGAAAAGATAACTTTTCAATCATTAGGTATTTGTTTTGATACCGACTTCACCCTTTTTCATCTAATCGATACTTATTAAATACATTCAATTAAAATAATTTGTTGAAAGCGCCAATACCATGCTATCATTAAGCTTTTGTCATTAATTTTACATGTATAACAATATTTGCTTGTATAAATAATATACGCCAAGCGCTTTAATCATCGCAATCGCAATCACAACCAGATTCGCTTAAACACAGACAACAGTCCATAATCCCTGTATCTACATCATCTTCGCCAGTTTCATTAGAGCTGCCATTACAGCAACAATAATTTTCTCCACCTAAGGAACCATTGTTGTCGTTATCTGTGACTTCTGTACAGTTACCAGAATTTCTACCTTTATTATCATCACAACAAAAGCAACCAGTGATATCATTATCTTGGCCATAGATCGGTATACTAGATATAGATATCGAATCAGCCAGATCCTTAAGTAGGCTTTTTGGTTGTTCTGTTATAGGCTTATCTTTTTTATGCTGATCAATTTCACTTTCTGGTGCTTCAGTAATAGGAGCATCTTGAGGAATATCGTCTAAAGGAATTTCTAAAGCAGACATATCCATTTCTGAAAAGAAATGTAAAAATAAAACAACAGTAAATTCAACGAATGTTCTTGCAAATAAACTGCAATTATTGGAAATTCAAGATCATTGTTGTATATGCAGTAATTTTTCAGAAGTCTATCATCTTTCAATAATGAAGATTACAACTATTATGTATTATAAATAGAGAAGGTAAAATAAAATTAAAAAAATTACAAAAGAATAAGTAAAATGATAGAAGACATAAAAATATTAAGAGAATTTGGAAGTTTTTGTATACTTTAAATTGACATAATAATCATTAAAGCATACATGTTCACAAACTAAAATGTAAAAAAATTAAGATAGGGTTTTGTGTATTTATGTGTATATTTATTTATTACTTCATTAGTTTTGATGTATGTATTTTTATATCTGATTTCCCAAAATCAGAATATTTTTCTTTTTTTATTGTAAATTAAATTAGCATCAATAAAATTAAATTGCAGGTCACTTAAATAACTATTTATTATAGAAATCAGCACAGAAATTATGTTAGGTTGCAAGATTACGAAGGAAAATGAAACGTTAACTTTATCCTAAATCAATATTATTTATGAGGATAACATAACCTCTAATAAATTATCTACTGCCATTAAAATTTAAAAAAAAAACTAAAAATTAAATTCATTCTGATGAAAAATTCGTATGTAGAGTTTTAATTTGAATGGAAAATTAAATGTTACCAAAAATTTGGGATTTTGACAGTAATTCTAATCGAGGACAGCTTATAAGTTAATCTTTGTATGTGTATTAACTTATAACTGTATTAAATAATTAATTTTTATTAAAAGATTCTGTTAAGGGTGTGTATTTATGTGTATGTGTGTATTTATGTAAATAATATTCAGTATTATTAAAAAATAAATATATTAAATTTTACAAGAAATGAAGGATAAAAAAGTATATAAAACTATTTTACAGAAAAAGATAATCACCAGCCAGGTAAATTATTAATTAATTTATAATTACTAATATATCTTATTAGAATCATACCTCTAAGTCAGCTACTGTTATTTCTTTCCTCTCTTAAATGTATTATATTGTTGTTCCACTTCCTTTATGCTTTGTCCATTTCCTATACTTGTTGCAAGTTTGTTTTCTATTTTAAACCATTTCATTACCATTTTGTATTTTTGTGTTGTTTATTATTCTTCCTTCTGTGGGCTCTTCAGATCACTGACTTCTTGGTAACATTCTTATGCCACAATCTGAGATTAATTTTCTGCACTCTCATTTTAAGCTATCACCATATCATGTTTAATTGGCTCTCTTATTTTTGTTTTGTTTTCTTCTTACATTTTTATAATTGTAAAATATTTTTGTTATTTATTATAATTTCCTTCATTTTTATTTTATTAATCCTCTTAAAAATTTAATATGTTCAAAAATTATTGCTGCACCTCAGTAATACATTTTAGATAGATAGATTTTATTTATCCATTGTACTTACATAATAAAATCGAAATACATACAGGGTGAGTTTTTTTCGATGTTCTCTATGGGGATCTCGGAAACTATAAGAGATAGAGAAACGGTTAAATGGGGAAAGAAGTGTAGATTTACGAGACGAATAAAATTCCACTTTCAAAGTTTTCAAAAAAGTTAAGGGTAACTAGATATTTTGAAAAAAGTAAAAAGTGTCAATTTTTTCAAATCAATATATCTCGGTTATTATAACAGATAGAAAAAAACTGTAAAGGACAAAGTTTTAGATAATTTTATGTAGATTAATAAAAAATAGTCATAAAATTTTTATCGCCATTATTTTCCGAGATATGACGCAAACTTACATTTTTTTTAATGGAAACCATAGTTGGCTATGGCCTCGTTCAAAAGGTAATTTTTTTCTCTTTAATACAATATGACATACGACATAGTTATTTCTAAAAATAAGTGAGTTATAGTCATTTTAAATTTTATTATAAATATAAAATGGGTAGCCATGAAAAAGGTGAAAGTAAAACAATTGCAGTTGTTTATAATAATAGCAATATTGTAATTATTAGTTCTACAAAGTTAAATAAAAATGAAAAACCAGCATAAGAATAATAATTTTGTAATTATCAAATGGCCTTCTGTATGTGGTATAAACCCATTTGTCAAGAGGATAATACGTTTCTTACAAAAATATTATGAACAGATGAATCGCGATTTACTAATTGTGGTATTTTTCATCGCCACAATGAATATAGATGAACTTAAGAGAATCCACGAGAAGTTTCACAGAGAAAACTACAAATTAAATTTGGGTTTAATCCATGGTGTGTTTGGAGTAATAATTCTCGGTCCATATATTTTTGAAAGCTCACTAAGTGAAAATGATTACTTTCATTTTCTTCAGAAAACATTTGAAGATACTCTCGATTGTTTAAATTTATCATTACAAGCAAGATTGAAATGGTTCCAATATGACTGTGCTCCACCTCATAACATGTTGGCTTTACAAATTATTTAAATGATGCTTTTCTTAACTCATAAGTGGGAAGAAATAAACCAATCCCAGGGCCACCTAGATCTCCCGATCTGCGCGTTTTAGAATTTTTTTCTGTGGGGGTTATGTGAAAAACAAAGTATATGAAAAATCATATCAATCTGCGGAGGATCATAAACTAGTTGTTATTTAAACATATAATTCAATTTACATGAGAATAGTCAAAAAGCCATAAATTCAATTGTAAAAAGATATAATTTATGTCATAATAGTATTAATAGTGGGCTCTGACCATATTTTTTTAATATTAAAATTTCTCTCCCATTGATATATTGATAATTACAGAATTACTTTATGCTGTTGTTTTATTTTGGTTTATCTCTGTAAAACTAATAATTACAATATTGCTAATATTATAAACAACTGCAATTGTTTTATTTTCACCTTTTTCATAACTACCCATTTTTTATTTATAATAAAATTTTAAATGACTATAACTCACTCATTTTTAGAAATAAGTATGTCGTATGCCATATTGGATTAAAGAGAAAAAAATTACCTTTTGAATGAGGTCACAGCCAACTATGGTTTCCATTTAAAAAAATGTAAGTTTGCGTCATATCTCGGAAAATAATGGCGATAAAAAATTTCTGATTATTTTTTATTAATCTGCATAAAATTATCTAAAACTTTGTCCTTTACAGTTTTTTTCTATCTGTAATAATAACCGAAATATATTGATTTGAAAAAATTGACCCTTTTTACTTTTTTCAAAATATCTAGTTACCCTTGAGTTTTTTGAAAACTTTGAAATTGGAATTTTATTCATTTCGTAAATCTACACTTCTTTCCCCATTTAACCGTTTCTCTATCTCTTATAGTTTCCGAGATCCCCATAGAGAACATCGAAAAAAACTCACCCTGTATATAACAATACTTTTTTTTACAAAAATTACTAAATTAAAAATAAATAAATAAACCCTAATTCAATAGTGTGTAAACAGAACAGCAGATTTATAGAATTTAGTTATGCATGTGTTATAGAGAGTATTTCAAATAAAGGTTTTGTATATGGGTAAACACTATCGAAAATGTAATTAATAGTAATTTTCAAAGTCAAGTGTAATAATGGTAACATATTCTGGATATTTGCTTTATGATAATTAAAATATTAAACATAGATTGTAACTAATAGTACAGAGTACATTATAGAGGAGTGGTACTGTTTCTAAATGCTCTTAACAGGTAAGACTTAAATATAAAGAAAGAAATTACCTGAATCCTTAATTTTTCCTATTATATTAGGATATGTAGAATTATTATTTATAGAATCTTAAAATTCTGCTTTAGAGTGAGCGGGGAGGGCGATTCTTTAAATTAACAATTTCATTTACACATACACTAATACACCAATAACATGATGGAAGACCACGTGATCAATGGCCAAACATCAGCACTACTACAAATATTATTTCATCTAGAAATATTTCTTGTAAAGCCACATGTAACAATGATCCGAGAATAATACAGAGTTTAATTTAAAAAAAAATCACATTATACAAAGGGATATCTGCTTCATTTAATCAATTATCAACGGACATTTGCTTATGATATCTTTACTTCTCTGTAGATTACAGTGCATGTTAAAATGATTTTATGAATAAATAAGCCAAAATAGAGTTCACATTTTCATTACATTTAATCACTAAAATGAGGGAAAAATAACTAGGTGAACTCCACACTTATGATAAATATAACTAAGTTGTGAACCAATACTTCCAAAATTTCATATTGTGCCTGGAATGAGAATTAATAGGAAGTGCATGTTGTGTAAGAATGGTAGGGATACGTGGGGACGTTTGGTGGAGGAGTACGAGGATGTAAGTGAGGAGTAGGTGGAAGGGTGCAGGAGGGTGACGGACGGGATGAATGAGGATGGGGCCAGGGTAAATGTGCTGAGGAGAATAGAGTGGGAAAGTGGGAGGAAGAGTGTGGAGTGCAATAATATATGGAGGATTGTATTTTTGTTTATAATGTAGTTTAGTAAATCTAATTTTGTATGCTTAAGGATGCCAAATAAAGGTTTAAAGGTACATAAGTAGTGGCCTCAACATAAATTACACTTATCTCTTTTACTATATAATAAAATATTGTGGCTTTAAATTTTCACTGAAAAAATTTGTGAACATTATACCGGGTGACCGACGAAAAACATTTGGTGCTGTATGTCTTTAAATAAATAAAATATCAAATCAAATCATTTGTAAAAGAACAACATGAACTAAACTTTCTATTTTTTTCATGCATCCAGTTTTTAATTAAAGACAATTGACTTTTTTTTTCAAATATATTTATAGGTATATATAGAGATTTTTTTCTGAATATAAAAATATAAACAATTTTATCCATACATTAAACAAAAGTCAAAAAAGTCAGGAACTTTTGGAAAAACATTTAAAAATTAAGTACTCATAGTAAACAAGAAACAGAGCCTATTCTAAATATCAGAAGTGACTAAGTGAACACTAAATATTTGGCAGTCTAACAAATTGTCAAAACAGTGTCAGTAATTGGCACAATACTGATTTTTAGTAATTTCACCATTACAATGAATAACAGAGTATATTTTTTTTACCTTTTCTAATAAAGAACTTTCTTTAGAATATGTAAATTTAAAGGTAATCGTGCAGGATGCGGGATATTCACCCCATGAAATTGAAAGGAGGAAATCAGCCAAATATTTGATTTGAGAATGAGAATCATCCGATTATAGATATAATGGTAATAGTACACCGGATAAGAAGCAAAACCAGCAAAGTGATAAAAAGTCATTCAAAGCTCAAGGACTGTGATCATGTGGACAAACTGGCGAAAAAAGCTTGGCGAAGTAATATAATATTTAAATAAAAGTGCCCAGTTAATGACATACATAAATACGCTAAGCAAAAGAGTTATGCCAAATGGATAACTGATGCTTACTAGGGTAATAATAAAGGTCTTTACTATAAATCGATACATAATAAACCTCTAGCTGTTTCATGGTTTAAACATGAAGTACCTAACAAGCAATTATAAAATCAATAAGCAGGTTTAAATCCAACCATTCAAGATATAAGAAGCATTTACTCCTATTAAACATGACTAAATCTCCGAACTGCCATTGCTGACAAATTGAAGACATGCATCATATTTTATTCAAATGTCTTGAGCGCTGACAACTCTACTATCAATATAGCAATATACTGTGTGTCCCATTTCAAGACGCATCATAGGGAATTCCAATGTAAAATTTTCAATTGCAGTTTGTATCTCTATTATTGAACGAAAATGATCAGAATAAAATTAGAATAATTCTTTTACCTACTAAAGTTATTTTGGAGGTTTTATTTTTGTTTTATCTTTAATTTACTGAAATATAGCTTAAAAAGTGTGAATAAATATTCGATAATAAAATCCTCAAAATAGTAGTTGCTGTGAAAAGTCAGTTTTTATATTTTGACTAAAACTAAAAATGAAACAAAAATAAAACCTCCAGAATAACTTTAATAGGTAAAGGAATCATTCTAATTCCCTATGATGCCACACACGGTATAAGTTTTTGAACTGTATAATGTTTGAAATATAAACAATTAAATATGTCACCCTTGTGTTTGGGGCGCTATGAATCCATCACCTAGTCTGTGGGTGTAAACCTAAGTCGTCATGGTAGGTCCCTTGACATGAAGCAATTAACTCTGTAAACTCCCCTTATTCTTGTACTAAGAAAGGTGACTGGTTGATTGGCAACATGGCCAATACCCATTAAAAAATTATAATAAATAAATACTTTTTTTTGAAAAATCCATCTTTCTGGATCTTTCCCATCTAATAGCTGGGTTACTTCCAGTTGTTATGCAACGTCCTACGACCTTCATGACGTTTTTTGTTGTCATCACTTTTAAATCGCTTAAACCAAAATGTACTTAAGTAGTATGATACAACACATTCATCCAGAAAGAAACAAATCGATTCACACCTTCTTGCAGCATTTTTCCTTGCTATAATTCTAAATAAACACAGTGCCAAATATGCACCTTATCTGTTGCCTTCTTTAACTCAACTGAACTGAGTACTTTTATAGGTTGTTAGTCTTTCCAGCATACCAACTGTCACTTTACACTAAATAACCAAAAAAAACCAGTAAAATTGATTTTTAAAATAATTTTTGACTGCTTGAAAAAATTTGTTTTATTCATTTGTACATCTATATTATAAACAACAAAAAATGATTTTAAATTGAATCAACACATTTCAAATATACTGAGAAAAATAAGCTCATCAGATGACACCATCTCTCATTCTGCAATTTACATTTATACAATGACAACAAAATAAATAATTAAGATTATTTACAGTCTAGATAAATGAACTTTTACTGAATAATATGAATTTATTCGATAGCCTAACACTACTACTACTACTACTATGAATTTGTGTAATAAAAAAATACACAAATGACTCCTGGCCAAAGGACCACGTGATCGGCAGGCAAAAACACTACTACTACTATGTTGAATTGGAATCTAAACTAAAATTAAAACATCAGTATAAAAATCAATTTAAATAAGGAAATTAATAGAAAGAAGTGTAATATTGTCAAAGTTCTCCCACTTTGAGTGTAGATGTTCTGTAATTATTTTTAGAAGCTTTAGAGAAAGGATTAACTATCTAAAAACAAATTTGAATATAAATACTAACACTACAAAACTAAATCAGAGGTTATAAGCTGTGTCTTATACATTTGTTTGTATTGCTCATATAAACAAAAAAAAAAAAATCTAAAACCAATCAAATTAATTCATAAAAAATAAGCTCATAAAAAAGATAAATTAAATGAATTAAAAAAAAACTTAAAATATTCCATTTGGATTAAATTACTTAATTGTAGTGATAAATTATGATTGAGATCATATTTGTTATCAACAGTGTTTAAACATCAATATGTTTACTTATATAATAAATATTTAGTAACAGTCAGATGAAAATTATATTAATCATTACATATAATGGTAAAATAACAAGTTCAGTTGCATACACATTAATACAAAACAATTCGAAGGAAATTATTATTAACTATACAAAAGCTCTACCAAAAATAGCACTACTCTCAATTAATTTTTACTACTATAATTAATCCTAGTAGCTGTACTATCTCAACGTCACTAATATAATAACATTGCAAAATATTACTTATAGAAACATAAAACACATTGATTGATACGTTCCTAATATACTTTTCTGCACTCCCATTGCACAATGATTGCTTGCTCCAGGTTAAATTATATGTAATTACTGTTTCCTAATGTAATATTAAAATTTATTAATATAACTTATATGAGAATAATGTTTTTAATCTTAATATACATGCATTAATTAATTGTTTAAATTATTATTCTTATAATGAAAGCAGTTTGCTTATCAAACGCTGGTTTATTTTAAACAACGATAGAAACCAAAGATGTACTAATGTTCACCACCACATAATGATGCAATACGTATTATATTTATTTATTATATCAAACATTTACATTAGTTTTTGCTATTTTAAAATCGTTTATAAGCTAATTTTATGTTTTAAGCAGAAAATTTTAACTTTAAGAAAGCTAATTAGTAAACACAATATTTATATTTACATGTAAAAGCAACAATTTTCTTTATGTTATGCAGAAAGCTCTATTCAAAATAAGCATTAGTGAACTAATTTTAAAACAGTGATTGTTAAAAAATTATTACCAACGAAAACAATTATTTTACCAGATACGACGTGGCTTCGCAAACTTAACCTACAAACTTTTTTACCTCTATTTCCAATGCTGGTGATTCGGTGATTCACAGATTTCATAAATGTGTCATAATAATAATAATAACTACATTGTTAAGATAAACTATTATCTTATATTTTCTAGAATCATTATATGGTCTTAATTAATATTCCATTATAAGTACCTAAACATATATTAAATTTTGGATTGATGATTGAAATATGTCAATCAACAATATATTTGATATTTATTTATTTATCTAATGTGTGAATATAACTGTTCCAGAAAATTTACAAATAATTCCAAAATTTCGATTTTACAATGAAAGCTCAAGTTGACTTAATTATTTTTAGAATGAAAATTTTGTTATTAAATATATTATGTCACGTTAACAGAATGATGAGATTAAATAGTTAAAATGATGCATGTTTAATATTGTGCCCATAAAGTAACCACATTCATTTTATAATTGATTAATTAAGCTCTGCTTGTGTTAACTACGAGAACCTTTATTTTCATAGCTAGTCAATTAAGATTATTACTTTAAAATACCAATCTATGTATCATTTTAGAGCACAACTAATAATATCCCTATGATGAATGGTTACAATCGTCACATTCTCACTCTTGCAATGTCAAATATTTTTATTTATCAAAAAAAAAAACATTTTTATATATGAGTACTTACATTTATTGTATACAACAGCGACAACATTTAAAACAACAACATCTATCTTTTAAAATACATTCTTCTGAAGGTATAATATTTGCATCTGACCTCTGTGAAGCGGGAAGTGTATATGAAGAAGGAATAGAATCAGTTGGCTGCAATATATTATGGGTTTTTGGAATGAATGTTTCTACTTGTTGTCGATTATGATTCATATCCATTCTTCTTTTATCAAGGACTGGATTAATGTTATCATTAAATTTTAAATCTGTTGGATTTGAAGAGATGAAACGTAAAGGCGTTACGTTAATCTGTGGTTTATTATTTCGGTTCCATGCATTATATATAGATGACTGAGTGGAGGATAGGGAAGGTGATCTTGGAACTGACGGTAAGCTTATTTTAGGAGAATTAGGTGGTGATGGTAAGGACATGATACTAATAGAATCGGATAAAGCTGCATTTTGAAGTTGATTTAATAATGGTAATTCGGGATTTATTTTGATTAATGCATTGTTTGAATTAATACAATCTTGCAGTTTTATAATCCAACTAGGTTTATCACTCGATATTTGATTCCCATGTATTATTTCATGAATTCTGACTGAATCCAAAATGTCTAATACTGATGATTCTTGACGACTTCTTTGTGTTAATTGTGAACCTGTAGTAATTAGATAAATTTATCATTCAAAATGCCAATAAAATTAATTTAATATTCTGAAGTTCTTTTAAGTATTTTAGACTATTTTGCAGTTTTTTTAAGGTATAAAAACATTTTGCTAAGTCAACTCCATAGCTATCTTAGCTCAAAATAATTTTTTCTGTATTTAATTTGTAATCATTAAGTATATTTTATTTGTAAATACAAGACACAATTTAGTAATTTTTAATAAATTTTAGAACTAAAATATTTTGTTTATTTCACTTTAACTTTTGAAATTGATTTATAATTATGAAATTTAAAATTATTCTGAACCTTAGTTTTCATTACAATTAGTTTTAGTAATTCATTAAAAATAAATTTACCTATATCTTGTTGTAATGAAGGCCAACCAACTCTTTCTAAATCAAATTCATTGTTTGATGAAAACGAAGATCTGGGTACTGACGGTAGACTACAAATTGAAGAATTGGGAGGGGTTGGAAACAAGCTGTTAAGACAAATAGAATCTGCATCACTTGGCGTTAATGTTTCTGAACTTGTATATGAATGTTTAGATTCGCCTTTTGTAATCGTTGACTTTGTAGAGATTATCGACGGGGTATTAGATGATCTTGGTATGGAAGGTAGACTAATTTTGGGTGAACCAGGGGGTGTCGGAAATAATTTATCTCTTACATACATCGTCTATTATTCGATTATATAAATTTTGTTTTTATCTGCTTGAAAATTATAATAATTAAATCAAAACACTCTTAAGCCATTAAGCTGAAACAAAGATAAATATGATTAAATACCTTGATTCTTTCTTTATCCAGTATAATCTGTACTATTTATACATAAAATAATTGATGCAGTAAAAATGTATTTATTACGTACATTTTAATAGTTTCATGTTGTTTACTGTTTTAATAAAATGTTATTGATTATTTAATAACAATGTGTGTAGCAAAATCTTTCAGTTTAATAATGCATAATCCACTTTCAGATAGATAACTATCTTATCATTGATTAAATGCTTTTTATCATCAATTATTTATCTTTTTATTATCAATTATTAATCACTTGTAATGTTCGTATGCAAATATAAAAGCCATAAGGAAGATTTGCATTATGTGGAATTCATAATTCATTAATCAATAATGTGTACAAGTGTTGTGATTTCATACAAAGGATAATTATTTGATACACCCCACAGCATAGACAAATGATAAGTGAATTAGTGGTGTTTAGGCTAACAAATTCAGGCATTAATAGAGGTCATTTAAAAAAAATCCTAACAAGATTTATTAACCTTAAAATTGTCAATTTTCCTCTTTATCTTGATTAAAACATAATGCAACAAATTTGAACTTTATGCATTTATTGTAAATAATTACATTTATGGTAAATATAATACCTATAAAATCAACACAACTTCAACATCGTAGCAAAAAATTCAATCCACTTAAAACATCATGCGCACAAGTAACAAACTAAAACAATAATTCAAGAGTAGTATTTACTATACAATTAATAAATATACAAATTTCATAGTAATATATTTTACATGAAACCGGTACAACATATCCAACGAAATGGCAGTTTTTGCCGGTACAATTCAACTAAATCCACGGTACAATTATTTCACCAGGGTATTGCCTTTTCTGTATCATCTCTATTTCTCAATGTTTGGTATATTGCTTGGTTAGAATAATGTGTATCGTGAAAAAAATAAATTAATTTGTCTTTTTATCTTCAATCGCTGGATTCTCTTGCTTCGGTTCAGGAGCATAACCAAACTCGTTCATCCTAGTTTTGTCTACAGGGTAGATCCAGCGCTGGTAGAGGAATACGAGGAAGATGATATCATCCCTGAAGCAGCCTATCCGATACATTGTCGGCATTTTGATTACAAATGCAAACATATCATCAATGAATGTGTTCAAAAACTTATAGGTTAACATGCGCCATGGGAGATGTGCAACAGATTTGAGTTTGTAATTGATGAACAACTGTGGAGTCATCATAATGAATCCAAAGGTTAATAAATATCCATAGAACATGCTTAGAATAAACGAATACCAGCCTTTGTGCTCCATGTAAAACAATGCATAAACACTGTACCCAGCTAGAAGAGGAAAGCATACCCACGACAGATATTTAAAAGCTAATTCGTCATATTGCCTTGTAGAGCTCTCAACATATGATCCCTTATCTTTAAAAGATATCCTACCATTTTCAAATTTGATATCCACAACCTTCTGTATCTTCCACAACTCTATTCCCAATCCAACAAAACAACTAATTCTTACAATAGTATTGGTATCATTATCCAGAACATACAGGAGCACAATTAAAGACTGGAATACACCGAAGAATACTGATCGAACTGAAAGACCTTCAAGTGAATTACGATTGTTCCAAAATTGGATGTCATTTTTAAAGGCCAACAACTCAAATATGGAATGTAAAATTGATACCACTATAGTGATTCCTAACAGGTAAGGATTTGTCTCTAAAAGTGTTTCCTTCAATGTGTCCTGTTCCTCATCCGTCTGCTCTGGTTCATTGTCTCCAAACCAATTCCACTGCTGCCTGATTTTTTGTGCCGCATATAGTTGCCATTTAAACAAACTTAGTGGTTGCAACGTTATTTGCAATGACAGTGACTCGTTTAATGGTTTGTAGTCCTTTGCCATGTTCCAGTAGTCATTGATGAACACCACCGGTTTATAAACTCTGCCATTTTCTATAAATTTTATGTACTCATCTAACGGGGCTGGAACTGCTCCATAATTCCACTGAGTCTGATCAGTCACTATGTTTATAGTGAGATTAGGGTGCCAGTGGGATATTACTTTTCCATCCTCAACTTCCACTGTTTCACTTTCCCCAGTTAGTAGGTTCTTCCGACCACTGTTTTTTAGTTTTTTAAATCTACAAACACAAAGAAAATATTAGACACAAAAAAGAAAAACTAAATAAACTTAAAAATTGCATAAAATAAAACACTGTATACAAATTGATAACGCTTATACGGATAAACAAAACCTCTTATTCCAAATAAATAAATAACCAAATCTAGATTAGACAACATGTATACAATATTGTAGATTAATGAAAACGTAGAAAAACTTTCAGCTTTTTATAATATGTATGAAAAACTATGTTTGTCAAACTATACTTAATTAATTATTTGTTATATATTAGATAGCAAAATTGCTGAATAAAGATTATTATTATTATTATAGTATAAATTAATCTTTTAGTTATTGTGTTTTTATTATAAGATCTTAAGAAAAAATCATATATTATAACAAAAAACAATTCTTCCTTAATCATTTACAAGTTAATTAGATATTAATTGAAATGTCAATTGCATTTTAAAATAATTGCAAGTTTCTTTTCTAATTATCATAATATTATTAATGTATCTTATCACCCGTTTAAAGATAAGGTTCATTGAACTGTATTCACCTATTTAAAGCTTTGGATGAAGAGGATATGTAGATTTTCCCATAATTTTCAGCCTTTGGATCAGGACTCTCGCCAAATTTAGTAACGAAACAGTGTAGGTACAGTGATCCATTGTTCTTTACGTGTGAGGTAATCGGTATGTCTTTTTCAAATGTGTACGACCCGTCTCCGTTGGGCCCCGTGCTCCAGTCACCGTATACCAATCCCTCTTCGAGCCAAAATAACTTATCGGGATGGAAGTCAGGCAGCATCTCCATTTCTGAAAGGTACACATGCAATGAATATTCTGTGCCATTTGTGAACATATTCCTAGCGGGACTAAGCTGTGTGGCCACGTTTTGCCCTGGTGGCGGTGTCGGTGCTGGTTTCCTGAAGAACGATGTTACGAAGTAAATGATCATGGCCCGGAGGATGAGTGATTTGAACATGGCCATCGCCGACTCCATTCGAGTCGGCTGTCTTTCCTGTGCGGCCGCCTGGACATATTAAAGAATTATGAGTTATTCAACTGGGATAGGTTTATTGATTGTTTACATTGTTTGCGGGATTTTCTTGTGCGACGTCTTGCGCCCCTTCAGCGGCCACTACCCCGGATTTTGGGGCCGCGTTTTCAGTGGCAGCTTCACTCATTATTTTTCGAGTTTTTCACGAATTATTCTGTTTGCACGCTCGTAAAACAGTCACGTCATGTCACATGAAAATTGCAGTTGGTTTTAATTCGGTAACGTTGTCATCCTGATGACCCAATTGTAGTAACCTAAAATATTACTTTTTCCGGTTTTATTTTCATAACAATAACTATTTTAATCGTTAGCAGAGTTATTTATTTTCTACAATTTGCCAAATGTAATAAAAAGAAAACAATATTAAATTATTAATTAAAACTGTTTTATAGTTTTATGTTGTCGCACTGGGTGGTTGACGGTAGCACGTTTTCGCAAAATAATCCTTTAATATATTTATTATTAGAATTGAATATAAAGAATGAATAATAAAAAATTGTAATAACTTCAAATATTTCATAATTAATCAATAACGTTGGATGCACTGATTCTAAAATGTCTAGTAAAAATGTGACAATTATTCAATTAACAACTTATTTCATGCATTAAAGCTTCACATTTGAGCTCTAGCAATCATTCGACTTTTCAGTTTATTCTTTAACTAATTCTTGTGTATTTTAATTTATTCTCATATTCAAATTCGTCATCAAGTATATCAGCTTTGCCAATCTGATTGTACTATTTAAAGCCTACTTAAATCTCAAGCTACAATACTTTAAAAATAAGGCAGCAATTTACATTTCAAAAGCAACTAATAATTTATAAGACAGTCCTTTTGGTTTGCATTAGAGATATTGTATCCAATTGTAAGTAAGAACAAAACAAAATATGTACATAATATCTGACAGAACGTATAATTATAAATAATATGTTCTTTTGTCAATATATCAGTAATAGCAAAAAAATTAAATTTTCGAGTTTCAAAATATTCACTTCAAAAATTGCAAATGATAATGCTGTAACAAAGTAATATTTATATAAACAGAAAAATGAAATAATATTTAATAAAATTTAATTCCAAGTATAAAATAGTTTACTTTTAATTATTTAAGGATATGAACAATTAACTACCCAATAAACATATTTTTATTATTTCCATAAAAAAATATTTTGTAGAAATATAAACTAATCAGCATCTTCATACAAATAATCAAAGGTATTATCACTTGTTGGCTCATACGAACCACTCCATCGCTCACTTATAACATCCCCGCGATATTCACTATCCGACAATGTCATTTCACCGAAGTCACGATTGTACTCATCATCCCAATTCACTTCTTCAACGAATTCATTAGTTGTATAATCAACATCATAATCAGACTCCTCACGAGTGTGGTCACTTCTTTCAGAATTGGATTGGTCGACAATGCATCCAATATTCCTTAAATCGGTTGTCCCATTTTTCTCTCTAAGCTTTTCTCGCTTTTCAGCATAATTCTTGCAAACACAATCCATATCTGTGATATAATTATATTCTAAATCAATCATCTCAATAATATTGCTATCTACATAAACGTCACTGAGATCATTGTGATATAAATCAACATATACCAAAGCTGGCATATTCCTAAAATCAACACTAGCTATAAAATTAAATTGTGCTTCAAGGATTTGTAAATTTCTCAATTTTTCAAAGTTAGTGGGCAATTCATATAGGTGATTATGTCCAACTTTTAATACTCTCAACTTCTCCAACATAACTAATTCTGGAGGTAGTACTGTTAAATTATTAAATTCTATATATAACTCACACAAGTCAGATAAATTCTTAACATTTGGTGATATCTCTGGAATTCCCAACTTATTCATTACAAGCACTTTTAAGTAGGCTTGCAAGTTCAATAAGTTAAACATATCCTCGAGACTATCAATACTGTTGCAAAGTACTTTGGCTTCATTACCTATATCTAGGTAACATAATTTTGCAAACAGTTTTAAATAAAATATGTCCGCATTCACAATCTCACAGTTTTGTACCTCCAAACGATTTACGGAATAATTTAAGGGTTTCGTTTTATCACACTTTAGTGGACAGATTTGTTTGTTTGAGCAGTAAAATAATTCCTTTAAGTTGCAGTCTTCTGTAAATATCCAAGGCGGTAATTCAATCATCTGATTTTCACATAAATTAATTTTTTCAATTGTTTGTGCACACATTGGGGGGTCGGTAAAATGGCGTATTTTATTTTTGCTTAGGTTCAAATACTGTAAACAGCTTAATCCTAAATATACGCACTCAGGTACATCAGTTAAATTATTTTTTGAAACGTCCAGCTCCTTTAACTGCAATAGATGGATATCTATTGGTAGACTCGATAAAGAACAGTTGTGCAGTTTTAGTACAGTTATTAGTTTAATGTCGGGAACTAAAGCTGAAACCTGAGATATAAAAAATGATTCTTTGTTGATGGAAATGTTGGTTAATTCGTTTAAGTTTGCATCGGCTTCTTCTTTACAATCAAATAGTTTGCTTGTTGCTTCTAGTGTCACTTCATGTTCTATATTTGTTGATACTTTTAAAATCAGAGTTTCTTTTTTGGTTGGGCTCATAGTAGCTAATTGAGGCTTTATAAAAATTCGAATTGTGTGAATTTTAGGTTAGATTGTGTATTGCATCCAAATCCCATGGTGTCATATTAGCGTTACCCCAAATAGGAAACAGAAATAATTTTGGTCTAATGGTAAATTCGATGAACGTAAACTGGGTTGCCTAATATAACACCATGTTTTAAAAATAATAGAAGTGGTTAAATAGATAAACTCTCAAACAACGGTTATTACCACTATAATGTGAAGAGTTGGTATTCCAGTCTTGTTATCAAAATGATGGGGTGAACAAATTTTAATGTAATCTTTTAAGAGATAAATTCGTCTTGAAAGATCACTCTAATTTGTTATGTGTGAGGAATTTTTAGTAAGGAATGTTTACTTTCCAAAAAGTCGATAAGATAAGAGATGTATTTGAAAATCTTTGTCGATGATAGTGAATATACATATATGTCTTCATAATTTTTTGTTTGCAAGTGACGATCCAGTCATTGCTAAGTTGTAGCCCTAGTAGCGTATTTTTTCTAATTACTGAAAGTGAAAGTTTAATTCTTTTTAATTGTTATGCACTGGTTTCTTAATGTAATGTATGTAAGGTATTAATGTTTATCTTGTATTCACAGGGAGACTAGCATATTATGAAATTTTCTTTTCCTAATTACAAAGAAAGACAATTTTAATATTTCAAAAGCAATTGTGGTATGTTTCATTTGTATAAAACCATAAAAACCAACAAAACAAAAAACAAGGAAATCTTTAATTTCTCTCAATTTTCTTACATATCATAGAAATATAGAATAATTTGCATTTCATTTTCAATGTTACAAGAATGGGAATATTGTAATTTGTGATGCATTTTTTATAAGAGATTACTAGCAAAATGTAAATGAAACAAATGAAATTTATTAACAAATTTGACTTTTTAAAAATATTTTTCCATATTTTATTATTTGGCAATTTTATATTATTTAAATTCGTATAGGAGAAGTAGAAATGTAAACAACCTAAATATAATAAATAATAAGAGGCAAAATTCGTTAGTAATAAATATAATACAATTAATTTTCTAATAATAATAAAATTGATGTTTCAGTCTTTCCGGTAACTCAATTAAACGTAACATGATGATAACAAGTGCATCGTAAAAGTAGAACGTAAAACACGACGGGGTTGTTGTTTAATGAAGCAGAAATCAATTAGAAAAATGTTTTGCCGAGCGGGACCAAACCGTGTTGTCGTTGGTTTCGGCGAAGGTGTAAAGTTGGGACAGGCCAATAAAACACCTGAGATTAGTTCCGGATTCGGTGCGGGGCTTATTGCCCCCGGGGGATTTACACGTAGCATATTCTGCTTAGCAATTAAGATCCGCGGGTGCGTATAAATTTTGGTGTGCATTTGGGGGCTGCTAAAACCATATTTACTGCACTTTCATCGATTACCATCGAGGAGTTTATGGGTGGGTCCCGGCGGATTAATAAATCACACGAAGGGATCCTTGCAAGTGATACTGCTGGGTCCTCTTGAAGAATTTATAAATCTTCCTAATGCCCCGACTGATAAATATAAATCTTTTTTTATTTACAGGCACTATTGTTAAAGTGTATTTATAACGCTTTATCGCAAATTGAATTTATTGAAGTCCTAATGCTAGTAAACTAGCTACTAAACTACTGTTTAAGGCTCTTTTAAAATATTTCAAAGTTTATTTTAACAATTGTGAAACTTAAAATGTATGTGGTGAAAGAAGCTCAGGAACTTGATTTTCGATGTTTTGTATATAAAATTATCTTTTGAAATAAAAAATCATTTTTACAAGAATCAGTACTGAAGAAGACACCTTCTGCGAAAATTAAAGAAAAATAAAATATAAAAAAACATCCTGTGTTAATTGATAGTTCTAAATATGTAATCATAATTGCAAAATGTGTAATTAATATGTATGTATGTATTGTAAATTGTGGCGGGCATTTAAAAAAAGTATTTCAACAAACGTTAATATCTAGTTATTGCATAAACCAATTAGCGTAATTAGCATTTAGTTTAAACAAACCTAAATTGAACTTTATCCAGGTGCAATTATTTTGCCAGAGTCGGAATTGTAATGGAATTTATACAACGGACTGTCAATCATAAATATATATCTCTATTTTTGTCTCTTGTATGTTAACTATATTTTCCTATTCCATTAATATTTAATCGAGACTCCAAAATAGAATATTGGTGACGGTTTGATTTTATTGAAATTGAATCATTCTCGCTACGACGTTCGTCTAGAAATAATTGTGTTTAATTGCTAGTTTGGCTGCACTGGCGAAACATATATTTTGTCAGTTAATTATAAATGTTTAGATAGAAAATGTACTCAGAAATTATATTGTCTGTATTATAAACAATTTGATGCATTAAATTGTTGTCTTGACAACAAGTGCGATAATTTTATCTCTTAACACTTTTATCTCGTTAACACAGTATACAACATCTGACAATAAAGTTCGGTGAATCTTACAGGACTACTATTAACGTTGATAAAATATTAACGAAAGTTACCTTACTGCCCTTCAAAATAGTCACCTCCCATAACTATGCATTACTGAGATCTGCTATACATGTCCTGGAAACTTCCTCATATCAATTTGGAATAGGTGTACATTTCTAAGTAAGTAAAGTATTGTTGATTTGTGATTTCATTTAATTAATTATTATTATTATTAAAAAGTATTAAAAAGACATTGGATGAGGCGGGAGGATTTGAGGAACTAAAACGGCAAGGATATGTTTAGATTGGTGTAAACTTTTGTAGAAAAGACAGAATGGGAGCAGATCAAAGATAGATTACCAAATGGATTCAGGTGGAAGTGTGGAGGGGCTACAATGGTAAGCACGACGGACAGAGCAAAAGGTGGGATAATAACGGGAATAAGGGAAAATCTTGAAAAAATGAAAGAAGATATTACGAGGGGAGAAGTAGAAGGAGAACATTCTGTAAAGGGAAACAACGGTGGAAATCTGTTACAATATACTCACAAAAAAGAGAGGCCGAAATCATGGCAGCAATTAGTAAAGAGTTGGCCGATATGGAATATCCCAGATATTTGATTGTAGGAGGAGATTGGAACGTGAGAACTGGTAAAATGAATTCTAACGGCGTAGGAGAAATTGGTGGGCATAGAAGGGCTAGATGTTCCAAGGACGAAATTATAAACAAACAGGGGATATCGTTTATGGATTGGGCAAAAGAACAAGGGCTGGATTTGTTAAATAGTTGTGCGGATGGGAATTGGGACGGCCTGTTTACTTATATGGGTCAGTCATCGACTACATACTAGTAAGTGAGATGAGGTTGTGGAGTTTGAAGTCGAAAACAGAATGGGTTCTGATCGTATGCCGGTAACAGTGAAGGTAGGGGCGTACTATGACAGAGAGCAAAAGGGCAAATTAGGAGAGACAGGATGGTGCTGCCATTGGGCATTGGAGTCTTACAAACGGAAGATAGCCACAGCAAATTTCAGGGGGGTGGAAACAATAGGCGAAGCGCAATTTCGAAGAAACGGAAAGGTACCAAATATGCGGCGGCCAAACGGTACGACGGCGAGTGTTCGAGGATAAAGAGTAACGTGAGGGGGCAGTACGTGAATGGAGAATGGGAAGAGAGTCAAAGAATAAGATAAAAGAAGCAGAAACTGAATACCAAAGGGTGTGTAAGGTTAAGAAGGAGTTGTGGACAAAAGAAAAGATGAGTAAAGTGAAGAAACTACAACAGGAAAAGGAGCTCTGGGAATATATAAAACAAAGGTCTGCACACACGAAAACAAAGAGGTGAGGGAGTTGAGATGGCCAAGTGGAAAGAGTATTTCGAAGGGCTTCTGGGTTCCACAAGTGGTGAAGAGGCGGATATGAGCACAAGAAGTTCAAGCTGCGAAGAGGAAATATTTCCATGTGGGAGCTGGAGAGGGAATTACGGTGCACGAAGAAAGGTAAAGCAGCCGGTCCGGATGGGATTAAGGTGGAGGCGTGGCAGTGTTGTGGCAATGAAGGGCAACAAAAAACACGAAATTATAAACAAAATATGGAAGGAAGAAGAACCGTTTCGGGATGAATGGAGGGAGGGCAGTATAGTGCCTATATACAAAGGAGGCGAAGCCAGCTAGCCTGATAGTTACATGGGTAGAAAGTGCATGGACTCGTTGTACAAGGTAGTGATGTGCATGGTGAAGGAGAGGTTGGCAGAGGAAACGGAGGAAAAGCATTGGCTTCCCGAGGTGCACGCTGGTTTCAGAAAAGGGAGGTCGATTACAGAGCAAATAGCTACACTAAACTGGGTGTTTGGGCACTGGGTAAGAAAGAGAGAGTGTATGCTTTGTTTGTGGACCTTAGGGCGGCGTATGACTCAGTAGATAGAAGAATGCTTGTAGAATGTTTGAGAAAAAAGGGTGTGTCGGAATGTCTGGTGAATTGGATACAAGAAGTTTATAGAGAAACTTGGTGCAAGGTGAGAGTCGGAGAGAATGTGTCTGAACGATTTAGAGTAAGACAAGGACTAAGGCAAGGCTACCCCCTCAGTATATATGGCAGATATGGAGAGAGTGCTAGAATTAGGACAGTCAGGGGGAGTCGTAATAGGGACATCAAAAATTTGGAGCTTAGCCTACGCAGATGACGTAGTAGTGTTGGCTAAATCGTTCAGTGAACTGCAAGAGATGAGTAAAAGGCTTGTGAAGAAAACGAAATGGATGATGTATCGGAATGCGGGAAGAAGAGGGAATGTAGAAGAATTGTTATGGAAGGGTGAGCGTGTGGAAAGAGTAAAAGAGTTCAAATACCTAGGCTTTATATTTTCGGAAACAGGTAGTAAAGCTAAGCATATTGAGTATGTTTGTAAGAAAGCCAGAGTGGCGATGGAGCGGTTGAGGAGAACGTGGGAAGATGTGTTAGGAAATAATCTGAGAATGCAAATGATTTAGTGGGATGCATGCGTTAGAACCGTGCTACTATATGGAGCAGAAGTGTGGGGTATAAGTGCAGAGGAAAAGATCGAAAGGTTGCAACTGCTGAACCTCAAAAGGTGCACAGGGTTGAAGAGGACCACACCCGGGTACGTGGTGCTGCAGTGACGGTGGGTGTTAATTTGCTGAAGGAAAGATGACGGAAGAATGTAGGTTAGGTGTGAGTATCGTTACCTTTTTAGCTTGAGAAATGGAATAGTGTTTTGTTTTCTTTTTTTAATGTACATTCTGCATCACATTAACAGATAGATGTTCCATCTACTGCAGCTGGTGGTAACGGCACGATTGCGTGCTTCGGGGAGAAGATTAGTAGTAGGGGCAAGATCGTTACCGGATTGGCCTCTGCAGGTAAGTATGGTAATGGTAGGTTATGGGAGTTTCTTGCGGGGATGTGTAAACGGGTATGAGATGGAGTCTATTAAGTATTTGAACGTGAAAGTACGGTTGCAAACTTGTAACTTCCGTTCGAGGATGATTGTTGATCCCCAGTGATAGATTATTTTGGAGAGAACATCTAGGTGAAAGCAGTAGTACATTCTAGAGAGAGGCAAGTTGGCATGGGAAGAAGGATGTGAAGAAGATATAAAGGAATTCAAAAATGGGTCGAATGAAAACTTTATACCGGGTGTTGAATTGTCCTCTCGGTAATAGGAATTTAACATGTAATATCAAACTTTTGCAATTTCCTGCTCCCTTAATTGTGTTAGAACAAAAACTGAAGAGACCAAAATTAGTTAGAATTAAAAATACTCCACAAATTGACAATCTTTCAACTTGAAAACTTTTTTTAATGAACGAAAATAAAGAATTTAAGATAAAATTTTACGAAAATCACGTTTTCCATGATTGAATGTTGGAAATGTGGTCTTAAGTTTGGAATTTTAGAGAGGCAAAGAGGTAATGCTCCGAAAAGACTTCTTCAGCGGATAGAGTAAACGATGAGCGAGGGATTGAGTTAGTAATCGAAAGTGATGTCAAGGTAGTGTTACCGAGCAAGCTTCGATTGGGTAGCAAGGATCAAGATGGGTTGACAAGAACAAACAAAACCTTAGTAACTATGTTTCTAATATGATGGCCCCAGTGTTCTCGTTAGCAGATAAGGAGTGCATGTCGGATCTTAGAGTGCGCCGACTGACAACCGCGACCTAATCGATTGCGCTTTTTACCCAAGTCACAGCACCATGGAAAGGTGAGGCACCCACTAATTCCGGGAATTGCTGGTGGGGAGATGTTTCAGCAAAACTAAAAAATGAATACCAAGTGTGTTCACAAAGTTATAAAGGGTGTCCCATAAAGAGCGCCGTATTTAATTTTAAAGAAAAACACATTTATTTTTAAGACAGCATTTTTATTTCAACATAAAGAAAAATAATTACGATTAAACGTTAAATACAACATCCTGAAAATAGTCACCAGGAAACCTCTAGCACAGAGTTATTCTTTTGTTGAAATTTTGAATAACCTTTTCGCATAAATGTGGCTGCATTTCACCAATAACGGGCCGCATTTCCTCTTTAAGATGTTCAACTGTTTCAGGCTTATTCGCATACACCTTTTCCTTCACATAGCCCCAAAGTCCATTGGTGTTAGATCGCACAATCTTGATGGCCAATGTTGATCGTCAAATCAAGAAATGGCTCGGCCTGGAAACTTGGTCTGCAGTAACACCATTGTTTCGCAGTGTGTCAGGTCGTATCGTCTTGTTGGAAAACATGTCCTCCACATCAATCACATCCAATTCGGGCCACAAAACTCCGTTAACATTTCGCAATACCACCGCACACCATTAACAGTTAGCGGATTTCCAGCCGCAATTTCAAAGAAGTATTTCTTTGAAAATGTTTCGAGTTAAAAATGTGCCTCATCTGAAAAAATGATTTTCTTCGAAAAATTCCCATTAATTTGATGACGTTCCAACACCCAATCAGCAAATCCACGGCGCTGATCATGGTTCTTTGGCTTGATTTCTTGCACTAATTGAACCTATTGGAAATATTTAATCCTTGACCACGATGCCGAATGGAAGTTCCTGGGATTTCGGCCACACATTTCTTAACTGTGGCTATATTTTCGAGTGGCCGATAACGAACGACGAACAATAGTATTCTGATCCATCAGGTAAATTTGGTTTCAAATTTTTTAATTAAACGCCTCACTATCGATTCATTTGACGCATTATTGCGACCAAAAACTGGTCATAATACTTCTTCATATTCTAAAATCGCGTGGTCTGTACGTGACAATTGTCAAAAAAATCACCGTACAACTCGTATTAACAAAATAACGGCAAATATAAATTCGACGCTCTTGTTGGAACACCCTTTATACCGGGTGTGGCACTTAAGACGCCTCGGACCATAGCTCCCTTACGATAAAAGCTATCGAAAAAAATCTAAGAGCAAAGTGGTGCATAATTACCGTCGCTATGTTTCAAAAATATTTCTAATCATCAGTGGCGTGCCGTACTCCAGTGGCGTACCAAACTTATGTTTTTTTAAATGGAATGCCCTATTTTTTTTATTGCAGATTTGGAAAGTGCTCGGAGAGTACTAATTTTTTTATTTAACATGTTATACCCTTCACTTTAGCGGTTTCGCTGTTATAACCCCTTCTTTCAAAATTGCGCCCCATTTTTGAGATTTTTTTGTAGAGAAACTAATTGACGCCGGCACCTAAATTTTGAATTGAGGTACAGGTTAAGACCTCGTATAGCTTCACATATTTTTTTTTTCGGGTAATTTATGGAAAAAAAATAATTTTTGATTGATCTTCGCATGTTGTCATTTTTTTCGAAAATTTCAAATGGCACACCCCTAAAAAGATACGGCGTTGTACAGCCAAAACTCTAAATTTTTCATTGGTAAAAAAAAATACACATTGCATAACAAAATTTCGGAGAAAAAAGGAATTTCATCGCGAATGCCGGGAAACGTTTTCCGTTCCCAAGTAAGCCATGAGAAAACCAAAACACAAATACGGTCAACATAATAGTATGTACCTATTTATTCAACATGATATGAAAAATGCAGATAAAGAAAATTTAGCAACTTAAACTAAATGTTCGAAATGACGACCTTCCTGCTGGAGGCATAACCGCAACTTCGACTCACAGGCTCTAGACACTGCCCTAAGGACTTCTGGTGATATACCGCGGAAAGCCGCGCGGATTCTCTCCCTCATATCCTCGACAGTAGTTGGTACCGACCTGTAAACCTCGTCTTTGATATGGTCACAAAGGAAGAAGTCAAGGGGAGTGAGGTCTGGTGATCTTGGCGGCAACCTCACAGGACCCCCACGACCACGGCTATTATGTGCAGGAGCCCCATCGTGCTGGAAAACTATCTGTCGTAGAGCGGCTAGAGGGACATTGTCCAAGAGATCATCCAAGTCATCGCGAAGGAACTTCAAATAACTGTTGCCGTTCAGGTGCCCCTCGATGAAATAAGGACCCAAATGGTGTTCTCCAAGTATGCCTCCCCAAACATTCAGCGACCATCTTTGCTGGTGGTTTATCATTTGCATGGCGTGTGGGTTTTCATCGGCGTAATAATGGTAGTTGTGGCGATTGACATACCCATTTCTATGGAACGTCGCTTCATCAGAAAATAATACGCGCATAAAAAATGATTCCTCCTGCTCAATTTTGTTGATAGCCCACATGCAGAAATCTTGCCTCGCATGAAAATCTTGAGGTTGCAATTCTTGGTGCAGTTGAATCTTAAATGGACGGAATTTGTACTTTTGAAGAACACGATGTACGGATCGCGTTGAAATATCGTGATTCCTACTAATATCACGGATACTGGTATGAGGATCTTCAATAACTGCCTCCAGAACTTGCAGTTCATTATTTTCGGTAAAAACTGCCTTCTTTCTAACTCTCCTTGGCCGTTTCACACTTCCCGTAGTAGTAAATCTCTTCAACACTTTTTGAAATGCACGTTCATTTGGATGTGCCCTGTGCGGATATCTCGCAGCATACACTCGTAAAGCCAATAAACAATTCTTGTTACATTCTCCAAGAATAAATATCATGTCAACCATTTCCTCTTGAGTTCGGAACATTTTTAGAACGTTTATCAAAAATGACTTATGGCTGCTACTGGCGTCTAATAATTTACTTTGACAATTACCAATCTTTTGTTTTCTCATGGCACACTTGGGAACGGAAAACGTTTCCCGACATTTGCGATGAAATTCCTTTTTTCTCCGAAATTTTGTTATGCAATGTGTAATTTTTTTTATACCAATGAAAAATTTAGAGTTTTGGCTGTACAACGCCGTAATTTTTATATGCGAAGATCAATCAAAAATTATTTTTTTCCATAAATTACCCGAAAAAAAAATATGTGAAGGTATACGAGGTCTTAATCTGTACCTCAATTCAAAATTTAGGCGCCGGCGTCAATTAGTTTCTCTACAAAAAAATCTCAAAAATGTGGCGCAATTTTGAAAGAAGGGGTTATAACAGCGAAACCGCTAAAGTGAAGGGTATAACATGTTAGATAAAAAAAATAAGTACTCTCCGAGCACTTTCCAAATCTGCAATAAAAACTAGGGCATTCCATTAAAAAAAAAACATAAGTTTGGTACGCCACTGGAGCACGGCACGCCACTGATGATTAGAAATATTTTTGAAAATAGCGACGGTAATTATGCACCACTTTGCTCTTAGATTTTTTTCGATAGCTTTTATCGTAAGAGAGCTATGGTTCGAGGCGTCTTAAGTGCCACACCCGGTATATGGGGCACTAGCCACTAATCCAAAATAATTAGAATGATATTGAGATGCCAAGGTTAATTAAAGATATAGAGAAGTGTGAGTTTTGAGGTAAAAGGGGTGATAATAATAATAATAATAATAATAATATTTATTGGTGCTATTAACCAAGGTTTTACACAGGTCAAGTTAAAAAAAATAGTGGATGACAAAAGATCACAATTATAAATATATAAAGTAGCTGATTCTGTAAGGACACCAAAGCATTTCTATATAAAAATAACTTAAGTAAATAGACAATAGTATACATCCAATACAGTTTAAAAGTACAAACACAATTATTCTAAAAATAAAATAAATCATAAAAATAATGAGTAATTTTAAAAATTTAAAACTATAATTCGCACATACACATTAAAAGCAGAAATCTTAATAATACAAACAGTTATCTAACGATAAAAGCACTAAACATTTAAAATACATAAAAATAGGTCACAATCTCTTATATTACGTAATTTAAAAGTTTACAGTTAAAATTAATAAAATGTGTTTATTAAAAAAAATACAAACACAAATGTATTGGACAGAACTATTACAAACATTTTAAAAGTTATTTAGTAAAATGTAAACTGGTAAAATTTATGTGACCAAGCATGTTTAAAATTGAATAAGATTTCAAGATAAGTTAATGCAGGTGTGTAAGTATTCGTCGAAGGAATAAAAGACGTTTTCTGTTAGAAAAGATTTACACCAAACTTTAAATTGACTACCAGGTAAATTCTTGACATTTTGTGGTAATACATTGAAGAATTTTACACAATAGTACCTAGTCCCAGTTTTTGCTTTCGATAAGCGAAATGCATTTACACGTATGAGTTCCTTTGTACGTACGTCATATGGATGGTAGGATTTACTGCTGTTGAATGTATTTAAGTTGTTTTTTATATAAAGAAGACATTCAATAATGTATACATTTGGAACTGTCATGACTTTAAGGCTTTTAAAATATTGCCAGCAATCATCTCTATAGCCAATTTGGCTACAACCCGAAGGGATCGCCTTTGTATTCTAAATATATCAGACATTATTGCAGAGTGATGATTCCGTATGATATGTGTGAATGAATATAAGCATAATATACATTTATTAGCATATCTGTTGTAACTGATCTTGATGGATTTCTCAGAATATATACATGTTTAGATATTTTTTTTCAAGTTCTGAGCCATGTATTCCCCATGTCAATTGGCTATCAATATACATTCCTAAAAACTTAGTTAAAGTGTTTGCAGCAACCTGACTTCTTTTAAGTGAGAAAAACATTTCTACGGTTTTTCCGGTATTTAATTTAAGTCGATTACTATCAAACCAACAGTTAGCTATATCCATATGAGATTGTAACTGAGCTCTTACTTCTCCAATGTTATTGCCTTTGCACGAGATAGTGGTGTCATCTGCATAAAGAATTACTGATGCAAGAGAAAATTGCATTGGAAGATCATTTATGTATATTAAGAACATTAATGGCCCAAGTATTGAACCCTGAGGTTCACCGTACACTATTACCTGTTCTTGAGAAAGAATATTATTAAAAAATACCTTCTGTTTTCTATTATTTAAATATGACATTATGAGGTTACAACTTAATTGACTAAAGTTATATAAATATAGTTTGTTAACTTTAAGAGACATAGAAGAGGAGGAAGGGAGTTTTTATGTAATGGTAGTGTGTTGAGATTTGCAGTTCTGGGACAGCGAGGCCCATAGGACAGTGTCAGCGAATGTTTGAATAATGGAAGATTTTGAGGAAGGAACATCGTACGTAAAGAGGGGGCAAAGGGTGGGTGTTAGTACAGAGCCCTAGGGGACAACACACATCGGCAGAGACTAAGGAGATTGAATAGGAGCAATTTTTAATTCTATTTTCGTTTCATCAAGAATGGAGTGAGCAAAGTATTTACCGTTTTAAGAAAAGATTTGAGATTTTGAATTATTGGTACTGGTATGCTCATTAAAAGAAGTTTTAGGATAAGCCCTTTATGCCAAATAAAGTTTTTTATGTCTAAAAAGATAGCAGCTTGGGATATGCTTGTTGTATAAAGTGAATTTCCAAGTAAGGGGTAGTCGTTGAGCGTCGTCGCGTTTGTTGAGTTTATCAGTGTATTTTCCTATATAATCGTGCCAAATAATTTTCTCAAGTACTTCAATTCTATAGACGAAAGTAATTTAGCTTAGTTGAAAAAAACATTTTTGAAAGTAAAAACTAAAGTAATTACATTTATTTTCTAATCATTTTAATTTTAAACAATATAAGATAAGTAGCTGCAAAATAATTACCCATTGTTTGATTGTATCTATTTTTTGTTAAAATGGGTAATTTTACTTGAAAAAATAAAGAAAATAGATATCGTTTGGCTGTAAGTTTCTTCCAACTGGAGTGTCTTCGCAGTCGTTAAGGAATACCATTGTATTTCCTAACTGAAGAAACTATCAAAGATCCAGAAAGAAGGAAAAGAAGGAAAATGGGTTTCGTGCCCACGTGTCTTTTTCTGCTTAATAAACAATGTTGAAAGTCTTTCTCGTGAAAAAATGTTACGGGTGATAAGAAATAAATACTTAAGACATTTGAAACACAAAAAGTCGTGTGTAAATCCCGTCGAAACATCACAATCTGTCACTAAACCCAATCGCTCCGGAAAGAAGTTTCTTCTCTGCATTTTACGGAATATGAAGGATGTGCTTCATTGTGAGTTGTTGCAAGCGAAGCTATCAACTTCAATTAATTCGTTTGAATGAGGAATATACTGGCAATGAGAACGTTCAGTGAAATTGTTGCATCACAACGCTAGTCTTCCAATCCAAAAGAAATCGAGTCTTACCTGGAACGTCTTGCAACATCCGGCATATTTATTAGACATTGCTTTATGGGATCCGAGCTGGAATTCATCAGCAGTTTGAAAGATTACTTAAAGTTAAAGAAAGCAACGGCGAATACTTTAATTTAAGTTAATTTAATTTACTTTCTTTTAAAAGAAACCTTAAATATCCAAAAGTATAAAAGATAAATATTTAATTAGTGATTTTAAGTAAATAATATTTAGTACATTCACCATAGGGATACAATTAATGGTACTTTAGAGTGACGGGGGCGATCCTTTAAAGTAACAAGCTCATTTACACACACACAAATACACAAATCACGCGGCGGAAGGACCACGTGATCGATACACTACTACTACTACTACTAATATTTAATATTTATATGAGAGAAAACAAATAAATAAAATCGGCTTTCGATCCATCTGCTGAATATTATAATTTTTTTTTGCAAAACAACACCACGTCAAAACCGTTCTAATTCTCCCAGCTTACCACTCTACCATAACTAATGCATTCGGACAGATTTGCAAAAAAAAGGCAAGTCATTTTCGATTCAACGCGTTCCCGTCCGCCGGCGGAATATAATAAAGGCACCGGTGGCAATTTATTTATGTATATAAAAAAATAAACCGGATTTGCGCCGGGACTTATGAAGCCATCAAAGTCCGAAGACGCCAGCGCAAACATCCATCCGGTCTGGCGATCGATCGGTATTTCAATATTGTGCATTCGTGCCGAAGGCAGAAGGGCCAACTTTACGGCGAATATTAAATAAATTGAAAAACAATTTCCACGCGAATTGAAACACTCCGGCAATATCGTCCCCGGAAACGGAAACGAACGGCGGACCGGAAATTTTCGCGCGAACTACGTGTAGACGAGAAAAAAAATTGGGACGTGGAGGGGGCACGTCGCCCCATTATCTCATTTCTGCTTTTATAATTACGCGAAAACGTCAGCCATGTCGAAATTACCGCCTGCCGTTCGTGACTGCGTTATAGGCGCCATCAAAGCTTTCTGTTGAAGAAAATTGTATACGTGAATATGATTTTCTCTGAAATTAAAACTATATAATTACAGCTATTTCTACTAAATCTGTTTGTTTATTTGATGAAGCATCACTTAAAAGTATATCAAAAATTATCTGTAATCATAGCTTGAGGCGTTACAGATATGAGTATAGTTGGGCCTTTGATAGATGACTCTGACTCATGCATTTTCTTACTAAGAACAATATAGCAATTAATATCTATCTTGTTCTATCATCATCCTGGGATGACCTGGACAGAATGAAATGAAAGACGGAACGTGTGTCTGATTCCTCTAATATAGAGCGATGAGTCACAGTCAGCTATCGGCGGCTCGCCTATACTTATAATTTTCTTTCAATTACAGTATACATACTAAAATAAAATATGTTCCATCCCATAAATCATTTATATATACACAGAATAAATACTGACCTAATCAAAATATAGCTATAAATAGTATACGTTACATTTCTTGAATGCCAGCTTAACGTTGGTGGAAGTATTGCCACAAGCTGGGCATTCGCTATGCAGATGATGAATGCCTCTGCAGTGGGAATGCGCGTTAATCGGTGGCGTTTTGAATTAAACGACAGAAATAAAAAGGGAACGTCGTTTGCATAGTTCCGCGAGACTGATGCCCTCTCTAGGGTCTGTCGTCTGCATGCAAATCAAATTTTCCACGCGCTGTCCTCTTGCGAGCAGTCGAGTGGTCGTGGCTTTGAGAGTCAACTCAAAACTCAACACGTCAATTACTGTGACGTTCGAAATTAATTTGCCGAATGACGGACGTCAGGTTTTTTTAACGAACTCCCCTAGAATGCTTATTCGGAAGGATGGTGAGAATCGTAAATTTTCCTATTATTATTCCTATAGACATAATTTACATTCAGGAAATTTCAAGAATGGGCGAAGACTATTATAGAAATGTCAAATATGGCAATTAAATACTACCATATATTTAACCACTTCCGGAATACGCCCGAAATATCTCGGGCACTGTTTTTAAAAATAATAGTTCCGAAGGGGTTAAGAGTATTTTTTCTAAATTTTAATTTTTGATGATAACTGAAATTTAGTTTACATTACCGATTATAAATACTTAACAAAAAATAAAGGTTCTGCATTAATTCAGATGAATTAATTTCTTTATGATAATTTCTTTATGATAAAGGTGTTCATGGTATGATGATTAACTTGGAATTAAAACCCACCCAAATTAATTAAATGTAATTTTTATAATATCATCAAAAATACACTATTAGATAGTGGTTGTAATATGGAAGTGTTAATTATGAAAGTGGTCTAAGACAAAAATTTAAAGAAATTACGAACATAACCTTAAAATGGCAAGTGGCTCTCGTTGACGCGTTTTTGAACTACACAATAAGCAGACAAATGTTAATCAAACAATAACAGAAATGACTATCTACGATCTACCTACAGTACCGATCTACAATACAAAAGTGCAATTCATTAAGTTCGATTTTGAAAGTGCATTCATTCAGTTGAACGCTTCTGAACTAATTATTGACAGATTTGTAAAAACTATGTTAACACATGCTTACACAATTCTTCCTAAATAAAACATAATTATATAAGTATTCACGAAAATTTTGAACGCACATGGAAATGCTTGAGTTCATCTTCCACTCTTGCCTAATCTAATTCCGTTTAGGATGTTGCCACTGAAGCTCTGATGAAATGATTTTCATCATTTAATATGGCTTTTATATCTCCAAAAGCAGAACCTTATTATACTCATTGAGTTATGTCAATACTTTCAAGAAATGAAAAAGAATATGTCAATTATCATCTTCAGATGATTCACATATTGCAAATTTAGAAACTCCAGAAATAGTTTAAGGTAAAAAAACACTAGATATGGCTAAGAAAAGAAAAAACGACAAGAAATAAAGGTACAAAATATTACAAGAAATAAAAGAAATAGCGGGGAAGAATATCTGACAAAAATTATAGCTTGTGCATGCCAAATTTTTTTAAATATTTAAAATATAATGAAAGAAATTTTATTTTTGTTTTGATAATTTCTGGAAACTAAAAGATTTTGAAATCCAGAATTTATATCTATGTGCTACAGTTTGTTACCGGCGTTCAGTTTACCTGAACGTCCGGTTTCGCGTTTACCGGCCATTGTGGACAATCGCTATGCCAATGGTTTCCATTTTTGCAAATCAGACAAGAAGGTGGTGAATTTCTCGATCTTGCGGGTTGTTGGACTTTTAGAATAGTATTTACTGTTTTGTTCGTTATAATTTGGGCTGTAACGACCATTATAATTCCTGGTTTCACTACTTGGTTTTCCATGCGACTGCTGATTTTTCTCCTGTGGTGATGAAGAACGTTGATTTTGGTTACTGCGATTTTTATTATATGAATGAAGACAGCTATTCCGCGTGAATTGTTTTCGCTGTGGTTGTTTTTCGTGATAGTAGCGATGTTGACGGTCATTTTCCTGTGTGTTATGTTTAAAATGGTTCTGTTTTGTTATTTGTGTTGCATGCGATGTATTTTCCGAATTTATGGATTGTGGAGACTTCATTTTGTGTGTGTGTGTGCATATGTTTATCGCCTGTAGCTTTCGAAATAGCGTATATTGAAGAATATGTCGAACGAATTGCTTTACGCACAAATTCTTCCACTGAACTTGGGCATACAACTAATTCTTTCTTCAGACTATCTGAAGCCAGTTTCCATAAAATGAGTAATTTATATTCCTCTTTATAAACAACACCGTACTGACGAAATAAATATTGCTTTCTCGTAACATACGGTCCTGCAGGTGCGTCACCTTGTGGTGACGCAGTTCGACGGTCCCGTCCAATCTAATTATCAACGGATCAACTGGGTGTTACAATGCCTCCTTCGCCAATTCCCATGGTGCGTTCTCGTAGAAGTATAGTTGCTACTTCTCTGCGAGTTTCTTTTCCATGCGCGCTAGTGTCCTCCGATTCTTCTCACGATCGGTTAGGTTTAAGTTGCGAAATTCCTTCTCGAGCATATTTTAAAATGCTCGTGGATTGCACCTGTTGAATTTCTCGGGAATTGTTGTTTGTGGAGTTGTTTTCTGGATATTTTGAATTAACTCCAGGAAATGTTCGTCGCGTTGCTCCCTACGAGCGGTTTCTTGATTCCATCGTCTTTCTTGTTGTTCCCTGTCGCGATAGTAATCGTGGTGTGTTGATCGGTGATACGTCGAGGGCTCATATCGTGTAGGGCGTGTGGTGTATGTACTTTCTCGTATCGGCCTTCTTGCAGGTGTTCGCACATTTGCGATTTCCTCTCGTTGTGGATATATATATCAATATCAATATACTGCGGGCAGGTGTTGCTTCAACTTCTTGTTGGCGGGCTGTTGCCGGGTTGTTGGGAGATTTCATCATCACGACGGTAGACCATTCTAGGCCTTTCTTGTGACTCCGTTGAGTGGGTACTTCTTGGCTTTTATCTCAGCGAAGTTCGCGGCAATGGTGTGGGTACAGAATTATGAGTTGTGGTTGAGATGGGGCTCATGCTTCTTTCTGAGTGCATTTTTGTATTTGCGAAGGTGACAGTAAAATGAAGCGCGAACGAGTATATGCGAATACGACAGCAAATTATTTATGTAATTTATGAATTACGGCATATGCCAAAAATGCGATTAACTGAAGGGAAAAATCGAAATATGCAGTAATGAGAAAGAAGTTACATCTTAAACAAAATCTTGATTTACATTTGCAAAATGCTGAACGTAGCTCGTTTTTGCAGAAAACCTGAAAATATCAAAAGAAAATCCCAGGGAATATTATAAATTTTCATTTGATTGGCAAAAAGCACTTTCTATTTCATTAGCTTATTATAAAAGAAATATGTACGCATATAACTTGGGTTCCCATAATTTTTTTGATGTTGATGTCACAATGTATGTATGGGATAAAACTATAGCTTCAAGAGGTGCAGAGGAAGCAACATAGTGCTTTTAATGCATATGGAAGATATACTTACTCTAAAACACGTAATAGCTTACAGTGATGTTTGTTCAGGCTAAAATCATAACATTAAAGTAGTATGATATGGATGATTAAATTGCTGCCATCAAAAATTATTGAATCAATAGACTACATATTTTTGGTATCTGGTTATTCCTTTCTATCGAAAGACCTTGATTTTGGGTTGATCGAAATGAAAATAAAAAAGCAAATTACTTATACAACCCTAAGAATTATTATGAATTGATAGAACGGTGCAGTAGAAGAACTACAGTTTCGATAAAACGAATGTCGCAGCCGGATTTTTTTTTTCAACGAAACCACTAATAGACAACGACAAGAAGAGTAAAACATACAATGGATGAGATTTCTGAAAATAAAACCTTATAACATGTTCTATAAAATCTTGCACACTAGACAAACATAGACAACTATGCCAATAGATCGCACCTTTATGGTAATATCTGGAGAGTTTAATATTCCAAAGTAATTCTTGGTTTCCCTGTCTCCAACTGCGTTATTAGATGAGATCCAAATAGATCGTAACTGGACAGTAGCTGTGTTGGCAGGGACAATAACACAGGCCTGCCGAAGATTTTGCGACATGAGATAATATAATGCAGATAAGTCAAGTCAAATTCCCTGTCCTGCAGGGGTGGCTGACGTGCCAGCCATTTGGGAGTAGCGACCCCACGTACCCGACTGCACACACACACACACATCCATCTCTCTCTCTCTCTCTCTATCACGCACACATTTCCCATACACACACACACACACACATACAGAAGCTGACCGACACCCTACCCCTCGTGAAGTTAGTGGGTATACCTATGTAGCGGAGTCCCACTCTCCGTCTATAAAAGATTTTCCACCTCCCGGCTACCCAAAAAAAAAAGAAAATTCCTTGATAACGGAAATGTTATTAGTTTTTGCGCATAACGTACAGATTTCGTACCACGCGTATTGTATTGTATTTAGTTTTTATCTAACATGCATTTTATAAATAAATATATAATTGTACTATCAACGTAAGAAAAATATATACAAATAATTTTGACTGCATGCAGAAGGGCGGAGTTCACTCTTACGGATGATCTTCCACTCGAACCCTCTGATCCTCTGTTCCATCGTAGGAGGTCCAGCTTGGAAAATTAAAACCCTATTTTTGCTCGTTTTACGAGATACATTAATTTTGTCAACTTAACATTAACGTTTATAATTTACAAAAAAATAAAAAAAATGCTCTGTTAACATGTCTAAAAGCCTCAAATATACAACGGTTTTTGTTTACTTGTTTACCGAGGTCCTTGCATTTTTAGTATCACTATAACCTTGTGTTTGAGACCGTGTTTGGAGGTAAAATAAGTTTCTGAGTGTGTAACAATGGCAATTTCAAGTGGTACATCTAGAAGCAGCTATGTGAACAATCCAAATAATTTTTGTTAAATCTGCGGTTGTTATGTAATAAAGCAGCAGAAGAGAAATATTACTCAGTTGCTCAAGAATTTGTCTCTAGCGTATTTTAAAATGAAATTAGGAGACATGACAAAGAATTACTCCCTACGTAGTGTGTACAAGTTGTTCCAAAAATTTAAGACAGTGGTATAAAGGGGACCTTTGGGTGTTCCTATGGTTTGGAGAGAACAACAAAAACATTATAATGATTGTTATTTTTGTTTGTGCAAAATTTCGGGGTTTCATAAGAAAAACAAAGAGGCCATTACATGTCCAAATCTTCCATCAACAATTAGACCTATAGCATTTGAACCAGATATTCCTATTCCAACAACATTACAAGAAAATAGTACCAGTTCTCCTGGAGGTGGCTCCAGCACATAAGATGATTTTAATTTGTCCCCAGAATCACAAGATAACAAGCGACCTTTGAATCAATCAAAATTAAACGATATGGTACGCGATTTGGGCCTTATAAAAGAAAAATGGGATCTTTCAGAATCGATATTGAAAGAAAACTTTCTTTTAACTCCCTATACAACTTTATATTGGTACAGATATCGTGAGGTAGAATTTAAAAAATATTTCGTAATGGAGGGGGGGGGATAGTGTACTGTTGATATCCCTGGCTTGAATGGTCGCTTAGGAAAAGTTTTAGCACTTGCAGATTAGGGTTTGTATATTGCCTCTAGCAAAAGAAGTCTAAAGGACGTTCTTCTACATAATGGGAATAAATTTGTTTCAGTTCCAATAGTTCATCTAGTGCACATAAAAAAAAACATATACAGACATGTGTACGATTCTAGAAAAAATAAATGCCCATTAGTTGATATTTCTACCTCTTTTGCACATTAAACTTGGATTAATGAAGCAATTTGTTAAAGCTTTGGACTAAAATGGCCCCTGTTACTAATATATTGCTAAAAGAATTCCGTTACTGTCGGAAGCAAACTAATGAAGGATACTACTTTTATAAACTGCATGTCCGACGTGGAACTTTAAGCTTGGGGATCATGCAAGGACGTAGTCGAGAAGTTTCAGGGTAATGTTAAAGTTCAGGGGACTGGATTGTAATATGAGCTTAAAGTTATACTTCCTCCATTCTCATCTTGAAATTTTCCCAGAGAATTTAGGAGCACTGAGTGTAGAACACGGAAACGAGGTACTAGGGTCGATGGGATGTCTCCATGATGGCCGACTACTGTTGATGTTTGGTGAGAGATAATTCTCGCCAGGATCACAAACGCCAATCAACTCAGCGTTAATTTCTTGCTAAGAGGAGGAGAAAATAGCTCTTAAGGTGTGTTAATAATTCCTTATTTATTTTAAACTATTTTAACTGTACAATTTATATGTTATCAAGCATCTGTAGGATTTTTAGAGAAATTTAAAGTATTATGGTTTTTACACATAATTTAATAAGTAATAAACATTTAATTCCAACATGACAAAAAAACCTTACATGATACGAAAATCTGTTAACATATTTGATTTTAGCACTCCAAAATTAGGTTTAGAGGCTTCTGAAGTTAGATGTTGTCTATAGGAATCTATCTCTGACAACCATAAGACATTGGTTTAGCGAATATAAACGTTGAACGAATGGTATTGGTATGATGGATGCCTCGATTACTTAAAGTGGTGCTTAAAGAGTAAATTTGCAGAATTTTGCGTCGAATCATCACCATTGATGAAAGCTCTGTCCATTATTTCACGCTAGAGACTAAACGACAGTCAAAATAAAGGATTTTTTTGGATGAATGTGTTTGGAAGAAAGGAAAAATGGTCTCTTCGTTCGCAAAGGTTATGGGCTTCGAAGGGAATAATCTTATTGGACTTTTTGTAGAAAGATTATAGGAATTTTTGGATCTATTCAACACAAAATTAAAAGAGACACGTCCCAGTTGGCCAAGAACAAAAGTGTTGTTCAATCAATTGAATTTACGAATTCAAAAGTAATATTTTTCAAACAATATTGTGTATTAAAAAATGGTAATGTGGTGGCCATCATAGCACTTTCCCTATATTAATGAAGACATCTGTAATACCGATGGGACAGGGTTTTCAACAACTGAACGAGTGTCCACATCTCTAAAGCGCTACTAAATTGCAGGAATCTGTAATATCGGTTCTGTTTTGAAATATAAATTTATGTTATATAAATTTCATGTAACTCCTATAGTTTATTAGCAGTAGACAAAAAATGTCAAAATGATTAATTTTTGTACATATAAAAAAGAAATTCAAAAGGTAAAATTTTTGAGTGAGTTAATTAATAAAATTATTATGCATGATGGGTGGGCAGATTTTAAATCTAAATTGGATGAGATTAGTAAGTAAGTATTTATTCACGTTTTACAAACTAGTCTTATATACGTCTTCATAATCATAAAACAAGATAACAAACAGATAAAACAAGATAACCCACGATCAATACGCAACCTTTGACAATAACGTTCTTTATTCTTTATTGTCTTTGCTACTACTGCTTACAAAATTACAAAAAATATTATATGATGTACGTACATTTAATATAAAATAAACAAATAATTTAGGACACAGGAGTCATGGGCGGTGTTCACTGTTTACCAATGTTCTTCCACTCAAACCCACGTTTTTCCGTAGGCAGGTGACTTTAATTATTTATAAGCAAACATGCTCCATTTTGATTAAGTTCGGTGAATAGTCTTGTAATGAATAAATTCATCTATCATCCAACAATTTATAACAGAATTAATAAATTATTAAATAAGTTCTGCCTTTTATAGTAACAATAAATTAAAATCCATACTTGGAAACACCTTTCCTAAAACAGATAATTTACCAAAATCGGGCATTTATTTTATTAATTGTAATAATTGTAACAAAATTTACGCAGGACAGACACAAAGAAATATTTTAAAATCTTTTAAAGAATACAAATATTATTTTAAATATAAATACTTTGAAAAATCTGCAATAGTACTCATCAACAACAGAACACACATTTTCCGCAAATAATATCGAAATGTACAAAAATAAAATTCTGCTAATAAATTTTGACCCGAGTTCCTTAGATAATTCGCTACTAGATCTATTACCTACAAAGAAATAATGTAAACCCTCCGTTATAATCCCTTATTGAACTAATAACTCCCTATTTTTTCCTATAACCTCTTCTCTGTATAAAGGGTGTTCAATTTAAGTGAAGACATTGAAATATCTCGAAAACTACACATCGAATAAAAAAAATATAATTAAAATTTGTTTGCCTCGGAGGGAGACATCTAATGATACGAAACTCGATCCACTACCACTTTTACATAGAAAAGTTAAATACGAACCCCCATTTTTTGTACAGATTTGAATACTCCGGTAAAATAATGAGAAAGTTTTATCTGAAATTTTTTTTTGTATTTGTGACAGACGACGCTATAATCGACAAAATTCAAAATTGGCAAAAATCGTTGAAAAATGGGGATTTCCTGAGAAATACGAGGGGGATCGTAAAATAAGGTTCCCTATGCTGATGAGTAATAATGCGACGTGCTGGAAGAAATGTAAAACACTGTCTTTTAGAAATGACAAACACCGCTAAGCAAACAGCCAAAAAATTAGGTCATATGTGTAATATAAATAAGTGATTGGATAAGTAGCTACCTATGAAATATTCTTTTTTACTACAGACATATAAGATAATAGAGCAAAGAAAAAAGGGCAGACCAGCAAATAATTCAATAATACCTGATGAATTACTGGATTTTTGTACTAACTATACTTATAAATAAGAAACAGAAATGAAGTAGATGAAAACTAAACATGTATAAAAGGTATTGTTCAACTACAAAGTATATACTTCCACAATCCGAACAAATCTAAAAGAAGGCTTGTTTGCTTATAGTAAAAAAGATAAAAGAGTAAGTTACATACTACTAAGTAGCTACCATTTACATCAAAAGAAGGAAAACAGATGAAGAAATCGTCTAAATATTCCAACTCTAGAAAAAAAGCAGACCATTGTAGAGAGAGATTGTAGATTGACTAATTATTTCCAATAACAAAAGAAAGTATATAATATATATGACTAGTTGCTTTTTACCATAAATTAAGCGGAACTGGATTAGAAAACCATACTATAGCAAACTAGCAATAATAAAGGATTCATATTGTTCAAAAGAAGAGAATGCCCCTGAAGATATATAACCAGTTGCTCTTTCGTTACTATGTTCTAGCGTGCATATTCTTTATTCATTGACATTTTGGACCCTGTACCTCTTATACAATCATTTGCAATTGATCGATTTGTTGTACATGTGTTTCTTGTGGCCAAAAGTTTTATACGACGTTCTTCGCGATCTGTAGTTCTCTGTGCATGTCCAGATCCAAATTCAAATTCAAATTTATTCCAAAAAATAGTGCTAAACACAACACTAAAATAAAAACGTCGCGTATCAAAAATAATAATTAATTCGATATATACGCAGACATGAATATACATCTATACTTACACAATCAATTCCTTACATGTACATACTATCAATTATAATACTTCTTACCAATCCTTTAGAGAATATAGTCATTTATTAATTAGATACTCTTTGAGACTGCTTTTAAAACTTAAAACACTTGAAGTCCGTAATTAATTGAATATATTTAGGAAGTCTATTAAATAACTTTACTGCTCTATAGTAAGGAGCCTTTTCAAACATTACTGATTTGTGAAGCTGATAGTTATATATTTGTTCATTTCTTGTTTCGTATGTATGGATCTTTATACAATTTAAGAACTCTAATTTGTTTTTGAAATTATAAATCAGAAGTTCAAACACATATAAACTATATAAGGTTTAAATTTTTCTCGGCAAGATTCAGTATATTTTAGGCCAAAAATAATTCTGATTACTTTCTTCTGTATAATGAATATTTTGTTGGGGAACGTACTGTTACCCTAGAAAATTATCCCATGTCTTAGAATCGATTCAAAATTAGATTTTTATATCGAAATTAGTGTCTTAATATCAAACATCTTTATTATTTAGATAACATAACTGTTAGATTTTCAAATTGGTTTTATTGTAAAACAGGTGAAGAAAATATTTTCTTCACCTGAAGAAGCCACAACATGTCGAAACATAGGTAGTGTTTATAATAAAACCAATTTAAAAATCTAACAGTTTTGTTATCTAAATAGTGAATATGGATTTTCAACACGTAAGTGCCTCAACAATCAATCAATCAAACATCTTTGATAAAATTCTAAAAGAATAGCAAATCTAATTTAATTTTCCTACTATATACATGCAGTAATCTTTCCAGTTTAAATTTGTATCAATGACTACTCCGAGTAATTTTGTATTTGAATTTAACTGAAACACTACATTTCCCAGTTCAATTTCGTCGATCGTTTGACTTGTGTAGCTTCCTGTAAAGAGTATAATACTTGTTTTATCTTTGTTTAATATAAACTGATTTATATTCAGTCAGTTTTCTACCGAATTAAATATTGTTTTTGAGCGCATCATTAACTCATTTTCTGATTTATTTTTTTACCAAATCATCTGCGTAATTTAAAATTAGATTGTTTGATGAAATATTTGTGATATCATTGATAAAAATTAAAAACAGGAGAGGTCCGAGTATGCTTCCTTGCGGAACACCTATTTTTATAGCCACTTCATTAGATATTACATCTTTAATTCTAACCATTTTTTTCTATCCGATAAATATGATGTTATTAAATTTAGTGCAGTACCTTGAATGTCATATAACTCTAATTTATTAATAAGTATTTGATGGTTCATCGTGTCAAAAACATTTGACAAGTCTGAGAATATACCCATAGATTTTTCGCCATTTTCTATAGCCTCCACTATCTCCAATATGTACCTAAACAAAGCCGTGCTTGTTGATTTTGATTTCATAAAACCATCTTGTGATTTATTAAATAGGTTATATTTAACAAAAAAATCTATTATTCTTTTGGATATAATTTTTTCAACAACTTTAGATAATATGCTAAGCAAAGCTACTGGCCTGTAGTTACTAAAGTTATCGGATCACCTTTTTTTATAAATTTGTACCACTACACTGGTTTTTAAACATGTAGGAAATATCCCCTGTTTTAAAATTAAATTAATGTGTAAATAAATACATGAGTTCAGCAGTTGCATGTTTTAATAAATACGTTGTAATTTTAGCAAGACCTGAAGATGATTTATTTTTAAGGTCATTTATGGTGTTATTAACCTCCACCACTGTGGTAGGTTTAATGAGTATTGAATTTTGATTACAATGTATTTGACTACAGGAGCTTATTTTTGACAATTGTTTAACTAACTCTAATCCAACTGTCGAAAAGTAATGGTTTATTTCGTTTACATTTTGTTCAATATGTGAGCTATTATCTACATGATAATGATTTCCTAAGTATTGATTAACTATTTTCCAAATCGTTTTTATTTTGTTATCGGTATTTTGAATTTTGTTTCTGTTATGATTTATTTTTGCTTCATTATACTCTATATTTAATGAAACTCTTCGCTTTAGGATAACAATGTTTTACGACATCTAATGACTTCAGGGGCGTAATATATTTTAATAAAATATTTTGTTGAACCATTAGGGCCAACATCTCAATACAATTGTTCCATCTACACGACGAGCAATTTCTCTTAGTCTCAAAGTGCTGCCTCTCTAATGCCAATAATACGGGCCGCTAAGAGCTGACTGTGACTCATCGCTTTCTATTGTATGAATCAAGTTTAAGGTAAACGTATGTCCATAACAAAATTTGATTCAGCACTGAGGCGGGGAATTTAAAAATTCTCGAATGTCATATACTCCCTCTATCCGGAAATATGGTATACATTTGGCGATTTTTGTTGTCCCGAAATATGGTATTCATTTGCAAAAAAAAATTATATAAAACGAAAATTAAACATAATTTTTTTATTTTTCAATAAAATATAATTAAATAGAGTACTAATAATTATTATAACATAAATTTAATGAAAATAAGACTTGGCCCTATTGTACGCTTCTTAGAAACATAAATATTTTGAAGCTACTCAACTTTCGAGAAGAAGTTTTGCCTTATTTATGTGAGGAATTTTATAGGAATTTCCTCCACTAGTCAACATAATAGATTCCATGCATGTTTGCAGTGTGGTAAAAATGTTATCAAGAGTATTTATTTCTAATTTATTAAATGAATATTAAACGCAATAAATAACTTCATCAATTGTGTTTGGTGAACCCATATGATTGTATTGAGTTGAAAAAACCCAAATCAAGAACGTTTAAATCGGAACTATTTGGAGGTTGTGACTTAAATTTAATATTCCAACCATCAGCAAAACCTACGGCAACAATATCTTCATCATTATCAGAGAAATGTGGTTTTGCATTATCTTGGTGTAGGTAAATTGATTTGTTTTTATAGGATTGCGGAAATTTTTATTTAATCACTGGAATAATATTTTCTATAATCAATTTTTTTTACAATGCACTGCTGTAACAGATTCCAGATTTGTCGTTATCTATGTTCCTTCAGGTCTGTAGAATTTCTTTGAGCCGGTTCTTGATATACGAATGGCCATATTCCAATTTTACCATCAAAATAATGCTCGATGTGTATCATAGCGTAATCGAGCTACTGCAGCCATAAACATCACTTTAGTGATAAATATTTTGATTTTGCAGTTTCTCTCAGGTTCTTCTTCTTCTTACATTAGATAGTAAGAGCGTTTAATTTTAGTAAGATAAAACCATTTTTAGTCAAGTCATACAAATCATCAAAAAAATCTCAGTTACTGGTAAAATTTACCTTTGACAAATAAAACTGTAATCTTTCCAATTTATTTTTATCTGTTAAAGTATTACAGTTTAACTGTAGAAGATATTCCTTTAAAATAGTTTCGCTGTTTAAATATATCAAACAAAGTTGATTTTGGAAAATTAATTGCGAAAGAAAGACTGCGAATAGTTCCTCGACAATTTAATGGTGTATTTTTTATTTAAGCTAAATTGTCAGAATAACCTTTTCGTTTTCTTTCGCATTTTTTTTCAACACTAGTTTGAATATATTTATTTTTGTTAAATAATACTAATAAATAAAAGTACATTTTATTATTTATTAGTTTACTTAACAGAAATAAATACATTCAGACTAGTGTTGCTTTGATAGCTGTGCTATTTGTAAACGCAAATTACTTTTGTACAATTCAATATCGAGGTATTAGCCATAGTAGTTGTTTCAATAAGTGATTTGTTTTGTAGTCTTAGTAAGACTTGTTGTAGATTTACGAAATGTTTTCGTATTTTTAATTTATTAGTAAAGGAATTCAGTACTGTAAATTAATATGTATTTGATTTAAAAAAGCCAATTATATTAATCAGATGATGACAGATCATAATTATCATCACGGCTCGAGCCATCTCCTAGAGTAAAGGTTATAGGTTCTTGAATACGCTTAAATTTTTGTACGATCTTCCACCATTCCTCCATTTGTTTTTCAGCATGTTCTATACATTTGTTTCCATGTTTCTTTATTAACCCTTATTAGGGATTGATTCCACATTGCTAGCACCTTGTCATCTCCAAACCCTTCTCTGCCAATATTTTTATTATAGTGTTCTTTGCAATTTGCCCATACAAGTTCAATTACATTGAATTGGCAGTGATAAGGTGGCAAGCGCAGAATTTTATGTCCTGCTTGATGTGCCAATTCATTAATTTCAATTTTTTTTTGTTATTGAATGCTCTTTTGCTAATGCCAGCAATTGTACTTTCAGCATGTCAGCCGAAAATGAAAATTATTGGATAAATACTCTATTAACATATTTTTTCCAGCTGGCAGTTGGGACTTTCTCTGCTAGTCGGCAATGGTATGAAGCGTTGTCTAAAATTATTAAGGTCGGTTGCTCAAGGTTAGGGAGTAGCTTTTCTGCAAACTATTTTTTGAACAAACCAGCATGCATATTATCATGGTAGTCAAGCATTTTGTTTTTAGAAGTAAATATTAAAGATGCACCTTCCACAAAACCGTCCCTGTTACCCGTACTTAGAACAATGAACCTGTAACAAAGCCATATTATGAGAGAAACACTTAAATTGTAAATTTTGTGATGAAGTACTTTTATAATGGAGGCTGCAACTTCGTTATATATTTTATTTAATAAATAACACTTTTAGTTTGTATAACTTGCATTTAACTTTATTTATTTACATTATTTTTTAAATTAAAAGTACTTGAGAGTAACAGTCATCCCTCAGAATAATTACATTCATTTTATTTAAAATTTAGCTAGTATGAAACACACAAATAGTTCACCAGTTCTGAGTCTATTAGGGTTTGTTAAAATGAATTAGATACTTTGAAATAAAAGTTACCTTTTTTTATCATTTTATCCTCGTCTAAGAAAAGTGGATCAAATAATAGTTCCTTTTTATTTGTGAAATACTCCCGTAAAAATTTGGCACGTGATGCAGCAACATGCGATTGTTCAAAAAGTCCTCTTCTCTCATTATCTATCTTAAATTTGAATCCAATTGAGGTCATAAGTGAACGCAGACTGGCCTTTTTGAATTCGAAGATATTATCTTCTTTTAATTTATTAATAACACTTTTTATTGTTACTGGTAACACTAAAATGTATGATATTAAAAATATGTTATAGTTGTATGGCACTTCATATTAACTGTGTCGATGTTAAGTATTAAAATGACACATATAATTATTATTTCTTATAAATAGATATTAAAACTTGCTTTTACTATGCATTTCATAAATGGCATGCTTTACAGCATCTTTAATGTAATTTGGTACATCAACTGAGAGGCTTTTCTTGTGTTGTCGATTCTTTTGAGGCGTTAGAATAACTGAAGTACCCGCAGCTTCAGCAGCACTAAAACGATGTCTAGTACGCATTACTGTACTTGCACTGACACCGCAAGCTTCTGCAGTTCTCTAAATATAATTAGTTCCAGTTCAGAATGTTTAATAACCTCAATATTACTATTACGACTTTTTAGTGATTTATTTTTCAGCATGATGAATATTTATTAATTCGATAGAAACAATAAAGAGAAAATATAAACACGGTTATGTTTATATGCCAAAACAATGAAAATAATTCGTAAGCGCGAGCTAGGACGTACGTTTTACGTTCCCCATTCTTTTACATGCAGACAAACGTTTCGTCTTTTATTTCATTCTGCCCCAATAATCTCAGGATAATAGAACGAGATGGATATTAATTGCTATACAATTATTATTACGAAAATTGATGAGTTACAGTCAGTCAGTTCGGCGACTAGACCATACCGATAGAAACCGGTCCGTGGCTGTTGTTGACGGGGACCAATATTTAATACGGCTACGTTCAAAATTCTGTCAAGTTAATTTCCACGCTGACTGGTTTATTTCTTCAAATTTATTCTTACCAAGAGCAAAGGAAAAAACAAAAAAGCAACCAACTGCTGGCTAGATTTTATATAAATTCGTCATAATCATAATTTTTAATTTTACTCGACAACCCGGACATACATGTGTGTTGAGTGATGAAGAGGGAAAAGTAGCTGAACGAGAAGTAGAAAATGAAGTGGCTTACCTTAAAAGGATCATTAAAACATTAGAAGAAAGTAATAGAATTCTTCTAGTAAATAATGAGAGTCTTCTGAAAACAAATTCTTATATGCTGGTGAGGTTAGAAAAATAAGGAATCTGTAAAACCACCAACTGTTGATTTACAGAAATCTGCAGTCAAAACAGTATTACTAATAATTGGCAACAACAGGGAGAACAGTCGCGTCCCGTATTCAATAGTGGTATGCAACCCAATAGCTCCAGAGATATTAGAAATAATTTGCAACCACAGGGAGAACAGTCTCGTTCCGTACTCAAGAGTGGTATGCAACCCAATAACTTCAGAGATGGGAACCTGGAAAAAAATATTCAGGATCGTGAAAATATAACTTCTGAGACGACAGGAGAATGGACAACTGTTCAGAGAAGAGGAAACAGAGCGAAGAATGTTTTGCACGGGCGTAAGGAAAATAATCCAAATGAAGATATTAGAGGAGTTGAACGCAGATGACATATTCACGTGTATAGATTGTGTTGTGTTCTTACATCTCTTGAACACCACTATACTATAGGGGTTGTGGGGATAACACTTTAATACTTCTTTTTGCTAAACTCAACTTTATTCTGCGAAGACTAAATAGACACTGTGTTCGGCATTGCGCACTCCATATGTGCCGAACACGGAAACATATAAAAACATTTGACGGTATTATAATATGTATTTAAATATGCTGGCGCGAAAAGTGCGAAACACTACATTCCTCCCGTCTTATCTTAAAACAACCATTTACATAAAATTATAACAATTAATATTTAATTTTATATAATCAGAATTGGACCTGCAATCTCTCCGGAGGTTTACGATTTCGCTGTGGCCGTTGAGGTGCATCTTCCAATACTGATTGAGGCGTATCAGAGATAGATTCAGCAACTTCCGTTTTTTCTGTTTTGCTTTCAGTGTTATTTAAATTTACCGTTGTTGTATCTATTTTTGGATTGTCCAACATAATTAAATCTGATTCAGAAATGTCTTCCCTAATATTAGTTTTACAAAATTCACTCCCTATGGCTAATAATTGGTTTACATGGCGCTTCCACAAAAATTCACTATCGCGCACTTAATAAATAACCGTTCCCACTTTCTTTTTTATCACACGACTCACCCATTTTGGTTTCACTTGCCTATAGTCCCTTACTAATACCTCCTGTCCAATCTGGAAAAACACTTTTCTTTGCCCTCTAAAATTTCGACAATTACGAACTTGTACATTTTGTACATTTTGTCTAATTTCTTCTAAATTTTTAGTAGGTTTATAATTTTCATTTGGTTTTAAAAAATCAAGTCTGGTTCGTATTAGTCGACCAAACATAATACGAGCTGGTGTTTCTCCGGTTGAACAGTGTTCTGTATTTCTATAGGTTAACAAAAATCTGTTTATTGACCATTTCAAATTGCTAGCTACTTTGTTATTAAAATTTTTAGCTTCCTTATGCAAAAATTGTTTAATCGATTTTACGTTACTTTCAGCAAATCCGTTTGATTGAGCATGATAGGGTGGTGAAGTTAAAATTTTAATATTGTTCATTTCTAAAAATGTGCGGAATTCTTGTGATGTAAATTGCCGACCATTATCTGAAACTAGGATCTTCGGTATACCAAATCTAGCGAATGTTTCCCTTAATTTATCAATTGTATTTTGTGTTGTTATATTGTTCATCAGGAAAACTTCCACCCATTTTGAAAATGCGTCACAAATAACGAAAACATGTTTCCCATGAAATGGACCTAGAAAATCAATATGTAACCTTTCCCATACACTTTTAGCTATAGGCCAACTTTGCAATGGAGCTCTGTCAGGGAGATTACGAAATTCCTGACAAATTTCGCATTGCTTGCACATTTCCTCAATATCGGTATTTAATGAAGGCCACCACACGTACGATCGAGCTAATGATTTTGACTTCACGATCCCTTGGTGGGTGTTATGTAATTCGGTTAGAATAAATTTACGTAATTTTTCTGGTACAATGACTCTATACCCCCACAATAAAACTTCATTTTCAATTGTAATTTCATTTCTTCGGATGTAAAAATGTTTTAAATAAATATCTAATTTATTTTTATCAGGCCAACCGTTACTTATATAATTTTTTACTTTAAGTATTATAGGATCTTTAAGTGATTCCTTTTTAATTTGTTCAAAATCTATCATTATGTTAGCATCTTGTATATAATTAATGTAATTTATATTGTTGATATTATCAGTTTCACCTAAAATACTGTCAACGTATGCCCATACGTGATAAAAAATCAGCATAATTTTTATTTGATTTAACGAATTTTATATTGAATTTAAATCCACTAAGAAATAGTGCATATCTTTGTAATCTATTTGGCTGCTAAAATAGGGATGCCACGTTTCGAACCAAAAATTGCAACTAATGGTTGGTGGTCGGTGTATAAATTAAACTCACGACCATAAACATACTGATAAAATTTTCTTATGCCATAAACAATCGCAAGAGCCTCTTTTTCTATTTGAGAATAATTTTTCTCTGCCTCTGAAAGCGTTCGCGAAGCAAATGCGATTGGTTTTTCAACCCCCTTGTTAGAAACTTGTGATAATATTGCTCCCACGCCAAAACTAGATGCATCTACAGTTAAGTTTAATTGAAAATTTGGATTATAATGAGCTAAAACACTATTAGACATTAATATATTTTTAATTTGAATAAATGATTCCTGGCATTTTTTTGACCAAGACCATGCTGTTACCTTTTTTAACAATTCATACAAAGGATGTAAAATATCAGGTAAATTCGGAACAAATCTTTGATAATAATTAATTGTACCCAGAAAAGATCTTAGTTGTGTAACATTCTTGGGTGGAGGCATATCTTTAATCGCATTAATTCGATCTGGTGACTTATGCAATCCCTCTTTATGTATTATAAACCCTAGGTAAGACAATGATTCTTGGAAAAAATCACATTTACTCGCTTTTATTGTTAATCCATTTTTCTTTAAAATATTTAAAACCTGATTTAATCTTTTTAAATGTTCCTGCTTATTAGGTGCTGTAATTAATATGTCATCGAGAAATGTACACACTCCCTCTAAATGACCTAGTAATTTATCCATAATATGTTGAAACTGTGCAGGGGCGCAATTGATACCAAATGGTAATCTATTATACACAAATGTTCCCAAATGCGTTGAAATAACTGTTAGTTTGCGAGAACTACTATCTAATAAAACTTGCTGATAAGCATTGGTCAAATCAATTTTTGAAAATTTCTGACCGCCTTGTAATTTTGTAAACAAATCATCAATCCTTGGTAAGGGATGCCTATCAATTTCAATATGAGGGTTTAGTGTAATTTTGTAATCCCCGCAAAGTCTAACAGTATTATCTTTTTTTATAATTGGCACTATTGCTTACTTGTGAAATAATGCCTTCATTCACTAATCTATTAATTTCTGTCTCAACTTTGGATTTTATTGAATACGGTAAAGCTCTTGGCTTATAAAATTTCGGTGTGCAGCCTGATCGTAATTTAATTTGTAATTTAACATTTTTAAGAGTCCCCAATTGGTCACTAAATACTTGCGGAAATCTCTTAACTAAGCTATTAACTATCTCATTCTCTTTAATACAGTGTATTTCTCTGAACCCTAAATTAAATTTGTTTAGAAAATCTCGGCCTAATAATGTCGGTCCACCCCCTTTAATAACGTAAATGTTTAGCCACTCTGTACGATTATTGTATGTTATTTTAACTGACGCCATTCCAACGGGCGAAATTTTCCCCCCTGTATAATTAACTAAATTAATTTTAGTCTCCGATAATGGTATATCTGCAAACAATTCATCCCACAAATTTTTAGAAATGACGCTAGCTGCCGCACATGAATCTATTTCCATTTTGCACGGTCTATTATTAATTAAAATACTAGTAACAATTGGACTGCCGTTTATGGTACGCACACGCATCGTTCCTCGCTCGTGTTTTTAAACGCCAGTTCGTGCAATAATGCATCACTTTTTACACTTGTACCTTAAATAACTATATTTATAGGATATTTAAAGGTTTTAATTTAAGATAAAATTTTATTGTTTGAGTTTAAATTATAATTTATATTGTTATTACTATTATTCAATTACAATTGTAATACTTTTGCTATAAATAGTTATTAGGTTAGAAGCAAACAATGTTTCTGTATGAATATTAAAACGCACCAGGTTCCACTGAAAAGCCCGTGGATGAATATTTCACGGAGCTATGCTGAAATTATGAAAATGCCCTTTAACTCAATATTTCAATATCGGACACTTAAGAATTTATATTGCATATTATGTGGCACAATGTCCGTGCATGTGACAGTTTTTTTTTTGATAATGCTAATAAAATTAATATTCTAGGCATGTCAGTTTTAGGAATTCGGCGCTCACGTGTCGATAATACGGACCGATCGAGTCGGGCGGAGAGTGGGGCCGAGGGCGTCGCGGCGCCTCGGCACCGGGATGTTGCCGAAGCCGATGATTAATATAGAGCGGGAGATCGTCGCCGCGACGTCGCGGCGTCTGCTCCGGCGACGCTCCGGCGGGAAGACGTCCAGTGGATCAATTGTTGCTTTTATGCGGACGCAGTGCGGGATGCGGGAACGCAGAAATACGATCTGTTGTTTTTTCTTCCTTCGTACTCGACCCGGAGGGGGCGGATTTTCCTGCAACGGAGACTTGGCATCGGATTCGGTTCCATGATAATCTTAAAATTGATTGATATCAGATAGCAGGCGCACATTTTTAATGATATCGTCGTTTTAAAGTTAATATGTCAAGAAGTGTTTTATAGTTAGGATACTGATTTAGGTCACACTATAAAATGGTAATTCTTTATCGATTGAATAATAATGCTTATGGCATGAATTTCTCACATAAGTTTCTTTGAAAATTAGTAAAAAAAAATATCTTAATTGAATAAAACATTTGGTTTCTTTACTATTTTAAAGAATGCTACTTTGGAAAATAATAATACAAAACCAATTTTTTAATCGATCAAAATAATACAAAAATGATTAAGAACGGATTAAGTAAGAAGCTAATCAATAACTCAGTCAAATGCTAGATTCATTTTTTGTCTTATGTTAGTAAATAAAGCTTCTTCGATCAAATTTAGTCAAATAGAGCAAAGGCATTTTAGAAATAAAAGTGGGTTAAGAATTAACGCTTGAAGAACATCGATTTTTGAAATATTCAGTTGATATAATATTAATGATTTGCTAATGGAAATTATATCAAAACTGATTAAGTGGAAATGACATAATTTTTGAAGATATAACCAAAATGTTTAACTGGCTTGGTACAGGTTAAAATTGATTAGTAGTGTGTCGTGAATTTTCCCTATCTAAAGCATTGTCATATTGTCCTATAAATTTATTGATTTTTGAGATTTATTGCGTTAATCATAGTTCAGTATTGTTATATAACTAACTCTAGTGATTTTTGGATTTTTGTATAGTTTTTTATTTCCCGTGTGATTTCCGCCCGTTGTCGAAAACTTTATACAGGGTGGAGCATTTATCTTGACAAAGTATTATTTCCGAAACAGAGCGAAATATGAAACAATGTTTCAAATAAATGTTTTTTGATATGAGGGGGCAAATTTAATAATTACACAGGAAATAATGGTAACACTTTCTTTCACAAAATATTTTTTATTCGCTATATGTATACATTTCAAGTGCAACGCACTCATTATCAATAGCTTACTTACTCGAAATGTATACATATAGCGAATAAAAAATATTTTGTGAAAGAAAGTTTACTATTATTTCCTGTGTAATTATCAAATCTATCTTCACGTAACTCTCAAAAACCACGTTTCTAGGCAAATTTAATGTCACTACGCATGGTTTTCCAACAACAAAACTTTCAAGGTCATTTAAAGGTCAACTTTGTCTTTTAAATGGCAACATATATTTTATGTATTTTTTTCTATTTTTACGTGCAAAAAGAAAGTTAAATTATCTAAATCAAGATGTACTATTTATTGTTTAAATTGCGATTGATATTGATAAAGCCTGTCATAGATGATGGAATAAAACTTAAATTAAACAAAACACAATCTTAAAATAGCAACACAGAATACTTTATTCCACTTATTCTAATTAATGTTATAATTGCTCAAAGTGATGTCCTTCCATTTCAATACATTTTCCAAATCTTTTTTAAAGGTATTTTGTGTTCGCATAAGGGTATCTACTGAAATGGACTGGCATATACTACGTATGCGTTATTGCATGTTTTCAGTGGTTGTGGGTACGTCCTGATAAACTTTGTTTCGATATAGCCCCATAGGAAATAATCCGGAGATATCGCAGACCAGTGAACTTGCAGCTATGACAAGCTTTACCAATATCAATCGCAATTTAAACTAGAAATGGTAAGTCTTAGAGAAAAATGATTTAGATAATTTAATTTTCTTTTTATGCGTAGAAATAGGAAAAAATAAACAAATAAATGTTTCTATTTATAAAAACAAAGTTGGCCTTTAAATGACCTTGAAAGATTTTAAGTTTCAAAATCTTACGTAATGCCATAATTTTTGCCCCCTTATATCAAAAAATATTTATTTGAAACATTTTTTCATATTTTGCTCTGTTTCGGAAATATTCCATATTTGCCAAGATAAATGCCCCACCCTGTATATTTGGCGTCTTCTTTATTCCAGTTGTTGTGTTATCAGTGTTCTTTTAATCAGTGTTTATATCTGAAAATCTTCAGACTATCGATGATGACAAATGATAACAGGACAACAATTTGTGTGAAAGAAATGGCTAAAAAATTTTCTGTGAAGCTTCTTAAGGTCTGCGATGCGGCAATACTAAAAATAGGTTAACTGGCAGACACAAACTGGTGTATTGGTGGTGCGAATCAATGGCTGAAGTCAGACCCTTGGTCAATTCTGCAATACCTAACCTATTAAGAGACAGGAAATCTGGTAGAAATTTACATGAACTTTGGGAAGCTTCTATCAAAGCAAAAGATAACCTTCGCAATGCCATTTTCATAAGCAAGACCAAAAAATGCAAGGAACAATGTGAAGAAGTTGAAGAAGACATATGGGGAAAACCGTATAAATTAGTATTATCTTTAGTATCGGGAGGAATACGTAAAATTATTGATACCTTTTTCGCAAAGATGCATTTTGAGAGATTATAGGTTAAGTGGCGGGAGGGACCAAATGATAATGAATTATTAAGAACAGAAGAAGTGGCCTCTGTTGCGAAGGCTCTGCCTAACCATAAGGCAATAGGCTCAAGAGAAATACCCAATGAAGCAATACAATTAATAATTAAAAATAAATGAATTCCCTCCGGTTTTAAATCAACGTTTAATAGAAGGGACAATCCCTAAATTATATAAACCGGCTAGGTTTGTTCTCTTATATAAAGCCGGAAAACAGACCTATTTGTCTTTTAGACGGTGAGAGAAAATTTTTAGAAATACTATTTTTAAACAGATCGAAAGCTGCACTAGATGAATCAGGAGGTCTATCCCCGTACCAATACGTATTCAGAAGTGGCAGATCTACAATAGATGTTATTCTGGAAGTTCGTATCATGGGAAGGGAAAATAGCGGACCACTAAGACACTGCCTTGCTTTAAACCTAGACATAAAAAACTCTTTTAACTCCCTTCCTTGGCCAGTTGCAATTAGAACTCTGTACGAGAGAGGTATGTCATGAAAATTTTCAACAGCTTCATGAGTTAAAGTAAAGTATTCTGTTTTTGTGGTATACCTTATATTGTCTAATGTGAGTTCTTGGTTAATGGCATCCATGGCTCTGTCGAAATCTACATCAACATATTCTGCAGCGTTATTCTTTTACCGCACAATTCACCCTCATTTTATCTTTCTAGTGAGAAAATGAGGGTTATTATAGAAATTAGGAACGAGACAAGAGAGACGCTAGCGATGGTTGCCGATTGGTTAACTTTAGAATGGCGGAGCGAATCAAGGGAGAAAAAATTAATTTATTAGATAAGGTGATTGAAATTAAAAAAATAATGAAATACCTGGATGTTATATTAGAAACCAATCCATGCTGCGGCCCCTATATAGTAGAATCTGTGAAAGGAGCTGCAAAAACAACAAGAGCAATAGCTCGTCTTTTGTAGAACATTGGTGGTCCTTCAGAAGGTAAACGAAGATTGCTTATAAGTGTGACAACATCAAAATTACTTTATGCAGCTCCTTCTTGGGTAGGCTGCCTCGAGTCAAAAAGGAACGTATTAAGGTTAGGAAAAGCCTTAAGACCAGCAGATCTAAGAGAAGCAAGAGCTTACAGAACTGTTTCAACAGTAACCGCTGAAGTTCTGGCATCAGTAGCTCCGCCTGATTTAAAATTAAGATCAATAGTTAAATTACACGGCCTTATTGTGGGTGGACCAGATAATGACTAGAAAGTCATGTCAAGCTGAGATGTTATTTGCATGTCAAGAAAGATGGGCAACGGTTACTACGAGATCATGGACGAAGCGTCTAATTCCTAATGTAGATATTTGGATTAATAGAAAACATGGAGAATTAGACTATTACCTTATATAGCTACTGACTGGTCATGGATGCTTAATGAATTACTTACAAAGGATAGGCAAATCAGTTAGCGATTTATGTGTGTAGTGCATCGACGAGGTGGAAGCTTTTCTAAATGCACAAAATAAAACGCTTCTTAACGAAATGGCAAGGGAAGAATCAGACGATGATGAAGATGATTAATAGTGGCATACTGGGCAAAGAATGCCAATGCGATTCCACCAGTATTCCAAGAGAAAAGAGAGGAGCTTTAGTGGGAAGGGCCTTTTCAGAAGGATTAGGAGTCCCACACATCTCTGCTTGAAGAGTCGGGCGTAAAGCAGTCCTCCTCTCTATATAAAAAGGTTAAAATTTTTGTTAAACCATTTCTAGATAATTATGTAAAAATCTAAACTAGTCGGAATATGTTGGATGCTTGAAGCCATAACTTTATGATACATATTGAATCAGGAACTTTATCAAATGATAAATAAAACTTACTTTGTTAATATCACACACGGAATTTATTTCGTAACTATAGTTTCAACCTTACAAGACCATTATCAAACGTACAGTAAAATTACAAAATAACTTAGGCGGTATTTATACAGGGCGGATTAGAAGCGGTGTTTAGCGAACAGGTATATAATTTACATAATTGCTTTAAAGATGGATGAATATATTAGGTCAGTCTGGTCGTTGATTAAGGGGTTTTCCGGATTACGCTTGGCTTTATAAATTTCCAGGGATTCTAGTAGGTCCAATTTCGGACCTTTTTCGGCGTAGTGTAAAATTTCTAAGGGATTATTATCTGGAACGTGATTATTTTCAATTAGATGATTAGCAAATGTGGAGTTGGTTTTTTTTATTGAAAAAGGAGCTCAAGTGCTCTTTTAAGCGAATATCAAAATTTCTTCCAGACTGACCAATATAAAAATCCTTACATGATCCACATTTAAGTCTATAGACACCAGATCTTTTCATTTTATTGGATTTTTGTTTTGCATTAAATAGAATTGATTTAAGTTTTCTATATGTTTTTAATATAACTTGTAAACCATGTTTTTCTAAATTTTCTTAATCCTGTAAGTTGGTTTTCCAAAAAATGTTTCTTCTCTCTAGTAGATGTCCCATAGTATAACAAGGATTTTAATTGGGTTTCCTGTTTTTTTATTTATAATTTTATCTACCATATTGGTAGGATAACCATTATTAATTGCTAAGTGTTTAATAATATTTATTTCTTGGTTAAAGGAAGAAGTAGAGTAGCAGGGCAAGGACAATACACGATGAATCATTGAATTAAAAGCTGCTTCTTTATAAGTTAGAAGGTGCAAGGAATTTGATGGAATAAGGGAGTCTGTAATGGTGGGTTTTCTGTATATATTAAATTCTAATTTATTATTTTGTTTGGTTATTGAAAGGTCTAGGAAATTAAGGGAATTGCTGGACTCTATTTCTACTGTGAATTTAATATTTGGCTGGAGGGAATTTTTTTGAAATTTCTTCCGCTTGAAGACACCACCAGTTTTTATTTAAAACATCACCTAATAATTACCTACCTATTATTCCACAATGTTTCACCAAGAGGTAAATGAGAAAATCATTCATGAAATATTATATATAAACTACTGTAAGTGTATAAGAAATAATCCTTATGTAACATTTAACTTAAGTATACTGGAATGGACTTTGAATATAATAAATAAGAGGTTGCTAAACATCTAAGATTCAACAATTGCTTTCTTTTGATTATGCTAAATGCCATATAGCATCACAAGCCTAAGAGTGAGTTAAAGGTAAAATATATAAAAATATCCTATGCTTGAAGATTATTATTCAGCCTCAACAAAGCGACTTTCTTTCTATAATTTATCAATTTTACGACGTCTAATAGTATTTGAATGATTTTTTTATTGATACATTTATAGATTTTTGATGATCACACAATATTCCGGTGTTGTAGCTTGTAAATGAACATGGATCTGCACAATTTTATCTACTCCTATTGGGTTATATATTTATCACTTAATATAATAATAATAATAATAGTAAACTATTGATGATTTTCAAATTTTTTATTTTATAATACAGGGTGTCCCGTTAATGGGGGGAAATGGTTGGACCATAGATTCCTGGGGTCAAAATATGACGATTTAACGTAACTTATCTATATACAAAAATTTAAGGTTAAGCCGGAATTTGACTTCAAAGTTTCAAAATTTTTTGTTTCTTTTGTTTATAACAATTGAACGCTTTATTTGATTTGAATGAAATTTATTAGTAATAAGTACCATAATATCATACATCGTTTTAGTTATTTTGGCCATTAGTGATTGACAGGAAGTATAAAAAACAGTAGTTCCACCACTTAAAAACTAAAATATTTTTTATTGGTGCATCCAATAAAATCCAAAAAAATCTACTTGAAAGGGCATTAGATTTAAAAACTTTTTTGACTCTTACTTGTTTTTGATATCTTGTACGGTTTTTGCACAAAAAAATAAAATATGAATATAGTATACTCATTATGCATTCATAAATAAGTAAATAAACTTACTCAATTGAATAAAAATTAAATAATATCAATTAATAAAATAAATCAAAACAACATGTAACACTTTTCAAACAATTTTCTTTGCAAAATCCTAATACAAACAAGATATCTGTTTGTTCAAAATATGAATATTTATGAACTATAATAAAGTTAAAAATTAATTGTCAAAAGACACTAAGTAATTATTATTATACATAATTTACATTTTTTAAACAAAGACGGCCACGAAAAACATTTATTTTCGATTCGATGAAAAACTAGATTTTGTTTTTACTAGATAAAAAATATATATTTTATTTTGTTGTGAGAAAACCGTAAAAGATATCAAATATTATTAAGAGATAAAAAAGTTTTTAAATTAAATGGTCTTTCAAGTAGTATTTTTTTAGCTTTTATTAGATCCACCAATAAATATTTTAGTTTTTAAGTGGTGGTACTACTGTTTCTTATACTTCTTGTTAACGAATAATAGTCATAATAACTGAAATGATGTATAATATTATTGTAGTTATTAAAAATAAATTTCATTCAAATCAAATAAAGCGTTCAATTGTTATAAACAAAAGAAATAAAAAAATTTGAAACTTTGAAGCCAAATTGCGGCTTAACCGTAAATTTTTGGATATAGATAAGTTGCGTTAAATCGTCATATTTTGACCTCAGGAATCTATGGTCCAGCCATTTCCCCGCATTAACGGGACACCCTATATATATTTATTATTCTCTCATTCCTGTTTTTGTTTTATCTGTCCGATTTTGGAATGGTTATCCATAAACGCTACTTAAATAGTTTCTGAAATATTTATCGAAAAACTTTTACGAACAAATCTAAGTCTGTTTAATGTAGAAAAAAACTATTAACATCTTTTGTCTAAAGCATTGCAATAAAGCCTGCTTGAGATTTTAGGAAAATTATCTTTATTTGAAGGTGCAGTTAGATAAGTGACTTCTATCCCGAGTGGATACTGAATATCATAATGCCGAATCTGAGCATGAAATGTTCGTTCAGATTCTAGAAAAGTAAAAAAGAGGATTTATAATAATAATTCTTAATACATTGTCTCTATAACTGGGTTTATTTTATGCTGCTGACTACTTTCGACAAGACATTTTCAAAACATAAGTGATTAAAAAATATACAAATATAGCTATCTATAATATTACATTTTGTTGAATAAATAAATAATACTAATTTTTAGTGTAAAACTGAAAAAGACAAGTTTCACTTACGGCAATTATGATGATATACCGGTGAGATATGTTTCTGAATTTTCTGATAAAATTCTCAATATATTTTAAGTACAAAAGCTATCGTTAAATTATCGTATTGCCCGAGAAGCTAATTGAAGAATGTCTCTGTAAGTAATCCTAGTTCGATATCACAGAAGTGCAGTCAAGATGAAGGTGTTCAAGAAATATTCAACAAATCAGGGAATCAACCTGGGGGTAAAGTATAAGTGGTCATGGGAATATTCGAAGCTCTTTTGATTGTAGATTTATATTCCGATTTGATCTTCGATTTGATCTTGCATAAGAAAGAAAGTACAGAAACGACTAGCAGAATTAGATCAGCAACAAAGCACAAAAGTATCGGAAGGAAAGAATCTGATAAATTGTGCCATCATTTTGAAAGACGGTTTCGTTTGGCTATAGACAGCATTGCATAATCTAAAGTAAGTGACATTTTTTTATATAAGTTGTTACGTTCCGTTTTTCATAATTGCCAACATTTTCGGTACGGTCCTGTGCTAAATTTGAATTACGAGCGAGGAAATGTATCGATAGCGCAAGGCCCTCTTTTTTGCGGTGGTTTCGGTGAAACGAGCGAGGAAGAGGTTCTTTTTTGGGCTTGGCGAGCAGCGTAGAAGTGTGTGCATACCGGTGAGTCAGCATGATCTTTTATAACAATACTTGGCCTATCGTGAATTTAAATAATGGAACGATGAGTTTTGCTCTCAATTTATCACTAGAGAATTTTAATTGCAGTAAGGACCGTTAGCGTATTTCGATTTCTTTTTGAGCTGGATCTACGCAGGTAGGCACTCATTCAAGCCACTCTTTTAAAATTGAGTTGTCTGGTGTGGTACCGAGTGGTTGTTGTGCTGTATGACTTGTAAGATTGTATTGAGGCCGCCAAAACGAAAAAAAAAAACAATTTTACTAACTGCGACTTTAGCTTAACCACGTTTTTGTTTTTCTACCGTCACGTAGTTTGTAGTAGCATGCTTAATTCCTGCTTTGCCTGCTCACATTATAATCTATATCATTGCTTCATTTAATCACTTAGTACGTATACTATTTTGCATTATATAACTTTATCATAATCGCATAGACCACGTAGGGTCTTCCGTAGCATGTTTATTGCCTGCCTTTGCTTTTAGTAGTGCCAGGATATGCATCTCAGCGGCAGGTAATGAAGGATAACAGTAATAAGTAATAAATCGATGCCGCGGACACGAAGATCTTCAAAATACTCTCGATTTTACCTCACAGGAGGAAGAATATATCGGAAATGTCAAAAAATTAATAGGTATGAGATTTATTGCACCAAAATACTTTTTGGTCTGTTCTCGTAGTTCAGCGGGTGAATCGATTTTAGTTCTCTCCTTAAACATTCTTCTACGATAAGTTTTAGTTGTAGGTGGCGGAGGTTAACAGTAAAAGTATTACATCGGTGACAAGAACATAAAGATCTTTAAAACTCTCCTAATTATGTATTTTGATGTGCAGATATCTGTTTTTATAGTTCATAGATATAATGCTTAGTTCTCTTAAGTCTACTCTGTTTTTGTTTAAATTATAGTGGTGGTGTCTTATGACATAACGAATTTTTAATATTAAGTAAGTTCCTTCCTTGTCAATTTTACGTTACAAATTCAATACCTTACAGATTCAGATTAAATTTGGATCTTAATTAGAACGGCAGAATGGCATAGATTCACTACATGTAGTATAGTATATTGTATAATAAACATAAATGATACTCATTGCCCACGAGTATGAAATTTGAAGCATGATATTATTAATGCCATGTTATTGTAATATCCCTCTCCTGTTTAACTATTGGACTAGTGCTACCATAGATATATTGTAACGCTAGTGCTACAATAGATATATTGTAGCACTAGTGCTACAATGGTTGCTATGACAATGAACATATAATATATTCATAACATACAATGTACTACATTTCATAATCAAAAAGTAACCTACAATTAAGCTATTTCATTATAGGAGTAGAAAAGTTCATTGTGCGTTCCTAAATCCGAGCCCTCATTTTTTGCCAGAGTCCAACCAACCAAAGGCAGTATCAAACGTTAGTGGGCGTCATGAAGGTCTTATAGATATTATCTGATCCTCTTCGGATCTTCTATACATGAGACAGGTATAAACTTAGTTACTTCAGGTCCTTTTTTAAGTTGCATTATTAGAAGTATACAAATATTAGATTTTATAGTTTTGTTTGCTTTTATTTTCGCAGAAATACTTTTATGGCTCTTTCAATCGAAACAATTATTTATTTTTTTTGTAAAAGCTAATAGCTATATATAATATAACCATTCAATCATTTACAGCCAATACAATTAAAACATCTACAGGAAAATAATTTTATTTTATGATGAACTCCTTTAAAATTTTGTAACTAGGTGCATCATTCTATCGTTTTATGTGGTTCTTCGTTGATGTGTTTTTTTAACAAAAAAGTAATGATATAGTACGTTTTAGTCTGCATATATTGTAACTGAAAGCATTTTTATTTCCATCTGCTATTTTTTGTGGTGTGTTTTTATAGCATGATCATTAATATTGCTTCTCCACAATCCGTCATGATTTGCATACATATATTTTTGTTAATATTTCTCTTTCTATCTCTTTCGAAATCTAAATTGTTTGTGCTAATTGATATTGATAATAGCACAGTAGGTCAGTTCTTTATAGGTATATATGTGTATGTTGTTTTTCTGAGAACTTGTGTTCCTTACTTACAAAAAACTTCTTACTAAATAAGCACTATGTCCGATTGGTGTTTATATATATGATATTTTCTATTGTTTGTCTAAATATGGTAAATAGAGCAAGGCATCTTATTGAACATTGATTGAAAACCTTACAGTTATATTTTGAATCCTAGATTCTCATAAAATAGATAACATCCACTGGGTCTCAATATGATTAAGTTAAGTGATAGTTTGGATGCTTTTCCGACAAATGTACATCAAACCTGAATCGCAGTGAATACTTCGGCCTGTTAAAAGAAATTGGAAGCCTCTTTTTCATCTGCTGTTTTTATGTTTTATAACTAACGGGTGTCCAATAATTATTGCAGTCCCGGGAGGCGTTGTAATAAAAAACGTAGGTCGATTCTTACATGTTGCAAATAAATGAACTGACATTTTTAATGCACGTTTAGGTTATGTTTGACAATTAACATGTCAATTCATTTATTTGGCACATGAAAGAATCGACCTACGTTTTTGATTCCAACGCCACCCGGGACTGCAATAATTGTTGCACACCCGTTAGTTATTTAATCAATAGTTGAATAGTTTTCACTTGCTACTTGCTTCTGTCTAAGTTCTCTAGTATTATTGGTGATGTGATTTTATAGTTTGAATATATTCTGAATAATGCTGCTCCACAGTCTATTCCACCTATTGCTTCTTTATATGACTACCTCAACGATTGTTCCTATGTTTTCCCAAGAGCTCTGCACTGAAAAAGGTTTTTTTTTTTAATTCCCTTCGCTAACACCTTGATGTGATAACAAGAGTACGCCTGAAGTCTCGGATATAATTTATTTAGCCAGGTAAAAGATCCAAAAATTGTATCACAAAGTTTACCTCCATGATTATAAACATTATTTGTACTACAGTCAGTTATGATTTGGATCATATTTGTTTCTGTTTTTTCTTTATTTCTTTTAAAATCTCATTTATTTGGCATAGTTATTGATTCACTTTGCAATGTAGATCATATCTTTGCAGAATGTATTGTTCCAGTAGATGTTGACACCTGATTCTGATTTTGATAACGAAAATTTTCATATATATGTTTATGTTTATTATACTTTAGCTTCTTTTCCAAAAAAATATATATTAAAATACAAAAATATTATACAAAACATAAACATTTTTTGATGGATGAAGCTGGGCAAAGTTCATGCAGCTACGATGATCTTCCACTCTAACCCTTATTTCTGATAGGCTGAACCTTCATTTAGAGCACAAATGAAGGTTACCATAAATATTTGAATTTATTTTAGTATGTAATTAGTTAGGTACTGTAAGACAACATTGACGCAATTTCATTTTGTATATATTTGTAAATGACACTTTGAAATAAAAATTATTATTATTATTAATATTTGCCTTAATTTGGCATTAACATATGTGGATGTTGTTTTCATTTGTTTCTATATTTGATGTCGCTTCCTAATAAATATGTATTATGTATGGTTTCTGTTACTGTCTGTGTTTCGATGTTTGTCTAATGATGGCAGTCACAGCATTATTAGAGTGGAAGAACATTTCGAAGAAATGAACTCAGACCGGGTCTCTTCAATTAAAATTATAGTTATACTTTTCATAATAGTATGAACTTTAGATTAATTTAAGAAGAGTAAAACTTTAAACAATAAATAAATAAATATTAGTCCAATTGGACATTTTGCAAACCATATAGCTATTTTTAAGGTTATGCCACGTCCTATTTAATAGTTGCCAATCATTGGCTCAGGATGTTATTAACTTTGGCGATAGTTTTGATGACTTTCCGAGGGTGCAAAGGTAAATAAATCTTTAACTATCCAATAAAATCAAGAGTGTAGTAATTGAGACCCTAAAATAATGACAGCTGTCAACGGATGTGCAAATATATAATGAATCATATACACGTTGTCCCCTGAAATTTTGAATATGGGTAATGTAATGTTTATTGGTTGCCATGGTTGTTGCTGCAATATGCCTGTCAATTTGACTTACATAGCTTCAAAATGTTAACAGGAATTTTATGATCGTCTGGGATATTGTTTGGCTCAATAAAAAATGTTTTCGAACATTGAATAAGATGAACATTGTAGCTATTTGTTAATCGTTACGTCAGAATTGTGTAAATATGTTTCATTTTAATTCCCTATTTAATTACAAATTAGAAATTACTGATTATTTCCCGTTGGTCAGTCCATTAAAATACGTCACGAGCGTGGTAACTAAGTAACAAGTAACGCATTTAAATGCCCGTATTCAAAATTTCAGGGGACAACGTGTATATCATAACATATTAACTATCAATAAGATAAACAAGTCAAAATGTAAATAATCCTGAAAGTTTGCTTAAGGAATCCTACATATTTTGGGGAAAAGCGCTCAAACTCTTCACTGAATAATTGAGCATATTAGTGGTGGTTTTTACGTCACTACGTACACTACATAGTTGCACTGGCATGCGTTGCCTATGGATCATTCTATGGTCGTCCAATTGAAGGGGTGGAAGGGTATCCTCTCGGAGAAGAATTAGGTCAAGAACCTGGAGCTCATGAGTGGTAGAGTGTTACCATTTGAAGCGCTGCTGCAATTCGAACATATACTTAATTGACTATATTATTGAAAGAGTGCCACATGAACTATTAAATCCTCTGGAACCTGGAGAGCTTCACCTTGAGAATATTCATCACATTGGTATCGGAGTGTGGTTATAGTTTCCCGATCAAGAAATTAATCGGTGTGATGGGAGATAGATCATTAGGCTCGCTATATAGAGGCGACCAATGACGGGAGTTAGGACCGCCTCTACTTGTGCCAAACATGCCAAAAACTCCTTGTACGTTCAAGAAGCATTACTTATATCAGCTTTAAGGTGCTATTAAGCCGACTTCATACCAGCCTCACAAAGTCTACCAAAATGGGGCGGTGGTGGTAGTATAATATGCTACTAAATGACAATATCGCTGGTGGTAGTAGTTATATAATTTTGGTTTTTATGCATTTACGAAGTATTTGTTATTTTAAGCATATATAAATTGGTTGATTGAGTTACGTGAAGATCAAATTACATAATTTGACGAATAAAGCATTAATAACCTTTCTTCACAATTTTATTTGATTTACCAAATGTACATTTCGGACATAATCCATTATCAATGGATTAGCAGTACATTTGGTAAATCAAATTAAATTGTGAAGAAAGGTTATTAGTGCCTTTTTCGTCAAATTAAGCATATATGTAGAGCAGTATTTTCACGTCTACAATAAAATCAATGAAGCTATAAATGACTCATTTGATAAGTAACAAATTAATTTCAAATGTGTAGCTTTGGTTAAGTACAAAAAAAGCTTACTTTTTAGCAGCAAACTTTTCGATCCTTTATAAGGAAGCTTTCTGCGCAATATACACGGCAGGATTGTAAGGCCGCAGCAGGTATTACTTAGTTAAATGACAAGACGCAAACTATATATGCGCAGCGTTAGCGTTAACCTTCAGACATTAGATGCAATTGTGAATATTTTTACATATATTCAATCCAATATTCACTTCGACTGCGTGCTAAAAGAGTTTCTAAGCCACAATATCATTGGTTTATATGCTATTTTTCTAAACACGCGATGGTATCGTAGCATGTTTTGACCTACTTCCTTACACTCTTTAGTTTTTTTTACAATTATTCAGAAACTTGATACAAAAACACGTAGAAGTTCTTAATATTTTGAAAATAAATTTCAATCAAAATGTGAGTCATACTATCATTGACTTTGCTCTTTAGAAAGGTTATCAATTAACTTGTATCAATATATTGGTCAAATAGAATAATATAATATTAAAAAGTATGGGGTTGGCCATCACATTTTATAATCAACTAGGTATCCAACATCGACACATTAATTTGGCTTAGTTTTTATGATTAAATTTTTCTTGATCTATGATTATTTGAATTTCTCCCACACGTTTAGACACAAGAGTTTCCATTGCTTAGAGAGCGTGGAGTTCAGTGCTATCATGTGAGTCGCAAATAACGAGTCTGGATACCGGTAGTCCAACTAAAACAACTAAATTCTGTATACATATACAGGTGGGCCACCTTGCACGAATATCACTTGATAATGATTTATGTTAATTAAATGTGAGCTGTAAATGTTGGGATCAAATATTTTTCTTATTGCCAAAATGATGTAGTATTTTGTTAGACTTTTAATTAATGTTTTGATTCAGACTGAATCCGAAAAGCTTATAGATGAAAGGTTTGACAGGACTGATGTTTCGTTTTATAACTATTTCTCTAATTGAAAGCCCGTAGTATTTAATATGTCTGTGATTTGGTCAAGCATTTTAGATTGAGTTACCACCGGTTAGCAAGTCAACGATGTATAATTTATTTTCTAGAACTCAAATCCATAATTTTGAAAAGACTTAATAAATTTTTAAGTGCTAGTTGTTTAATTTATATTCTTCAACGTTATCATCAGTGGATGGTTCCCAAAGAATAAGCTGCAAATTCTGTGCTCAGTCGCAATTAGAACCTGGTTGAAATGCATATGTATGCATTTAAAACGTACTAAGATTGAAAATAAATCTAATTATATTGTAGGTCCAACCATCTAAATAAAGATTTAGTTATAGTTTAGATCGACGAGTTGGATTGAGCTGATTCATCGAAAAAGACACGGAATTTGTTAGTTGTGTTCATTTCCTTAATTATTACATGATGCGGCATCGTGTTTTTTTTTGACAATTTTTCTCAAAATAGAAGAAACGCTGAGAGCCATTGCCTTGATTCCCTAGTTTGTTTATATTCTCTCGTAACGGTTATTTGAATATAAACCGACCACTGCTATCACGTTGTGTAGTGTGATTTTTATAAATTACTTCTTCGGGGGTGTAGTGGAGAAACTTTCTAAAAATTAGGCATTTGAAAATGTTCACTTAACTTTACATTTGAACTAGAAGCGGTTTTATGTATTTGGTTTGGAAGTAAATGGTATTGGACAACTTTTTGGCCATTTGTGTTTGACCTACATAAATTAATTTTCTATTTGACCTACATAAATTAATTTCTAAAAGGCATCGGAACCTATAAGCTAATCAATATCAACTTCACTTCTTTTGTTAAATGTTGGTTCGGTAGGTCTGATGTTTTTTGGGATACTTATCAAAGACGAAACATTTTCTGTAATTTTATCTAAACAAGATGTTAATTTGTATGAAGTGTTAACGAATTGAAAATTAATTTTGGTTTTGTTTTTTTTTTTTTTATGATCGAAAGATCACCACCGGTTATAGAAATGTTGGTTGGCATCAACGATTGAGACGTTTGGTACTCAGTACATTTTTAAAGTAATTTAAATGATTTGTTGACGATGTCGATTTATTCCTGAGTAATGCTTTTTGAACACTTAAGTCTGATTCTTAATCCAACTGAGTACGATACCGATTTGACAACGTCTATAAGTAAATTTGCTTTTATATTGTTTATCATTATTTACACTGTTGTTTTAAAAATTAAATAAATTTGCAAACTCTCGTGTGGAGTTTAGGGAGTAAATATTAGAGAATCGTGTGGGAATTGTAAAGTTACTTTGTAAGTAAAATATTTTGGTGGTCTGGTGTATCGATTTGTCCAATATTGCCAACAATGCATCCGATCGTTTACAAGCGAGCGCTATGGGAAATTGTTGGCATCGCGTATGCCGCTTTTCGACACGACCGTGAGGGCCTCGTTACAGAATAGCTGCCATACCGCCCCTCGACGGAGTTCACTTATAACAAGCTGCATTCACCCCCCTGCATGCAGGTCCACTTAATACTTACTATACGCGCTCATAACGAAATTGCTGATGCGGGAAACGATTATGTTCCTCAAGATCTCCTTAAAATTTCACGAAATTGAACATTTCCGTGTAGCATAAAAAAATCAATTGTTGTTCCATTGAAAATATTATCAAATCGCCATGAAACTTTCGCTCCTAATCATTCAAGCGCGCCCAAACTGAATTATGTATTATTTAAATGAGAAAACTACTTGCGAAAACATGGTGATTTAAATGTTGTTCCGTGGCTGGGTCAGTGGCGTAACGCAGAAATAAGGAATGCCGGCGCCTGATTTTTCGACTTTATTGATCCGGGACAAAGCACAACAGAAAAACAAGGGATCCCTGCGTGGTTGGGTGGACGGAATGAAATCCGCTCCACCTGTTGATTTCCTTCTTTTTTTTAATAATCGCCAACCACCCACTGGGCACGTTCATAAATTTCCCTATTTCTTTTTAATAATTACATTCTGCCTACATAAGTATTAATATTACAAACCATTATAAAGCGTAGTAATTATATTTAGAGCAGGTTTATTTTTAACGCCCGTTTCTATTCGTATTAAAAATTTTCATGGGTGTAAAATTAGGTATTGCAAAAAGGTATATTATTAGGTTAAGTAAGAAATTTAAATGACTTCTTACATTATCAAACGAATACATTCATACATGATCTGGAATAATAAAGATATTTTTATTTTCAATTTTTTTATAATCGAGCAACTGGAGCATAACTGAAAGGTGTGATGAATGACCTTAATAGCCTTTGGGAAATAAATAATGTAGGTTTAGAGTGACTGGGATAAACGCCACAACAAAAGGATCTCCTAATCAATTGGATAGTTTAACAAATATATTCACTGTTAGAACTATTAGAGACAGTTATTTTCTGCTATGGATCAAATTGTCAGATCTATGGTAGAATATATTAATTGACTTCACTTGAAATGAAATTACTACTAATAGGTTCCTTATTTATATTTTGGGTATATTGCTAAGGTGGATTAAGATTATTATTATTTTTACCAGTTCTAATTACACAGTTATATTGATTTGATGTTTTAGATTGGTAATATCAATAGATAGAAATGGAAATGGATAGAAAATAGAGTAGAGTATTTTTATATAAAAAGTTATGTATTTAAAATTTCTTCATATCATATATTTTAGTAATTTTATTGGAATTAGATATTTAAATTTTAATTTTAAAGTAGGTCAACAAGGTCATCCCTTCCACCCTTAAGAATGATAGTATATAGATTAGTAGCGGAGTTTCTTAATGGGTAGTACTTTCAACTTTCTCCCTTTTATCTCAGTTATAATATATAAAGGTCCCACATTGTTTACTCTCTGACTATGTCCATCGTTTGTAAGTTGTTCCTTTTAAGATGACATATCGTTCATTACTAAAATTCATAATTAGTTAGTTTATTTGCTATATAAGATCAATTAAAATTTTTTCAAAATACATGCATAAATATACAAATGGTGATGTGCCCATCATAATACTTTCCCCATTTTACTCGAAAACTATGAGGTTTACAGAAAAAGTATATTCTTAATAATTTGTTAATTTTTTAATTCTCTACAATTATTATATTAGTAATTGGCAAAAATTGTCAAAATTTTGAATTTTTATTTTTTTTCTCAAAAGTTAACAATTTTATGAAAAATATGTTTTAATAAAACTTGTTCAGTTTTTTATTCCCTTTAACTTTTGTTTGAACCGTTTTTAATTTTTTTTTATATTTAGAAAAATATATCAAAAGTTTCAATTTTTATTTGTTTTCTCAAAAGTTAAAAGTTTTATAAAAACTATGTTCAGATTTTCATTCTCTTTAACTTTTGTTAGTAAAATTTTGTAATATTTTTCATATTAAAAAAATTATCGAAAAAAAACAAAAAATGGCTCGAGTAAATACCCACTTCCGGTTTATGAATATTTACCAAAAGCTTTTCAGTTCCAGTTTTTAACGATAAAACCTTAAGTCTAAAGTTTCATCTCAATCGGATCATTCGTTTTTGAGATACAGCACCCACCGATAGACACACACACATGCACACACAGACACAATTTTTTTTTTTTCCAGAAATTAGTTTTTTGGGCTCAGGGAACCCCAAAATGGATATTTCCGCAAAAAAAATTTCAAATAAAAAATCACGAAAACAATACACCCCCTATATATACTACGTATATAGGGAAAGTAATAAATCGTTTAAAATTTTTAGTTTCCCTATATAGTATATACACGTTGTCCCCTGAAATTTTGAATACGGGCATTTGAATGCATTACTTGTTACTTAGTTACCACGCTCGTAAAATATTTTATTGCACTGACCAACCGGAAATAATAAGTAATTTTAAATTTGTAATAAAATAGGGAATCAAAATGAAACATATTTACACGATATTTTAATATTACTATTTTTACAAATACAATTCTGACGTAACTAATAACAAATAACTACAATGTTCATCTTATTAAATGTTTGAAAACATCTCCTTGTTGAGCCAAACAATATCCCAGACGATCATAAAATTCTTGTCGCATGTCTTTTAACGTAGCAGCAGTAATATTGCGAGTGGCTTGAAGAATTTTTAATTTGAGGTCATCCATGTTGTTAGCTCTTTGATGCTGATAGGTATAAATTGTTTGCTTTATATGGCCCCAAAGAAAAAAAATCATTTGAGGACAAATCAGGAGATCTTGGTGGCCATTTTATGTCTCCTTTGGTGCCAATAATGCGACGAGGAAATATTTTATTTAAATATGACCTAGCCGCATTATGAGCAGGACATCCGTCGTGCTGATACCAGATGTGTGACATATCTATATTTTGTAAGCCTTGTACTGCTGGTATCACTTGGTTTTCAAGAAGTTCCAAATAATTTTGGCCATTTAGATTACCCTTAATAAAAAAATGGTCCAATAATTGTGTCCCCCAAAATTCCGGCCCAAGTTTTCTGGGGTACTGAGTTCTCAAATTTATTCTTCGGTGCTTGTTTTCTTGGGACCAGTATCTTACTACCGAAGGATTATGACGACCATGTAACGAGAAAGACGATTCGTCACTAAACAGAATATTTCGAAGAAATTCGTAATTATTGTTTACCCTATCCATCACATCTTCACAAAATTCCATTCGACGACCATGATCATCCGCGAAAACCTCTTGTGTTGTTTTAACTTTGAAAGACTTAAAACCACTCCTTTTAAGTAGTCTATGTACTTCTGATTTTCCGCCATTAATTTCTGGTTTTTCTGCAAGAGCTCTTGATGATAATGTGTCATTTTCTGTTATCATTTCATAAACCATAATTTCCCGCATTTCAGCTACTTCACTTTTAGGCCTCCGTTCTTTTGAGCACTTACATGGTGGATTTACAGAACCAGTTTTCTCAAACAAATGTATAACATGGAAGACCGAACTGGTGTTTACTGTCACATCGTATGCCAAAACAAACAAATTATTTGCGATTTCATTAATGGAATGACCCCCATAAAACCATTTAACAATTTTAGTTTTCTGTACACATGTTAACATTTTGACGTTATGTAAGTCAAATTGACATGCATATTGCAGCAACAACCACGGCAACCAATAATAATCGAGATACAATATAAACACATTACATTACTCATATTCAAAATTTCAGGGGACAAAGTGTATATTAGTTTCCCTATATAGTATACAGGGTTATTCACGCTATACGGCACGGAATATTGTGGCCAAAATACGTGACTTTCAAAAAGTTTCACTTTGGGGATATATGGGGGTCTATTAGGGCTACTTTTTAAAATTATTTTCATAATATACAGGGTGTCCCAAAAACCCTAAAAGTATCAAAGTTGTGTTTTTTTAATGAAACACCCTGTATTTTATTGCATTTTTGGATACTTCGATAAAAATAAGTGTGTGTTTTAATAAGGTTTTTATTACATAAACCTTAAGGTTTTTGAAATAATTTGAATTTTGTAAAAATGTAACCTAATTTTCATGTTTCAAATACTTAAAAAATAATTAAGTTATGCATACCAAATTTACACTGAAATGTAACAATAGATCATATTTTATTTTCCAAGTGTAATAAACTTGATATCTTATGCCGGGTGTAAAAAAATTGGAATTAAACAAATGAGAATTTTAAATGGCTATAACTTCATTTATTTAAATGGAACACTATATTTATTAATTTATCAGCAAATGCACGTTTTAATTACCTTTCGAATGGTATTTAAATCTTAAGTGTTAAGTCTTCTCGTTTTTGCAGAAAACGCCAAAATATTGTTTATTGCACCGTTTTAGTACTTTTTAAGTAATTTTTTTATGTATCTAGTTTTCTATGGTATTTAAAAACGTCAGATAATTAATTTAGTCTGTCATTTTAGTTTAAAAAGCCTGTCTTTTGTTATAGTTGTCTTATTTTGCATTTTTGCTTTAGATCGTTAGTAATCGTTATTGTTTGAACATCGCTGTTGTATTTTTTGGTAAAAAATAAAGATTTACTCAAAAGAAGGGGTTATTGGCATTATTTTTATGCTTGGAGAATGTCATCAACATTGTTTATTGGCTTGTCGAGTTTATACTTAAAGGTTTCCCGAAAGAAATCACCCTAAGCTAGCCATTTTTGAGAGACTATTAAACCAGTTTAAAGAAATTGGAAGTGTCAGTTATAAAAACCTCAGTATAAGAAAATCTGTGTAAATTTTCATTTTTTACTATGAAATACAACAACCATGTTCAAACAATAACGATTACTAACGATCTAACAAAAAAACGCAAAATAACACAACTATAACAAAAGACATCCTTTTTAAACTAAAGTAACATACTAAATTAATTATCTGACGTTTTTAAATACGATAGAAAACTAAATACATAAAAAATTTACTTAAAAAGTACTAAAACGGTGTAATAAACAATATTTTGGCGTTTTCTGCAAAAACGAGAAGACTTAGCACTTAAGATTTAAATACCATTCGAAAGGTAATTAAAACGTGCATTTGCTGATAAATTAATAAATATAGTGTTCCATTTAAATAAATGAAGTTATAGCCATTTAAAGTTCTCATTTGTTTAATTCCAATTTTTTTACACCCGGCATAAGATATCAAGTTTATTACACTTGGAAAATAAAATATGATCTATTGTTACATTTCAGTGTAAATTTGGTATGCATAACTTAATTATTTTTTAAGTATTTGAAACATGAAAATTAGGTTACATTTTTACAAAATTCAAATTATTTCAAAAACCTTAAGGTTTATGTAATAAAAACCTTATTAAAACACACACTTATTTTTATCGAAGTATCCAAAAATGCAATAAAATACAGAGTGTTTCATTAAAAAAACACAACTTTGATACTTTTAGGGTTTTTGGGACACCCTGTATATTATGAAAATAATTTAAAAAAGTAGCCCTAATAGACCCCCATATATAGTGAAACTTTTTGAAAGTCACGTATTTTGGCCACAATATTCCGTGCCGTATAGCGTGAATAACCCTGTATATAGGGGGACTATTGTTTTCGTGATTTTTTTTTCAAAAATTTTTTTTGCGGAAATATCCGTTTTGGGGTCCCCTGAACCCAAAACACTAATTTCTGGAAAAAAAAATTTGTGTCTGTGTGTGTGTCTGTCTGTCTGTCTGTCTGTGTGTCTGTCGGTGGGCGCTGTATCTTAAAAACGAATGATCGGATTGAGATGAAACTTTAAACTTAAGTTTTTGTCGTTAAAAACTGGAACTGAAAAGCTTTTGATAAACATTCATAAACCGGAAGTGGATGTTTACTCGAGGCGTTTTTTGGTTTTTTGGTCATATTTTTCTAAATATGAAATATTTTTAAAAACGGTTCAAACAAAAGTTAAAGGGAATAATAAACTGAACAAGTTTTATTTGAACATATTTTTCATACAATTCTTAACTTTCGAGAAAAAAAATAAAAATTGAATATTTTGACATTTTTTTTGAAAATTACTAATAAACTATTGGAGTTACGTAAAAGTTACATAAAAAGTAATTGTAGAGAATTTAAAATTGAATAAATTATTAAGATTAACTTTTTTGCGTAAACCTCATAGTTTTCGAGAAAAATATAGGGAAACTACTATGATGGCCACATCACCATTTTGAAGTATAGAATTTTGTTTTTTTTTGTTTGTTTGAGTGTCTAGCACTAACGAGCCCGTGCCTCTCATCTACTTCCGTTTTTTTTGTGGGCCACGCACGACTAACAGTGCCCCTCCTGAAAAGAGGACACCAACGGAACTGCGACATTACTTCTCTAGAGCCTCCTCGCCGTCGTGTCTTTGGTCCTTTATTTATTCAAAACAGTAATACAAACATACATTTCCATATTTACAGATTACATACACATATTTTACAGATTATATACATGATTAACGTGATTATTCCCTTACAATTCTTGTAGCCCCTTGATGTGTTCTTCCTTCACCTCGAGGATGCTCCTCGCCGTGGCACCTACGGCGTTTAACGTCCATCCATCATCAAGGGGAATAGGTTTTCGGGGGCTGGCATCCCGCCCGAGCTTCCCAGGTGGGTTATTCGCACATCGTTTGACTGTGAGGAGATGAAGAAGGTGTGGAGCGCTTCATTTGACTCGTCCTGATACCACAGGCACCTGTTCTCGTCACTCCTGTCAGCGGTTCATGAGTCGTTCCCTTGACTCGGCCTTCGCTACCTCTTTAGGCTGGCCCTCCGCGGTGGCTTCGTAGGCTTCCCTTCCGGCGGGCTGTTACTTCTAGGTCTGGAGGGATGGCCGAGGCCAGTACTTCCGCCGCCTCCGATTGTTTCCCCACTGACTACCGCCTCTATGCTTCCTATCATCTCACTGCCGCCTTTTGATGGTCATTTGGAGGAATGGCCAGTTTTCATCGCCTTGTTCAAGTCACTGGTACATGATGATGGGTCTGTCCCGCTAGCTTAAAAGTTGCAGTATTTAAAGTTACTCATGCAAGCAGCTCTCAACCACAACCCGCGCGGAATGTAACTAGGGAAAGTAACTCATTTTCAGCCCTTGTCCGCTGCCACCGCCTCTTAGCTACGAAACTACTTAGATGTACACCAACGCCCTGAAGGCTCTAAGTTTGCAGAACTTGGCTGACTTTATGCTGGTGTCCGATGCATTTCAAAATCTAGACGTTCCACTCGTACTGCCTTCGAGCAGCACAACCCGCCAAATCTATTTCCTACTTATTCAGAGCTATTTGCCTTTGTCTCTCATCGAATTTAAATCACTGAACTTCTCGAAGTTGTTTCTTCTCCGTTTCGCTCCGACCAAGATTTGTGTCGTCTTTAAAGCTACCTGCTACACCTCCTGGTGGAGGCTGGCAACCGATGAACACGCTTGATAGCCGATGTTTACGTCGATGACATTCTAAACGGTTGTGATACAATCACTTTACGTGAGGAGCTTGTAACACTTCTCAAGGCGAGCGGGTTTGAACTGCATAAATGGCTAGATAACTCATCGACTTCCATCCGCGCCAAATGCACTTCAGTTTGACAGGGAACCCGTAGTAAAGATTATTGGCATTAAGTACGATCCCACCAAGGACACGTTTACGTACGCAATTCGAGCATCTTCTGATTCATGCACGAAACTGTCCTTATCTCATCTTCTCAGTAAACTAATGCGTTATTTTTGTGATCAACTCTCTCCAACATGTTTTCGTCTTCAGCGATTCTTCTGTCGCTTTATCCTGTATCGCGGAATTCAATTCAAGAGATCATGTTACCTTCCCTATGGAAACATTTTGCTTCCGAGAGTAATTCGACTGACTGTGCATCTCGAGGCCTGCTTCCCGGTGAATTCTGCGATCACACTCTCTGGTGGACGAGACTTGTGTGTGGCTGGCTACAAAATCCCCGCGACCACTGACCGATAAGCACCCTGCCTCGCGTATCCGTTTCTGAAGTCGTGGATAAGGAACAAGCCCTTTCGATCTAGAATGCGATTTCTCTACTCTCTCTCGCCTGCAACGCGTAGTCGCCTATTGTCGTCGCTTGGCTTCCAATGTCAGAATAACCTAGGACAATCGTCCTTCGCTCTGTTCTTCTACAAGCGCAGATTACCGCTTTATCTGGCCAACGTACCGAGGCTGTCAAGCCGAACACCCGTTCTCGTGTGGTCCGTCGACTCGCCCTACTCATCGACCCGGACGGTATTCTTTGAGTGGGTGTCCATCTCTCCACCTCTAATCTTGCCTACATGCAGTGTCATCCTGCTTTACTGCGCAAGGTACACTCGTCCGTCGATCTTGTCATCGACGATGCCCATGTATGCAATCCTCACTCCGGTGCTATGTCTACCCATGCTCGCCAATCGTTGTAGATTTTTGATGGATCAGAGGTCACCCGATGTCGTATCGTATGTTGTAATCGGTGCTTCAGTTGCTAGCCGCCCCTTGTAATCCAGCCAATGGGGCGGCTCCCGATGGATCGTATCAGAGCCGCCGATTCGTTTCTTCGTGTTGGTGTTGATTATTCCTAATCCTTCAACATTACCAGGACAGATTTGAGGTATCCGTGCTACCAAAACTACAGCTATACATTTGTTGCTTCACCACCAAGGCTGTTCACCTAGAATTCGCTTCAGACCTCACAACCACCGCTTTTTTGTCACTTCTCTTCCCATCGAGGTCACAGTACCGTTATTTTCAACGATAATGGCACGAACATTATCGGAGCTCACCGGGAATTCACCGCCCTACCACGGTTCCTCGCTTCACCAAAGCATCCAACTGCCATCACTGCCAGTGCCGCGTGCGTTGGAACTGAATAGCATTTCATACCCCCCCTGCTCCTCACTTCAGAAGGCTATGGGAAGCCGCTGTGAAATCCACGAAGCACCACCCTTGAGCGTCGTCGGCACGCAATTGCTCACCTACAAGGAATTCGCCACGGTGCAGTACTCAACTATCGCCCATTGTGCCTTTTCTTGTCTGACCCATCTGATCTCGGAGCACTCATGCCAGGCTACTTTCCAATCCACCTCCAGCTAAACGCTCCACCTGTAGTAGATGTTCGGTACTTTCCAGGAGACCATTTCGGTCGATGGCAACTAATTCAGCGTATCCTAAACGATTTCTGGAAGCGTTGGCAAATGGAGTACCTTAATTACGTAATATTGTCATCAAAATATAACTCGTGAAATAATTTTTCTCAAATGTACTTATAGTTAAAGTTTTTTATAGGTGCAGCGAGCTAATGGCTATAGCAGATATTTGATACAGTGCCACAAGACTGGTTATATTTCTCGTTTTCATTTTGTCTCTAAGATGACCTTTTGATCATTAGGGTGGGCGCTGTTTTAGTGATTAGAGTATTATCTTAGATAGAACAAATCATGAACCAGAGATGTTGCTACTCTTGGGCAAGATCTTGTAAGGCTGTATTCCAGAGCTCCTATATGCCAGTGCGGAATTTGATTTTTACATATACAGGGTAAGTTTTTTAGATGTTCTCTATCGGAATCTTGGAAACTATAAGAGATGGAAAAACGTTTAATTGGGGAAAGACATGTAGATTTACGAAAAGAATAAAATTACAATTTCAAAGTTTCCAAAAAAGACAAGGCTAACTAGATATTTTGAAAAAAGTAATGCAACAATTGCAATTGTTTTACCTTTAACTTTTTCGTAGCTTACTATTTTTTTTATTTATAATAAGACTTAAAATGACTGTAACTCACTTGTTTTTAGAAATAACTATGTCATATCTGATATTGGATTAAAGAGAAAAAAATAATCTCTCAAATAATAACATTTCCATTTAAGAAATGTAAGTTTCCATCATATCTCGGAAAATAATGGCGACAAACATTTTTAAAATATATTTTATTAATCTGCATAAAATTATCTCCAACTTTTTGTGTTATATTTTTTTTCTATCTGTCATAATAACCGATATATATATTGATTTGTGAAAATTGACACTTTCTACTTTTTAAATTATTTTTTTTTAAAACCTTGAAAGTGCAATTTTATTCGTCTCTTAAAACTACACTTCATTCCTTATTTAAATGTTCTTCTATCTCTTATAGTTTCCGAGGTCCCCATAGAGAACATCGAAAAAAACTCACCCTGTGTAATAGTAGACATACTTGTGAACGGCTAGTTGACTGGCTTTAGAAGTGACTACCTCTAACGATAACCATGGGAGAGTGTGACCATTATCAAAATTATAAAATACCTGAGGTATTTTTTAACACCTTTTAAATCAAAGTTTTAGGAAACTAATGTTTAACATAATTGGAAAATAGGAAATAAATCGAGGGCTTCTCCTGGAAATTTCAAAGGCGTAACTTCTATATAAACCCTGTACTAAAAGCTTCTGAAATTGCTTCCGTAAAACTCTGCATTATAAAGATCTCCAGTGTATATAAAACTATCTGAACGGATGTAGTAATAAGTGGTATTTTATCCTTCTCAAGACTTTTACTAATACGTAACCATTAGAACAAGTACATCCAAAGAGCGGAGGAAGACGGGATAGATGCTAGCTGTGTAATTACGCAGATCAGATAAAGGACGATGGACACACGCTTTTATTTTCAACCTGGAGCCATTTGTTAATATAGCACCTATGAAGCTTTCCTACCTTCTGAGACAGATTCTGGTAGGCCAAAAACTAACTTTCTGTATTGGAGAAGCTTCTTGTTCTGCCTTGAAGCAAAAGATAATGCCTTTCATATATTTTTTGGTGGACATATTCTACCTAGTAATATTGATCGATCCTAGAGTGAAAATCAAAAAGGATTAAATTAAAGCGAAAGTCTACCATCATAACTTGTGGTGACTCAGTGTTTTGCCTATGTTAGGGTATACTAGGTTTTTGTAGTCCTTATTTAGGGAAGTGATCTGTGTCTCCTGAAAAGATATTTTTAGAGTGTATATAATCGGATATAATCTAAAGTATTAAGTGTAATGGGTAATTAAAGCTCCTGGGAGCATTAGGTAAATTGGGATTTTAATGGTCAAAATGGAGAATAGGAAATATGGTGGTTTTAAATGAGATATACGCTCGCTCTTGATGAGGAGGACATATTGTATTATATAGATTGTATAAAGAAAAGAGCAAGTTTATCGATTTTTAACATCTTATATCTGAGGATAAGCAAAGAATTTTCTAATTGTTAATATATAGACACACATAATCACAGTCTAAGATGGCTTGAGAGCCAAAGCATATAATATAGTAGATCCATATGTAGATTAATATTATTAATAGACGTTATTTCAATAGGCCTTTAAGTTATTAAATGTTGCCACATATATATGACAGATGTAATCACTCTTAAAATTACATTATCAAGGGTGCTTTAGAATTACTTAATTATTTAGATGGAGAAGAAAATCTCGTGAAAAGTTGTCCGCCATATTATCATGTTTTGAAGGAAGAGACCAAATGGATTTCAAAGCAAAAATACCTGGTAATTAGAAAGCTATAAAACTAGCCAAGCCCAGTCTGTGGTGAAAAAATATTACAATAAAAAAACTACTTTTATAATGAAAATATTGTTTTATTACTCGACGTAATCTTCATTTAGAATAATGCATTTAATGTAACGGTTCGTTGATATTTGTCATAGTGTTCGGTATCGAGTTCTTCAAAATAGGTATTGTATATGTACCGCCACTGGCATTCGAAATATACTTGGTTGTAAGCGGGCTACAAGAAAAGACAAGTTAAGTAAAGGTGGCAAATCTATTCTTCATCCATCATGTTTAGGGTGAAGAGGCCGTCGAGTTTTAGAACAACTTCAAATTAAGTACAGAACTTAAACAAAAATAAACATATATGAATCCGAACAAGAATTTCATATATGAATTCTACAACTGAGAGAAGAAAGATGAGCCGATTGATAACTTCGTGCAAGGCCTTAAGAAACTAGTGAAAACATGTGCATTCATAGAAGAAGACGAAATGGTAAGGGATAGAATCGTGCTGGGATTATAGGATAAAGAACTACAAAAAGCGCTCTTAAACATTAACGAATTAGATTTACTTAAAACAATCAGTGCATGTAGAACAAGAGAAATCACAAAAAATCAAATTAAGGTTCTAAGAAATAAAGAAAAAGTAGACAATTTAAATTAAAGAAACGAAAACAGTAAAATATAGGCAAATATACACGCCGGTGGTGTTAGTTTGGGTCAGCACTTGGATGGGTGACCGGTACCATTCACCATTGGGATACAATTAATGGTGCTTTAGAGTGACGGGGGCGATTCTTTAAAGTAACAAGCCCACACATAAATACACAAACGACACATGGCGGAAGGACCACGTGGTCGATAGCCTAACATTACTACTACTACTACTATTATAGGCAAATACGAAGTAAATAATAAAAAAGAATTCAACTGTTATATGTTTAAAAATAAACTCAAAGCAAGAAATTGTCCGGCGTTTGGTAAAATATGTAGAAAATATAGAAAACCTAACTACTTAGCAGTGGCATGCAGAAACAAGAAGGTAGCAGCGATGGATAAGGAGGAATATGAAAATGAATTATCAGAAGCATCATTAGAAGAATTTAAAGTGGATACTTTAGTGAATATAAACGTAGTACACGGAGATGATAATAGAAAAGAATGGTTCCAAACAGTCGCTTGCAGTAGGAGGACAGGAAATAGAATTCAAGATGGATACAGGATCCGAGCTGAATATCTTGACAGAAGATTAGATGAAGAAAATAATGAAGAATCAGCCGGAGATAGGAAATAGAATAAAGAAAACTGAACATATGGAGGTTCTAAAATAAAACCAATTGGACCAGTAGAACTAGATTATAAGGTAAAAGAATCAATCAAGAATATATTTTGTTATTGTAGACAGAAAAGCAAAACCGTCGTTAGGACTGCATAAAATGTAAATTAATTTTAAAGAATGATCAAATCAATAGTAATATAGAATGTGAAAAAATAAAGTTTCTGGAAGGAAATACTGAGATATTCAAAGGGATAGGAAAGTTTTCTGAAATTAAAATAAAACTAAAAAAGATGCAGTACCGGTACCTAAGCCATCTCGTAGAGTAGCTTTAGCTTTAGAAATAATTTAAAAGAAAAGTTAAATGAACCAGAAAGAAAGGGCATAATTAAAATAAAAAGTACCATAAAAAGGTGGCCATAGCGTGCCAGGGGTTCCCAGAAACCCAGCTCGACAAGGACAAGCTGAAGGCAGTCCAAGAAGCCATCATGACAGCATACGAGCACATAGCGGAGCAAGGGCCACAATTCCGCTTCGCGAAGTGCACACAGAGACCGGGATATCTAATGATAACCTGCGCCGAGGAGGCCAGCGCACAATGGCTAAAGGAGACAGTCCTAATCCTGACACCATGGGAGGGAGCGTCTCTCATGGTGTTGAAGGGGGACGAGATTACCAAGCCATGGGTGTGCACGGCATACGTCCCGGATGAGGGGAAGGAAAGACTGGAGGCCGACAGGATCCTGAAACGATTGAGAATCGGGAACCGGGGCCTAAACACACACCTGTAGACTGTATGGGAGAAAACCCCGGAGGCTAAAGGTTTGATATGGACATTCTCCATTGATAAAGAGTCCAAAGAGGAGTTATCTAAATTGGACCACTATCCATTCTTCGGATACGAGAGGCTTCGGCTGCGTATCAAGGAGAATAGTAGGATAACGGAAGGGAGTAAACCAAGGCAGAGTCCGGAGGCCACTACCCTTGAGAAACCAGCGGAGACCCAAGGCACCAGCGAGGCCGGGGAGAACGTGGAACCAGGGCAAGACTCTCCCAAAGAAGGTCAACTCTCCGCCAGCGGGATCAGTCCCCTCTTAAGGCCATTGGCCAAGGGGGACGCGGTTCCAATGGAGGAGGACAACACCATGGAGGAAGAGCCTGAAGATGACCCTCCTCTTCAATAGCGGAAGAGGAATAAAAATCCTGCAGGTGAACCTTCAACACGCAAAAGCACATCGGCAACGCTGTGTAGGAGGTTCAACAAAGAAGGCATAGATATAGCCCTCCTGCAAGAGCCACAACACTCTCAGGTAATATACAGCCCAAACGCCGAAAGGCCAAGGGCATGCATAATTCACAGTGATAGAGTCAAATGTACACTAATACCGCAATCATGCACTGAAGATTCTGTTACAGGCATCATGTCGGCCAGGACGAGGGAAAGAGAGAGGAGCTGGGTCATCTGCTCAGCCTACTTCCCAGGAGATGAGAGAGAATGCCCTCCGCGTATACTAAGCGACATAATTGCATACTGCGTGGAGAAGGCTTACCAACTCATAATAGGGTGCGACGCCAATGCGCATCACACGCTCTGGGGTAGCTCAGACATCAACAAATGAGGTGAGTCTTTACTTAACTTGCCATCAGCAGGTTCCAACTTTACAAGCCCGCGGGACCGGATGGGATTTATCCCATTCTGTTACAAATGGGCATAGAGGAATTGGTGCCGCACCTATCAAAAATCTTCAAAGCCTGCTTGGCATGGGGATATATACCAAAATCATATCAAAGCGTAAGGGTAATCTACCTGCCGAAGGTAGGCAGAATAGCTGACCTAACGCCAAAGTCATACAGACCTATCAGCCTATCTTCATTCTTACTAAAAACAATGGAAAGACTTATTGATAGGTACATAAGGGACGAGATACTGTTAAAAGATCCCCTCAACAACAGGCAATATGCATATCAGCCGGGTAAGTCAACGGACTCGGCGTTGTCGACCTAAACAGGCTCATCACAAAGTCAATGGAAGACAAAGATATAGCCATGGCCACATTTCTGGATATAGAAGGGGCGTTTAACAACGTCACAACAAACTCTCTCGTGGAGGCACAAAAAAGGAAAGGAGTCCCGTCAAGCCTTTGCCAATGGATCAAGGCCAGCCTAGAGAAAAGGACAATCATATCCACTTTGGGGGGCCATACCATTAAGGCTAAGGCAGGCGGGGTTGCCCACAAGGAGGAGTGCTATCTCCACTGTTATGGGCTACACTAGTAGATGACCTTCTAGGAAAACTGTCCAAAGAGGATATCAACTGCCTAGGGTACGCGGATGACTTAGCCATTGTCATCAGGGGCCGGTTCGCGGGAGTTGCCTCGGAGCGAGCACAAAGAGCCCTAAACAATTGGTGTAAACAGGAGCGATTGACAATCAATCCACAAAAAACACAAATTGTCGTATTCACAAAAAGACGAGCATTGCAAGGCCTAAAGCCACTGAAGCTCGGGAGCACGGAAATTCCCTTCGTAGGGGAGGCAAAGTACCTGGGAGTAACCTTTGACGCCAAAATGACGTGGAGACTACACATCACAAAAGCCACCAAAAAAGCTACAATATCATTGGGCAGGTGTCGCAGAATGTGCGGGAAAAATTGGGGACTAAACCCTAAATTGACTCTATGGCTCTACACCAGGGTGATAAGACCCATGATAGCCTATGGAGCAGTGGTGTGGTGGACTAAGACAAAGCAAAAGGGGGCGATAGGACTCCTGAGCAGTTCACAAAGACTAGCATGTCTCAGTACAACAGGAGCCCTAAGCACCACCCCAACAGCAGCCCTAGAAGCCATCTTGAAGATACCACCACTACACATTTTCATTCAAGGAGAAGCCAGGTCCGTATCATACAGACTGAAGCAAGGACAGGCGCCCATAATGCGATCACATGGAAAAACGCACCAATGGCTAGAAGACGAGCTGAAGGCTAACGCGATTACAGCAATGCCTAGCGATGCCATGGTGAAAAAATACAATTTCGAAAAGAAATACAAGGTTCTAATCCCACAAAGAGAGGACTGGGTCGAAGGCCAACCTACCAAAGCAGAATCATGCTGGTTTACGGACGGCTCAAAGACCGACAAAGGGGTAGGAGCAGGTATATACGGCACAAAACCCGAGACAAAGATTTCTGTCAGTCTCACCAAGGACACCACGGTGTTCCAAGCAGAGGCGATAGCTCTTCACCACTGCACAAGAGAAATAGCAAGACAAGACACCAAAAGTAGGTCAATTGCTATATTCTCCGACAGCCAGGCGCTACTAAGAGCACTAAGCTCCACACAGGTCGAATCTAAGCTAGTGTAACAAAAAAGTAACAATCACATGGGTCCCAGGACACGGAGGACATCCGGGGAATGACATAGCAGACGAATTGGCCAAACAAGGCTCGTCAAAAGCAGTAATTGGCCCGGAACCCTCTTGCGGAATCTCCAAAACCGCAGTCAAACGATCCATAAAAAAATGGGTGGAGACACAGGCCCATACCTGGTGGACGAACTCACCAGGACAGAGACAGGCGAAACAGTTCCTTAAGAAACAATCGCCAAAATTCACGACCGAACTCCTGAACCAAGACAGGAAAATGGTCAAAACAATAGTAGGCCTGATAACAGGACACTGCAAGCTCAACAAACATATAAGCAAAATAGGCCTGGTGGAAGAAGCATCATGCAGATTCTGCCTAGAGGAAGAAGAGGACTAGTTCCACTTCCTATGCTACTGCGAGGGTCTAGCAAGGATTAGATATCAAAAGCTAGGCACTACAAACCCAAGCGCGGAGACTTATACCCAAGCCCCTCTGGCAGGGCTAATAGGACTAATCAAAGAGGCAAAGCTAGAGCGGGTCATCTGACATAAACAGGGATCCACAATAGACCTGGAAAGGTCGCGGTGGAATAGGCGCTGGTGCCACCCATACAACATCTAATCTAATCTAATCTACCATAAAAGAACCAACAGAATGGCTTAGTAATTTGGTATTCATAGAGAAACGTTAAGATCGTGTTTAGACCCTCTAGTGTTGAATAAAGTTATTGAGAATGAAAGATTTTTAATTCCTAACATAGATGAATATCAAGAAAAAACGCGAAATTATTTTTTTCTGTTGTAAAATAAATCCAGAAATAGCGTCATTTTGAAAGCTATAACTTGAACCCGAGTCAACGTATTGTCATGAACTCTTGACAGCGTTTATGTTATGTTTGGTAGTCTATGTGAAGTATGAGGATTTTTTTATCTATACGTCAGGCCAAAGACTTTTCAGTATATTTAATGTCCGACCGATCAGTGTAACTAAAGACAAACAGGAGAATACATAAGTAATTGGTCAAAATTTGATGTAAATACTACTTCCAAGAATGGTTTTAGAATATATCAGGTATAGATATTGAATGTAATAAGTAGGGTTTTGTAGATGTTGCTTCCAATAAAAAACAGTGTTACCTGTAAAGGAGAGATTTGGTATTATAAAATTCATTTCTCCTTAACACATCAATATCCATATATAAATTAAATTTCAAAGTAAATATTGGTTACATACAATCACCGAAGTTCCTTTTGCGATTATTTAGAACAAATTTAATGAATACTTTGTTTAATGCCCTTTCCAATTCATTACCAAAAAAGCTAGTAAATATTTTTAATTACCTTAAATAAATACTCACCGAGTACCAGGGAAATAATTTATTCTTTTGTTTTCTTTCTACATTATTTTCTTCTCTAAACACCATAATGAATACCGAGGGTGATGCAGGTGCGAGTGTTGTTTTTTTGTTTTTGTTTTTTTATTCTAGGACATTTCAGCGCGAAGTTCTTCGCGAGGGGTGGAAGTTTAATTAATCCTTTAAAACGGAATTAATTATTTGGTTTCAGCGGGCCGTTTTTTTTCGCTCCATCCCAGTATTGTTCCGAGTTTTAATTGACACTAGGGCGGCGAGCATTGTTCAGTTGGAATTAGGATATCTCGGGGTGAGTTTATAGTCAACAGTAAACGCAAATACGCAAAGATTTGGGCCTTAATAGGAAATTTTGGGTTTAAATTTTAATGGGAGCACGGGCCCCGACTTCGCGTAATAGAGTAATGTTCAACGCGATGATTTTATAGTTTAGTCTACATAAATCTTAAAGACTATATAATACTTTTGATGTTTAGATTTTATAGAAATAATATATGTAATGAAAAATTAAATATTAAATTACAGTGGTAAGTTACATATAAGAGATAATATATATTATTTTTTCTTCTAATTTGTGACTTATTTTATATATTTATTTCTATGCCACTTCTAAAACTAAATATATACAACAACGATAATAAAAAAATAATTTTGTTTAATAGCATTAAACCTACCAGCATGGTCATAATGAATTTTACTTTTTTTAATAATCAAGATAAATGAGGACACGGTTATAAAATGATCTCTATAATTAAACAGGAACAAACCAAAAAAATATGAAGCATTAATTATAGAGGCGATATAGGGGCGTAAATCCCAGCGAAAATTTTCAATTTAATTAGCGCCGGAAATTTCGCTCAAATTAATTTCAATCGGATATAGCTGCATAATGTATTTCTATATTTCTTTATTTCGTTAATCCAACGTGCCTTTCGTGCCCTTTCAGTGAGTAATCTAGTCATTAGGTCGTCGCTGCGCCATTCATCTTAAGGGCGAATTTATTTCCACCTTAGTGCTTATCTAAGGTCAACTTTTGTTAAAAGCTCGAGGGGACGAAGTTTATGCATAATTAATCCTGCAATTCCGGCAGGATAATGGCGTGAATTGTGTTTAAGTATTAAGTGGAATGGCATGTGCTCGCTGGATTATCTAAAATTCGAATGGAATAAGAAATAATTCTCAGTCGTCGACGTTGCAACATACGCGCAGTGATAAATCCGCATAGTTGTCGGGCCACGGTCGTATATGTCTTAGTTACTGAGTAAAACTACTTATAGTTAAAATATCAGTGAAGTTTCCGTAGTGTACGAAACATATGATATTAATAATTAAAGTTGTGCGCTCGCTGAAATGTTCCTGTAACCGCCGAGTTATTATATTTCCGCACTATGTATTTTAAAGTCTTGTTCGTATTTAGAAAGTCAATAGGAAGTTGTATTTCATTACATTATAACTGCACTAAATAAAATTTGATTTGAAACGGAACTCTAATAAATTCCAGTTTGGAAGCTTCCTGGGTACTGTTTATAATATAAATGATTTATAATAGTTTAGAGTTACAAAAAATGATAAAAATATTGTAAAGAGAATTTTTCATAATGTGATATTCTCGAAATATATTTCATTAAGCGACTGCAATTCATGTTTCAATAGTTTCTGTATTTTGTATTCTGTAGTTCTCGGAAACTAATTGTGCTTTTTGCAAGGCATCCTGTCTTCTGGCATTTTAAGCAGGTGCCCTGCCCATTGAAGTCTTTGCAGCTTTACAATTACTGATACAGCGAATTCTTTAACACATTAAGCGCCACGCCGGTCCCTAGGGACCGGAGCAATATTTTCTAATCAGGCCGCACGGACCGGCGGCTCGCTTGTCGGTCCATCTGTGATTATTTATTTTAGGCGGCATAGTTTTTGTTTAGTCAATGCTTTAAGGAAAACCATATAATACTTGAAAACATTATTGTTATTTAATAAAACACGATAAGCAAAGGTAAACTCCGCGGTTTATCGGCGAGCGGCCCGGCCATTCGGCGTGGCGCTTAACGTGTTAAAGATGGTGTACAGCTTTTGATTTCGTCGGATTATGTACTCATTGTTCTATTTAATTGGCCCAGAATGCGTCGTAGGATCTTTCTTTCATATGTGTCGATTTTAATCTCGTTGTTTTGTGTCAACGTCCATGTTTCATTGCCGTAAGTGAGGATAGGCCTTAAGATTGTTTTCAGCTGTTTTGCTTGAATAACAGAAAAACGTTTAACTTTTTTATACTACTTTTTATTTTTATATACAACACTTTGTGACTAGTTTCGAATTACACAGTAATCATTATCAAACTAAGTAATATTTCTTTGCTGTTTTATACGAAGTGAACGCCTCCAAAATTCAAGATATGTTTTTCTTGAAGTTGTTGTTTGTGGTGTCATATTATAGTTTGCAACAGTTAGCATTGCTAATTTTTCTCCTTTGTTTGAAAAGTAATCGTTATTTCTTCTGCACTTTCCAGCTTATCTTTAGTAACTGTTCCATTGGATTTCATTATTTCATGTATGTGATTTTCTTTTTCTGCGTTTCTTCCTAATTTACGATTTACAATTTTCCATACTTCGGATTTATTATTTTAATTTTCTGTAAATTTACTCCCGTAATATTGTTTTTTGTCTTCAACATGATTTCTTTTGTTCTTTTTTGTAGGGGGTACATTGGTTTTGTATATTTTCATTACTTGGGATTCGTTGATACATTTTATATAGTTTCCTTCTTAATTTATTTGCCTTATTATTTAAATATTTATCCAAGGATTATTTTCAGTTCGTTTTAATTATCGTGTTTCTTGGTTTTTCTTAATTATATCTTGCAATTTTGTTGATAGTTCTTCAAATGTATTAATTCTATTATCAGAAATAGTAATTTCTTTTGTTATTTCACAGTAATTTTTTTGTAATGAATTTATGTTTTTGATAGTTTGTTTTTTGTTTCTTATGCTCCCATAAGAATCTCTCAGTGAGAAGAGCATTGTGATCTGATGAACATGAACTATCTATCGATATTTTTTCAATGATTTGTAATTGGTTCGTTATCACGTGTCTATAATTGTCTGATTTCCCGATATATTCTGTCTTGTATAATATTTCTTCGCCGTTTTATTGACTATCTTATGGTCTTCTTCTTTTAGACGTTAATATCTCCAATTATAATGTGATTTTTCCTATTTTGCTGAATATAAAATGCAGATGCGTGAATGTATAATTTGCCTGTTAGATTTATTTGAAATATATCGTTTGTGTATGTACAAAATTGGTGGTAGGATACCTCCATGGGGGATTCCGTATTCTGCTTCTATTATCTTACTGTTTGTGTTGTTAGTTCGTGTAATTTGTTGTCTTTTTAGTATGCAGGTTTTCATTAAGTTTAGAACTTGTTCTTTTATCCCTATTGCTTCAATTTTTTTTATTAGCTTTTCTTTCGAGATGGTATCAAATGCCTTTTTCATATCGATAAAAATGGTTACAGTCGGCTCTTTGGTGTCTAATTTATCTTTGATGTCATTACTAAATTCATGAGTAGCTGATATTGTGCATGTTAGTTTTTCAAATGCATATTGCTGTTTATTGATGATTTTGTATTTGTTTAGGTGATCGATTATTCTGTTGTGTATTACTTTTTCTAAGATTTTATTTCTCCGGGTTCTCCAATCTAACCGAGATCCCGAGATCTTAATTGCGTTGATGTTTACCTTCTTGTACTTTCCTTGCGTCCGTTTGTTAATCCAGCATCGATACCAGTACTATGAAATGATAGGAGCCGCAAAATGCTTCACTGTGAATGTTTGTGGCCCATCGCTTATCAATGATTACATTATCAATCTGGTTTTTAAAATATAGTACATTATATCAAGTTAACTGGTAGTAATGACTATTTTTAAACAGTATTCACAGACCTCTTAAAGATAACAATAGGGATTATTCATGGTACCATTCATAACCTTGAGTTATACATAATTTATATAAATGACCTCCACAAATATGGCTCATGTGTTAAAAGATAATATATTGTGACGATTATATCAATCTGTTAGTTGACAGAAAGACATATCCATATTGCTAATTTGAGTAAGGACACTAGGTATAAGTTGGTATGACTATAAGGTAAATAATTTAATTTTAAATGCAATAAAAACGAAATTTTTCCTATTCAAATTAATTCAATCATTTGCAACTCCCTATTTAATTAACTGATTTAATGTTAATGCTTAGGTATCATTGTAGATGATAACGTAAGTTTAAGCCAGCACACTGTCTACATATTTAATAATTTATGTAAATCCTGTTATGGATTATCCACAAAGGTTCCAATATGATCATTATTTTATTATGCAAATCACATATATAAGATATTGTCTGATATTCTGAGGCATAAGTACAACTGAATTTTCGGTAAGAGAAATTGCTCGTTGATATTGATGGTCAAAAGATGACCAGAGAGATTTTCGACATTTTTCCTCTTACTCCATTTCACTGTCTACACAGGCTAGAATGAAGCAACGAAGAACGAATTGAGAATGCCAAATTGTGTTTAGTGACGAGTCCAGATTTTGCTTGTAGGCCCACGATGGTCCTAGGAGGGTCAGACTGATGCGTGAAGAACGTAAACATCCAACCGCCCTTTCAGAAGGAATAATGATATGGAGTGCAATATGTTATTGCAGCAGATCACCCATAGTTTTCATTGACGGCAACCTAAACCCAGCTAGTTCATAACCAATGTTCTAGAACCCGTTGCTCTTCCATATTTTCAGGAGCTGGGAAATCCCATTTTACAACTGATTAATTCACGCACTCATACATCAAGGGATCACCACGTTTATTTGAAGAAGCTAGCATTGCCGTCCTCCCATGTTCGGCTCGGTCGCCTGATTTGTCAACCATTGAAAATGTGTGGGATACGATCAGTAGGCAACTGGGTAATTTATCACACCCTCCAGATAACTTACATGATCTCCAGTTACGGATTCAAGAACCTTGGGATGATATAGCACAGGTAGCTGTAGTTTAGTTTAGTTTATTCACTTTACAAGATCATTTAATTGATATTGTTCAATCAACAATAGAACAGAGCCCTGCGCCATCAAGATTTGATAAGCACTCCGGGCGCCGCCTTATCTAACGAACCGCATTCCGAACGATGACGTATACTTGTAAATAATTATGACGCACATTAACATTAACTTTAGATTTAGATTAAATACATTTATCTAAATACAAACAGTATATAAAAAGGGTGTTAAGAAGAAAATAAATCAGATTCAAACCATTTTTGACTCGAGTTACTTGTTTCTCACTGAAGAGCCTAAAAACCTCAGAGAATAATTTCTCCCTCATCGCTGAATCAAAGTAGCTCCATCTAATATTATAATATGTCCATCGTGTAAGTTTTAATGATTCAATGTAGTGAAGTTGACTGGAAAGTTGGATTCATACATTTTAACGCTGTGATGATATTGTTTCGTCCAAATCTGTTCCTTTTATTCATAATTCTTGGATAAGGATTTTTGCTTTTATGATAATAGGTGCCAACCAACCTAAAGGGGTCATAAATTTTTGAAATATCTCAATAGATCACTTTCTTTGTTGGTCGACAACTCTGCATTTTTGGTAGTTTGAAGAAGAACGCATTTTGTATGGGATGCCGAATAATGCCTAATAATTTTTCTCCTGGCAGGTTATCTCGAAATTGGTTTAATCCACCATCTCGGGAGGCAATGCAATGAGATCTTCGTAGTTGCTACACCATTTTTTTAAGGTTCAATGTAGTTATTAGGTTTGCCTGAAGTTTTAGTGCACTCTGTATATCGCTAGCCCCTGAGAGCACGTCGTCAACGTAGATGTCCTTTGCTAACATTTCAAATATATACATTCATAGGGTTGCCGCGTAGCTTCGTCGACTGCCAGTTGATTTAATGTTCTGATTGGTAGGAATGGCGCCGATTTTGTTCCATACGTCACTGTACATAACTGGTATTCTTGCGTTGGTTCTGATGGATGGAACCTCCACAAAATCGTTGGTAGCAATGATCAACTTCCGTTACCATGATCTATCGATATATTTTTTCGATGTGAATGCAGCGAACACTATTTTATGTTGTCTCAATCGAAGCAATAAATCGGTAATGTGATATTGCAATTGTGTTCCAGCAAACATTTCATCCTGAATGATGCTTCTATTACTTGATGTTTTTCATGATGCATCGAACACAACCGTAACTTTGTTGTTGTGCTGTCTACCTTGACCACAGTATGTTGTGGAATGTAGTATTCTGATTGCTGGTGTGCTTGATGTTCTAGTGGTTTCATATACCCAAGTTCAAGATACTCTCGCATAAATTTGGAGTATTCTTCGTTGAGTTTACTATCTTTTTGCAACCATTTTCCGTGCTGAATTAATCTGGCTACAGCGCGTTTTTTGGATTCTTCAATGCTTAGTGAAGTGTTCTTCGCAGGTTTATTCATTTTCAGTTAGTGGTGGTGTAATTAGATCTAGACACTATCCATCCTATCTCGGTGTTCTGGAGTTGGAATCCATTCTTCTTTTTCATTCCTTCCAGTAGAATTTCACTGTAATGCCTTGTTCCAAGTAAAATGTCTATACTTCTAGGGCAGTTGATTGTTTCATCGGCCAACGGGTATTCTCGTACCTTATGTGACAATGGTGTTGATGGATGTGGTCCAGTTAGTTTTGGTAAAATATACAACTGAGCTCTCAGTTTAAACCCACTTTCTTCCATTGACGAGATAACTGCTTCTATTTTCGACGTCGATGTTTGTTTTTCGTTGTTACCAATTTAAGATAAACTTAATGATTTAACTGCATGTTTAGTTATAAAGGAGCACTGTGAACCTTGATCGAGTACTACTCAGGATACGAGTGTTGTTTCTTGATTTGTATTTTCTTTGACTAATGCAGTGGGTAACAAGTCTTCACTTTCAGAACCTTGTACTGTAGGAAAATTTGTTGTTCTATTTTGTTGATGTTTACATCGTTTGCTGTCACCCGATGTTCTAATATTATACTGAGTTGTCCTAATCTGTTCAATAGAGAGAAAACTTAAAGTACTTAATTATGATTTGGAGTTCATCACGCACATCACTAATGAAGGACTTTGGGAAGGAGTTGTACAGGAATTATTTTCAATAGAGAGAAAACTTAAAGTACTTAATTATGATTTGGAGTTCATCACGCACATCACTAATGAAGACTTATGGGAAGGAGTTGTACAGGAATTGCAGTTTCGAATAACGGTTTAGTTGTTGTAAATTGGAGAACAAAAATACACAAAAAACGTTCACATATAACGCCTTTCAAGAACCTATCAAGGTAGCCGTGGACAGAAGTTATGGACATATTTTAGTAGCCGATAATGGAATGAGTTGTGTGTTCGTGTTCGACTCAGATGGAAAAATATTATTCCAGGTTGGAAAGAAGGGCACATTCAGCTTAATTTCTGCTGTAACCGTTGGTCCGAGTGGTGAAATAGTTGTAGCTGACTCTCAAATACAAGTTTTCTCAGCTAAAGGTGACTTTTTGGAAGTGGTTTATGATGAACCAAGAGTAAAAGCAAGATATGGTTGTTAATTAAATTAAAGTTTTTGTTTATTTTATATTTCTCGACATTTACGTACCAGTAAGAAGCATCGTACCCTCCCTCACTACCTTTCTCCACTGAGAAAGCCCTGGCAAAGAGAAAAGTGTTACAAAAACACTTCGTGTGGTGTTTCAAGATACTGGTCGAATAGTTTATTCGTTTTGCAGTCCCATTTTCTCACTATTATTCGACCTACCATTGGTTTTCATGCGGTTGTATCGTAATCCATGTTGTCAAACATCTGTAGGTATTCTTTTGTAGTGTCGTGAAGACTTTTCAGTTGATTCGCAGCGGCTGTAGTACACGTGGGTTGGTCTAATAGTTTGTCAACCAATTGTGGAGGAGTCTTTTGTTATCATAACGACGTTGTATTGTGTGGCAGAAGACTGTGGAGCATCTAGATATGCAGAGGATTGTTCATTCGTTGCGAGTTGTATTTGCATATATCGTTGTTTCATCTTCTTAAGATAACCTTGTGAAAAATACGGATGTTTAGGAAGGTTGGTCTCCTTACACTTCACGTCTTGTGCTAAAATTTGAGTCCAAAGTTTGTTAACCTCCGTAATGAGTTTGCTGCGGACGCGTGCTGTAGACGGCTTCTTCGCTCCTCAAATAACGCGAGTAACTGCTGGCTGAAAGTTTCTTGTTGTTTTGCCAACGAATTTAGTTTCTCCATATTGTTGGACCCGGTGGACTTCATTTTCGATGTATTTTGGTAGTTGGATGTTGTGAAGCGTCTGGTGCTGGAGCTTGATTGTCTCTGGTCGTAGAGCCGAATTAAAGGTTTATAATAACCTCTCGTATGCAGGCAGTAGGTAGAGGACGTCTTCCTCAGAGCGGTTGTTCACGGTGTGTATTCTACGGAGAGATTGTTTCTTTGTTCCTCCTTTACTTCAAAGCAAATAGCATGCAGAGGCTCCGGTACTCAATCCCCAGAGTATGCACGAAAATTTGCTGGTGAAGATGTCGAAATTTACAACGGTTTGTAAGTTGGCGACGAATCCGGTTCGTCTTCAAAGTATTGTGGAAGTGGGTTAATAATAATAATAATAATAATAATAATATTTATTTACGGCAAACGCCTATAACACAGGAAGAACATAGTGTATATAAAACAATGTTAATATAAGTAGAATATAAATATATAATACTGTATGTGTAACATGAACCATAATAAAAATAAAAATTGAACATAATATATTGTTAAAAGTAAGTGATATAAATCAAATACATTAAAATTAATAATATTGTGATATTGTTCCATTAAAATCATTAAAATATAAATAGATATGGGGAACAGGAGAAAAAAAAAACCCTAAAAAATATTATGAGTATGACATCTCAATGATACTAAACTAGTAAGTAAACTAAAATAGTAAAATAATAAAAATAATATAATATAAATAATGATAACATTGCAACAAATTAATAATATATTAAGTTTTATATTTCAGATAGCGTTTAAAACAGTCCAGGGAATTCCTAAATAAGTCGAACCATTCGAGATTATTAAATTCATTTCCTAGCTCCATTATCCGTGTTAATGAATTATTGTGACCAGACACTGTGCTATGTGTATCCGGGTAGAAGAGAGTAGATGATCGCGTCCTTCTAGAGGCAATATGAAATGTTAAGGTCATGTAGTATCGACGAGTAATCACCTTGGGTATGTCAATGTCCAGATTTATACTCAATATAAGGTCTTTAAGCAGGAAATATCCATGTCCCTCCCAATTGACCATACATACCCTCACATTTGTAAGGCTTTTTGGATATATTAATGATATGATTATTAAAAGTTAGCTTCGAATCAAAAGTAATGCCCAGATCTTTAAATGTGCTAACCTTTTCCAAGTTTATTGAACTAATTGAGTAGGTATATGTAATATTGGATTACAGCACCTAAACGTTAACATCGAGTAACACTTACTAACGTTCAACAGTAGCCGATTAGTGGTGCACCAATCAATAAGTCTATTAAGATCGGCTTGAATATCATTGCAGTCATCACTGGTATTGACAATTTTAAAAAGTTTTAAATCATATGCATATAAGGCAAAGTTGCAATTTTCTATAATATCAGCCAGGTCATTTACAAATAGAATAAAGAGTACTGGGCCACAATGTGACCCTTGTGGCACCCCAGAGGAAACATGCGGTGGTTATATATGTAATTACATATTTTAACATACTGTACCCTGTTATTTAGGAAGGACGATACCCATGAGAGAGTCATACGACATAATCCGATAGAATCCTGTCGAATGCCTTTGTGAAGTCCGTAAATATAGTATCCACCTGACAACGGTTTTCCAAGGCGTCCGATAAAAACTCTTTGTATCCCAGAAGATTGGACAAAGTTGATCTACCAGAGACGAATCCATGTTGATTAGGCTTTGTAAATGATATGTGCCTTTTTCTTTTTTTTATTAGTGAGATCAGTTCTTTAGTCATCCATTATTGTTATGGTAGACATATTTAGATAGTACGAATATATCAAATGCGGTGTAGATAATAAATCTGGATTTGTAGTGAGGAAATTCCAATTAATCGAGTTAAAATAAGAGTTGATCAAGTTATAGTCAGCCTTGTTAAATAATAATATTTTCTCACAAGTATTTATATTATTATTTATAATAGTTGAGAATTCTAATACAAACGCGAAATGATGGATACTAGTTGGAAGCAAAGGATCAGGAGTTTTATATATAGATGTTAGGACGATAAATAAAATTCACTTTGTTGTTATCACACACGGTATCACAAAGTAATGGCTTCAAGCATCAACTATATATAGATGTATTAGAGAGACTACTGAAACATAAATCGAGAAAGACCCCGCGCGAGTTTGGAATGTTAATAATTTGTGATTGAGGAAGTAATAACAATTAACTATAGTAGATGTTTTTACATCAGTATGATAATTATTTACGTTATCATACTTTAATCCTGGGAGATTGAAATCACCGAAAATAATTAAATTATGACATCTGTAATTTTCTACAATATTTTCTATACAGTGGCAGTGATTTTGGTATTTCTCAATGTTGGATCCAGGAGGAATATATACTCCACTAATAATATATGTGTGCTTATAAAATTTTACCGATATGAATAGATGTTCAATCGAATTATTGCATACAATGAGAAAGGAGTTGAGAAAATATTTAATGGCAATAAGTATTCCTCCACCTCTTATTCCACCATCTATCGATCTATTTGATCTGTAGAGGGTATAGTTACGTAATTGCAATTGACTATTCAAAACATTATCATATAGCCAAGTTTCAACTATAATAATAATATCATAATCATTTACATTAACAGCTATTTGAAAGTCATTAATTTTAGTGCGTAATCCACCACAATTTTGGTAATATATACTTAGTTTTTTGGGAGAGTTACATTCGGTCTGATGTTGTTGTTTGATAGATACGGCATCCCGTTTCTATAAGTAATACGTGTGTTTAAATCACCATTCGACTTTTTCCTTAAGTGACATATAATACTCAACCTGTTTCTTAGTCCGATCAGCCTGAAAGATGAAAGTTTTGTTAGGATCAGAGGCATTACTTGGCAACACAGTATTAGCGTGTTCCTTATTTTCGAAGATTATTTTTAACGGCCTAGGCTTATTATCGGTTACTTTTTTACCTAGTTGGATAGTTTTAAGAGGTGAAAAGCTAATGTTACGCGATTTAAGTATATTGTTTACTATAATTGTGTCATGGCTCACACGATCTTCAACAACCGAAAAGGTGGATTCATTGAGATTGAAAATAATAACATAGAGGCGCGATTTATTCTATCTTCTAATTCAGAGATAGTATTTTCATAATTTTCACAGGTTGAAGAGTGTAATTGACTCAAATCAGATTCATAATTCGATTGTTTATTTTCGAGTTGTAATATTCGCGATTCAATTATATCGAAACGTCTCGAGATAAAAGCAATAATTTATTCTTTGAATAACTCAAATTGCCGAGGTAGTATGTGATTAAGTGACTCAATTGTAAAGAGGAGTTTCCCGGTACGGTATATGGTGAAGTTTTAATGCTACATTTTGGGCAGGATTATTTCTCCTTTAAGTTTATGACCTTGGCAATTTCTGTGTCCTTTAATCCACTACATTTGTTATGAATGTGTTTTGCACAATTACCGCCACATTTTATATACGGTGTATTTGGCGTAACACCACGGTCGCAAACACCACAAAAATTTACCATAATAATAGCGAGATAAAATAAGAAAATGAAAATTGAAATAAAACAATGTCGAGATTAAATTGAATGTTAGATAATCAAAATAGAAAAATAAACGGGGACACAACACCCAGGGGGCGATCAGGGTGATTAACTTAGACAAAGACAGGTAGCCCACGGAAAGGATATCACATAAGAATACAGAGGAATAGGTGCAATATATTATTTATTCGCGCATTAATAATAGATAAGAAAAATATGTACATATAAAATAATCAGTTCAATGCTCGTCGCTGGATGCTTTTTGCGAGACAAGGCCGTAGCACGGGCAATCACGGTGGAATTTTACAACAGTAAAATATCAATATTACGGATTATTATTCGGTGTAATTATTTTAAACTCGCTCACCATATATATGACGAATAACGTATTCACCACAGCAATTTTCACAATTTTTTAATAACTATTTCCCACTAAAATAAGGTCAAAATGCCTTTCATAATGTCAATACGTTTCAAAATAAGTTCTTCGGTAGGCAAAAAGCAAAACACCGACAGAGTACATGTTGGGTGTTATCTAAACTATTCCTTTTGCGTCCTGTGGCATTCAAGACTCGGGTTATACAACACAAGAGTGATTCTAGGCTAAACCAATCGCGTTGCTGTATGTTAATAAATTTGATCATGTACAAAATTTCAGTGGGAATGCGATAGGCCTTAAAAACAATCAATGTTTCTTTAAATGCACAACATCCAACGGAACCGTCCTTTTAATTGAGTATTACCCTGAACACCTAAACAGCATCTATTCTTACTTAATTCATTAATTATTCATCTCATCTTGTAGTACACTTTCCATTCAGGTCAGCGTAGTGTAATTAATCAATAAATTTAGTTCTAAACACATAATACATCACTATTTAAATCAAACAGTTTCATAACTTTAAATTAAAAACTTTACTCATAGGTAAAATTTATTTGTTGAGTATTTTAACAATTTATTTTACATTATTATTAACTTTTCAATTCTTCTTAAATATTATTGAATTCACGTTTATCTTCAATTTTAGACACAACCTTTTCATAGTCCCCCAAAGAGTACAAACCGAATTGTTGTCAATATTAATTATAAAAATGTTAATCTTGTTATTTAACTTGATCCTAATCGAAAATTGACTCCATTAGGAATGAAAACAAGAGATTTTATACTTACATATTTATTATGTAGTGGCCTACACTACCGACTCGCGTAGAAACCCGTAAACGCCGACCTGTCTACTCTCGAGTGATAACAATCAAGTGATGGCACAATCTTTCAATACAACCTTTGCACGTTATTTCATAATTTTGTTGTTGGCAGCTCTGTTGAACAGGAAAAGGAAGCTGTACCTTTGTGATTCCTCTACTTTTGTATAGTAAACTCGCTGATGCAAAAGCTGCAGGTGATCACAAACTGTTAGAAAATATTGTATTCATTGATATTCACTGTTTTTAATGTAAATTTGGCTGTATTTATCATTTCCTAATAGAAATTAAATACAATTCAATTTTTAGAAAATTTCATTAAAATAAATTACTGTTATGTTATATTATGTCGACAAGTTCGGAGGCTCAAACAATCTTACAGAATCCACGAAGAAACGCATGCATATCATATTCATAGTACTCACCTAAAACAACTAATACATTAGATATCAGAACATAAATTATTTAATGAACTCGCCACATATGTTATCTAAAATTCTGCAGCTTCATTCACATGCTAAAAATTATCTGTATTTAATATATCATAAACATTTTTAAGAAAGAAAATCTTTATGAGCCACCCAGTACATTTACACGACCGGCTTCCATTTATATTGTAAATTCGCAATAAAAAATAATGCTTTAAAAGCCGTTAAAGTTTGTGTGCACGTTCGTTCGCGCCCTCATCATTTGTTTTTATTATTATCACCCCCCTAGCATTTTCACCTCGTTTGCTTCTAAACTTCAACCGTGCCAACGATTATCTCGACGTAATCCAATTTAAATTATAAATGTAAAGTCCGACTATTGAGTTTTCAGCATGCCGTTATCTCGATGCATAAAATGTATGTACACTGTGCACATACTCCATTATTACTTTTCCTGCATTTTTGATCTGGTCGAAATTAGCATAGCATTCGCAATATTTCCCGCCGGTGGGATTTTTTCTTTACTGCCTAGCAACAGGTGTTAGTGAGCTGAGCAGGGTTCAATAAGTCGCCTGCAGGCGCAATAATAACACCCTTTATCATCTCCCACTGCTTGCATGGGCATTGAATAATTCAGGTGCTGGCGAATTATAGGAGATAAAATGCGAGGCTACACGAATGCCAGAACCAATTACCGCAAGAAGGGCGCTCAGGAGCCTTGCAGAATTGCCTTTTATGTTTATGAAATTAAAACTAACAAACTGAGTTAATATAGGACGAAATTGCTTACGATGTACTTGTATGAATAATTTTATTGTAATTTTAAATAAAACTAAGTTTAATTAAAGCCTTATATGACTGATAATAGTAATGGTAATTACGTGTTACATACATTTATATTCATCCTCTTTGAATTGAAATGGCTTTATATTAAAAATGTCTACTTAAAAACAACACTTTGTTGATGTCATACGCAGTATTTATTTTGTGACTTCAGTTTCAACCTTTACAAGGTTATTATAACAAACATAATAAAATAAATCCTGTGTGTGATATTAAGTGCAGTTTCTTTTAAAGTTCCTGATTTTTAGATAAGTCTCAAAGTAATGGCTTCTACAATTAATCATAAAACACAATAATTCTTGTAAGTAAATATTTTTGTGCACCTATATTTAATCAATTATTATTATTATATATATATCACACCTTTATTTATAGACCTTTTTTATATTCAAGAATATACAAATTAAATAATGTAATACATAATATAGCTAAGCCTATAAAATGTCTATCCTTCAGACTATTATTATTATATGTTTAAAATTTTAATTTTGTTTAATTTAAAAACCACTTTTAGTTTAAAGATATAGAATATAAATATAAACCACAAAAATATAGGTCATGGCCGGTCCTATTTTTTTAAATTTAGTAAAATTTTAGTAATATAAAAAATCTAGAAACGGGTTTTGAATAATTCAATTTAAACATCAACTTTTGGCGCGCGAAAATTTATCTCACGCTTTTAGCTTTTTTAACTTTTGAGAATAAAACTCTAGTTACACATAGATACACTATTCAGGTAATTTTCATTGTCTATAGCATTGCAGTAAATTTTTGTAATTGAGTGGATAAGGCCTACAATTATAACAATAATTATATGAAAACATAAACTGCATGATGGTTGTGACCGTTACTAGGTGGTAATCCATATTTAAACACATATTGAAACACTTACTATGTTTTTACCACAATTAATTTATTGCTATATGTTTGCGCAAACATATAACAATAAATTAATTGTGGTAAAAACTTAGTAAGTGTTTCAATATGTGTTGAAAACATTAAATTATTATTTTCTTAAAACAACAGTGCTTTATTTACCATGACCTTTTTCGAAGAAATGAGATACCAAATTCGAGGGGAGTACTATTAGATCTTGTTTTTTCTAATATTACCCATTTATGTATAAACATAAGCAATGACCCTGTTTCTCATAGTTCTATTCATCACATTTCACATGACATTATTATTCTATTTGCAGTTAAAAGAAACTTATCATATGATTATTGTACATACAATTTCAATCGGGGTGATTTCACGTCTATAAACAACTTTCTTGCCAGTATTGATTACTACCCCAATACTTAGTTTTGAAGACACTAATGAGGTAGTATCTATATTTTATGATATTATATTCCAAGCCATTGATATGTATATTCCCAAAGTGAATATGAAAAGTGGCCAATATCCACCTTGGTTTACTTCTGAACTAATTCAACTTATTCGAGAAAAGAAACTAGCCCATATTTAATATAAGCATACTTTGAGTGCTGGTGATTACAACATATTTGCTTGTTTAAGATCGCATTGTAGTGCACTGAGTAAGACGTTACGTAGAACATATTTAAATAAAATTGAAAATTAGTTAAAGTATAACCCTAAACGATTTTGGACGTTTATGAATGACACACGCAAGACTAATGGATTTCCTAAACATATGTTTCTAAATGAGAAAGTATCTGAAAATTCTGAGAATACTGTCAATTTATTTGCAGAATTTTTCCTTCCGTATATGTTGATGCTACTACCACTCCTGCTATACATACACAATACCACTCTCAATGCTATACAGAATTTAAAAGAGAGTCTTAGCTGTGGACCAGACGGAATTCCATCCTATTTCTTAAAGAAATGCAATTATATAATTGCAGTAATATTTCCACTGCTATGGAAATCAAGTTTATTAATCCGCTATTTAAAACTGGGGTAAAATATAAGAAATTACCGTGGCATATCAATACAGTCATGCATTGCTAAAATATTTGATGGTCTGATTGCATCCCAATTAAAGGTTTTCTTTAAAAATATAATAATACCGGAACAATATGGGTTCTGCAGTAAACGATTGACTCTATCTAACCTAATTGTGTTCAAGTTATCTGTACTTAATGCCTTCGAGGATGGAGTGCAAATGAATTGAACTTCTCCAAGGCAATTTTGGTATCAAAATTATCTAAAATAGGATTAGATGAAGCATCAACCAAATTGATAATGATTTACCTCAGCAATAGAACACAGTTCGTTAAAATTAACAACCACATTTCCAATGGCATTAACGTTACATCGGGTATCCCTCAAGGCTCGCACCGTGGGCCTTTATTATTTTTAATAATCGTCAACGACATTGCTTCAAATTTTAAATCTTCTCAATTTATTATTTATGCTGATGATGTAAAATTATTTAAGTCAATTTCGAATATTGATTGTGAGGCTCTGCAGGAAGATCTATCATCTCTAGAACAATGGTGTATTAGTAATTAGGTTAGATATTGTTATAAAATTAATAACATCGCAGTCAAATCTGTAAATTTGGTTAAAGGCTTAGGTGTTCTGTTTGATCAAAAATTGATGTTTAAGGAGCATATATCTTCACTTACGGGCAGAGCTAACAAAACGCTTGGTTTCGTTAATCGTTTTCTTTCAGTTTTACACCCAATATTTTACGACATTTATACTTAACGTTAGTTCGCCAGATACTTGAATATGCTGCTCCTGTTTGGTCACCATCAGTTAGTTGTGATGTTTCTGCAGTTAAGAAGATTTAACATAAATGTTTGAGGCTGTATTCGAATCGTGCTGGTATTGACAACCCAGATAAAATGTATCTTTGTACAATTTTAAACATCCCTACGTTAGAGACTCGTAGATTGGTTGCTGACTTGTGCATTTTATTTAAACTAGTTAATGGTTTCTTAAAATGCAGTGAATGCTTGCTCACTTAAATTTTAACGTTCTTCCACCACATTTGCGACGACATGGAAATCTTTTTAGATTGAAGTTTCATCCATCTAATTATGGATATAATAACACTCTTTGTAGAGCTATGAGATTGTTTAATACTTTACCTAGTAGAATTGATATTTTTAACTCATCCATGTCTATGTTTCGCATAAATTGTTATGTTGCACTGTCTAGCCATCGATAATTGTGTTGAATCAAATCAGCTATTAGATTTATTTTACCAAACAGTCAATTTATAATTACTTTTAAATATATTTTGTTATTTTATCTCTTATTATTACGCAACCATTTATGTTATTTATTTTCTTGAAATTTGTAGCATATATGAATTATGTTTTCTTTCTTATCTGAAATGTTGATACTTTTAAATAAATAAATTAATTAAAATAAATAAACAGCTTAGGACCTGATTTAATATATTTAAGATCTCATTAGCGTAGCACAGTTAATAATTAAGATAACGCGGTTGCCTGAATAATATATTTATCTTTACAGATGCCTGGAATTATAAACCTTCATAGTAAAACAGACGAAGAGGTACTAAAGGCTAAACCTGCTGGCCTCGACTGCTTCCGGGCATGGCGTATCGTCGTTCGCAGCACCAACGCTCCAATATTAGTACGAGTTCTTACTAAATGGCAGCAGTCTAAACTACCTGCTAATCTACAACTTAATAATTTTCAACAATTAGTCTGGAACAAGCCTATCAAACCTTCATTACCGCTGCCATACTAATTTCGTTGTTGTGTTTGCTTCCACTCTGCAGAAAAGCCATGCCAACAACCACCTATTTGTAACATGTATACTGCCACGAGTCACAGCTCGTTTATTTTACCCATCGAAAACATTCAAGTGAGCAAGGTGAAGGTGATCACTGGGCATATTCTCTAAAATGCCCCACTGAACGAAGCAGCACCTATTGTACCCGTAGTAAACTTCTCATCACTGCTCTACTTAACCTGTTTCCTTTGCCAAAAAAACCATAACAGCAAAATGAAAAGTCCCTCACGATAGATAAATAGTCCATTCATAGTGTCACTACTGTGCAGCTGGAACAATAAAAAGTCACTCATACAGAACTTATCACGAAACAGAATGAAATCATTCCTGTCATCACAGTGGTCTGTCCACCTCTATAGTTGCATGATTAACCGTCACAAAAATCCTGTTTATAAAGGCTCTGATGTCGTAACATTTTGGCTGAAATTGATATCACTATTCTTATTCCCAGAAGCATAATAATTTCCTCCATATGTATGTTACCTTAATTTCTGCCAATCTACATAGCTCGCGAACGATTCTCGAGCAGTTATTATTGGACACCAGAAAGCCAGCTACATGTATCTGGATTCACTTACTACTAATTGACGCGAAACACTCCTTCTGGACATCCTCGGTGACATTAAACTGTGCCACATTTCCAACAATGGCCTTACCCTCATCCACCGTTAAACATTCACCATTGACACATGCTAGTAACCACTTAAATTTTTCGTGCCTTTTTCCAACATATCTCTTTCGGCTACCTACCGCCAGCGACCATATTCTTGTTGTAACCTCCTGTTCACCAATAAAGGCTGCCATTTCACTACCGGCCTTACAAACCAAAAATAAAGCGACCACTATTCTCACTATTCACTACATTAATTAACTTCGCTTCACTGTCTTTCTCTCTCTTCATCTATCCTACAACTAATCCGTAGAAAAAACAACTTTTTAAACAATGGAAGACCACCAGATCTTTAGTTTTATTGCTAGGCTTTGTATTAAAGTCAAATAGTATACTAAGATCCTGGAAATTTGCAAGATCTAGTCTCCACAAGGTTCAAAATTCTGGTAGAAATTCTAATAGTTTACTGGCCAGAATTAACAAGATTCTATTTTAACTATTTTCTTTAATGTTAACCCTCTTGAAATTTGTGATGCGACAGCCCAGATCTTCGCTGACCACGTTAACTGCACCCATTCCACCCCTGGCGTCACTAATTAAAATCCGCATTATTTCTTCATCATAAATCTCCATTTTCCAATGCACTTACTATCTGACCACATTAAACTAATTGCCTCTCGTACTAGTACCGACTATAACGAACTCGTCAGCCCTGACGAAGTCCTCGCTGCATTACGAAAGAATAAGGACAATTCGGCCAGACAGGACGGAGTTAATCGCCTCCTCATACTACATCTTCCTCAAAAAGGTGTCTACTTTATCTCCTTTTTTAATACTTTCTCGGATGTCTACTTGCTGCAACCCTCGTAATGCTGAAATATAATGCCGATTCATTATTAAAAAAATGGTGATTTGGCCATCAGAGTACTTTTCCGAAAACCATGAGGCTATTCTAAATAATTTGCTTAATTTTAAATTCTTTATAATTACTGGTTATATAAATTTCATATAACTGTTATACTTTGTTAAACTTTGGTAATATTTTCCTTTTAGTATAAAAATACTTTTTTGGTGGTCAATATAAAATTATAATAAATTGCATTAGGTATTTAATAATACTTATAAACTTGATGAATTCCTTTAAAAACCTCTTTTGCTCTTTATTATTATACTACTTTTGGATTATTCCTTTATCATTCTTATCCACAAGACGTTAGTAAATTTTTCTCTTTACAAAAATTAATGAAATATTTTTTGGATTTATGAAATGAAGATAATAATAGAGTATATTAAGATTTATAATTCTTAGGAATTTTTGAGGTATTTCAACAAAAATCCCAAGAGAAGATTTCAAACTACAATATTTAAAGATTTAGATTTAGATATTTTTATGACATTTGCCAATATTTTTCTTCGTAGAAGGTGTTTTTGCTATTTCCAGAAGATTGGTAATCCTTGGGAGTTTTTATAAGGATATTAAGAAAAGACTTACAGCTACAGTACTGAGAGCTTTAGATTTTTCTTTTTTTCAAATTCCATTCAAAACTTCTTTTAAATATTGAATTGATGCCTCATCATAAATCATGAAACTTCAGGTAGATGAATACATCCCGAAGAAGCTACGCGTAGTGATCAACATTAACTTCTAAATCATGCAAAATATTACCATAAAAATGCTATCTATTGCCAGGGAACAATAGTTTTTGTTGCTTAAAAATCAAAGCAGTGTCGATGTTTTAATCCAACTAACTTAAAACAGTTTTGTAGCTTCAATTTATCGGATAAGTGTAGGGAGGCTGGGTGACTATTCCACCCTCCAATTACTACAAACTAAACAAGTATTCGTCAAGAAGTCAAGATGTACGAAAAAGTTAACCGAATTAAATCATTTAAAATATTAAATACTATTAATAAGGCCTGCAGTAAACCTCCACTTTCGGTTTATAAATGCTTACCAAAAGTTTTCAGTCCCAGTTTTTAATGATATAATCTTAAGTTTAAAGTTTCATCTCAAACGGATCATTTATATTTAAGATAAAGTGCCCATAGACATTCTCATTCACGAAAGCAATACTTTCCATGTATACAGGGAAAGTAAAAATGGTGAGTTGGTCATCATACTTATTTATTTATTTACTTATTTATCTGTTTTTTAATTCAGTGCTAACAAAAAAACATAATACATACAACAATAATATAAACAATATTTACAATAATTTAGACTGCACAAGAATTGGGCATAGTTCATTCTAGATGATCTTCCACTCGTACCCTGAAGAAGTCAATTCTTCTGCCAACGCTACTGCCTAACAGAAACGAATTGAGTAAGCGTTCCATATTTAAGTTTATTTTTGCTTTATATTGAGGAATTTTCGTCCCTAATCTGGGAATTAAATGTCAACTTGACTGACGTTTTATTATTATTATTTTATTTCATAATATTTTCTTTATATTTTTCTTGAAAACCATTTAGTTTACGTAAAAATGCTATTCTTAATAATTTGCTCAGTTTTGCATTGTTTACAATGACTTGTTATTAAAATTTCATGTAACTCCTACAGTTAATTAGTAATATACAAAAAATGGTGATGTGGCCATCATAGTATTTTATCTATATTTTTCTCGAAAACTATGAGGTTTACGCAAAAAAGGTATTCTTAATAATTTGTTCGCTTTTTAATTCTCTACAATAATTTTCAGTTCCACTTTTTAACGTTTAAGTTTAAAGTTTCATCTTAATAGGATCATTCGTTTTTGAGATACAGCGCTCACCGACAGACAGACAGAAATTAGTGAAATGAACTCAGGGGACCTCAAAACTATATTACTTATCATTACTTATTTATCTCCTCAGCGTCATCGACAAGGCGTTTAAAAGAATTATACCTGTCCGTCAAAATTCTCGCTGTTTAGTCCAATATAATTCTAGACCACCAGAATGGCTTTCTTGGCGACAGAAGTACGACTGATTTGAAGAACTCACTGAGATCACGTCTACTGTGCGTCGTACTGCTTAGTTTACAGAGCGCGTTCAAGACTCATCTCCAAGCTGTCCCACCCCCAGTTGCCAACCTGGCTAAATTAAATAAAAAATAAATAACAACCAGTAACCATATCACTCTACTTCTGACTCACAGGTGTCCTGGTATCCTGCAAAAGTGGTTGGCATCTGTATACCACACACTTATACACCATTTATTCGTTATATTATAGAATAGTAAGTCCTAATTTTGACCATTGCTTCAGTTCAGCTCTCCCTAATGGAGAGCAATTGATCCGCTGATGTCACCGCCTAGATTTATACCACTGAAGTGACCAACTTCATTACATGATCGGACTGCAACCCATTCCTACTTGTTGTAAGTCTGAAACTTCAACTCGTCCCTGACCGCATTTTGCGCTAACCTACTTTTCTGTCTTCTGCCCTATATTCGAGTTTCTACTTCCATCGTCGCCAGCATGACAGTGGAAGATGAGGTCTCACATGACTGCTCTGCAAGTCGGCTCACAGCCCAATTAGCTCGAAAGGTAGTAACTAATAGCATCCGCTCGACAGAAATGCGCCTCCAAGCAAAAGAAGCTGTGCTTTTCTGCAATATGACAATATCTCAGGATGCGATGTAGTATGGATAGAAGCAATTCAGTCTACACGAGCCTACAATTTACAGGACAGATAGACCAGCCCTCCTTACAAACTTGCAAGAGAGTCAGATTTATGCCCGCCTGACCTATTATAGCCAGAGGCTAGAAGATCGCTTGCCGAGCTTTCCAACTAAGCAATAACACTAGCAGACTTCTTCGTGAAGATGGATCTCGCACACGTTTCCCTACGAAAACGATCCTTGATTTGTCCTTACGCATCCTCCAAGCTCTCAAAATATTAATTAGTCTTATATAAAGTTTCAATTACGCTAAACTATCGATTTGTAATTTTTATATGAACTCTCCTTTTTTCCCTGCCACTCGTCTATCTTCCTCTAGTGATTTAGTGACCAGTTCAAGTAACAACGTATTGTTATGTGTTATCATTATTATTATAATGATAATACATTTAAACAAAATATACTTGTGTTTTTCAATTTTAAGTTTAAAGTTAGAGCTCAACATTTTTAGTGGTGAAGCTCACTCGCAAATATTTCTATATATATTAAAGGGTATATTAAATTGTACTAAACTAAGAAATTATTCAAGTATGTAGTGAGATGTAAATGCCGTTAAATTCTTTTATATAATAGGAATGTTTTTCTTATTTGATATTATAGTCTACTGTAGTGCCACCATCTCGTCATATGTCTAATAAAAATGTCTCGAGAAGTCGTAAAGCCTTCACCTTGTGCTACAAACGTATCAAAAGAAAGAACAAAAGGAACTCTAATAAAACGTACGGCTAAGGGTAAAAATGTATTTACCGTAACAATAATTGGGGTCGTTACCTAGTTCAATTATATTTTTTACAACTGGAATAAAAGAAGGCAATTTAAGTCTTGCACTTTTTTAAAGCACAATTTTATTCATACCTTTCCAACTTCTTTATATTTTATTAGAAGTATATGAATAACATTATTAAAAAATTATAAAAAAAAATGGTATATGGCAACTATAGTATCCTTATTTTCCTTTATATATATATATATACATATTTATTCTGACACGCAATTTGCGAGAGTCTGTTAACCAGGAAAGGGGGTGTTCGACCCTAATCAGAGGTCGGATGTTGAGTAACCGGCTCCGGGCCTAAATAGGGACGATTTATTCCTGCATTTGGGCGTTCGGAACATGTGGTGGATGCGCCGGGCTATATTGGGTCAGTCAATCCCCTTTCTGGCATAACTCACTGGACTATTAATTAACGGTTAAGGTATTGCTTACTTGAAAGATTACATACATGGTCATGTGCGGCGCGAGTTGTTTTAAACGGAATTAGTGCGTCGATTTTAATTAAACCGAGAAAATTAATGAGAGAAAATGTTTCAGATGGCCAACATCTCCGTCCTTTGTACAGATTTTCCATGTATCGGTTCAGGGGATGTGTTGTGCAACTCTGCAATTACGTGCACGGTAAATTGATTTTTGTACAGAGAAAATAAAAAGAAAATGAAAGAAACATTGAAAATTATTAGAAACAATCTTCGTTATCTAAATATGTAGTATTTAATTGTTTATTTATATTGACGAATGATTTTAATATAATTAAAAGCATTTGTATTCATTTTAAAGTGGTTACACTATTTTGATATATATGAGATGCATATTAGACTTATTCAAAATTGAGAATGCGAATGAGAAATATGTGGACGTAAAATATGATTGAGGTGAGGAATGTCACGTGTCTGAGTAAATACGCTGATTTGCATACCAACGCTGCATATGCAGATCATGCAAATGATACATTTCGCTGTTCAAATTGATATCTGGGAACGTGGTTCATGCTTTACTTATCTCCTTGGGAAAGGTCGTCTATTTAACAGTTTTATTCGTGTTCGTGCACCATTATAAAATAATCGCTTGTGCAATATTGTAATCCCCCGCAGCACTTTGAATGCTAAGTGATTTATTTAAAATCGTGCATCATTAGCATTAATTACTCGCTTTGATTAAACAATTGCATATTTTTTTTTATTTTTTTTATAAACTTGTAGTGATTATACAAATAAAGATGTAGACATAAATATTTATGTTTATTTAAAAACAGAACAACTTAATTTAAATAGAATTTCTGACATATTTACTTATTATACTATAATTGTACATTAATATAATTGATATTATTATTTACCTTCTGCATAAATATCAGTATTTGATATTTTACATATTGATTAGTCCAATTTAAACAAACAATTATTTGCCCTTTTTAAAATTTTATCTTTTTGAACTTATAGTAAAACATTTATTTTATTTTATCATTATTTAGGTACTTATGTAACTTAATTAATACTGACTTGCCTCAATATCTGTATATTACCTGTATTAATTAAGAGGTTAATACACGTTGAAAATTTCACGGCTTCACTAATTAGGATTCCACACTTCGCCGCCATCGATTTTGCATGTTTGTAAAATTCCACATTCAGACACTGCATAATTTAAAAATATATTTTGTGTGTAAAATGTGGACGGCATTAAAGACATATATCCAACTGGTGTATTTTACGTGTAATCGGAAACCCAGCGCGGAATTGCTGTTTTATATTTACGATCGGGGTCGTTAGAAATTTCGCAATTCGTGGTAAAGAGGACGTCCCGCCAGAAAGCCCTCTTAATGCATATAAAGCACTACATCATCCCACTTCTTGTACTGATAAATGAGATGGAAAAGTTTGCGAGTCCTTTTTACATAGCGGAATGTTTTCTCGCATTAACACAGTTTTTTTTTGTCAAAGATAATTATTTTGATTTATTCTTTCTTTCTTTCTTTATACTTACTGTATAACTAATTTAATTCCATAGAATTTAATTCTGATAATTCCTAAAGAAGTTTTTATATGACATAGAAGCTTCAATAAAAATGAAGGCAAGGTTTGCGTTGAGATTTTTGAGTTGTGTTTTCACTAAAATCATTCACTTTGTTTGCGATTAAACGGTAACAGCTGATGCTGTCACGAGGTGATTGTGACCAGGTCCACAAAGAACTTGTGTCTACTTGTATGATCCCGTCTGATACTGATATTGAGGCAAGGGTGGAAGCATAGTAGAAGAAATAGAACAATAGACTAAAGCTCAGTGAAAGATTGTGCGATGGCACATAAGTTAATTACAAAAACGACGAGTCAGCAATATCAAAGGTTTTTGGAATCGAGAGTTCACCTCGTATTGGACTCTTTGTTATAGAGCGTCCATGGCGAAATGTAGCTTTTAATGAATAATTTTAGCCGTTTTCGGAAAGCAGGTGATGACTAAATTTATTGGTCTTCCTGGGATAAAGACATTGTAATTTTCATCAGAAGGTTGGATTTTTAAGTATATTTCTTGCAAAAAAAACTTTATCCAAATTTAGTGAAGAAAAACACTTGTTATAGTTTGGTCTTTATTTACAATTTTCTGACTGGTGTTTCGATAATTTTATACTTTGAAAATGATTGTTACTGATCACATGTTAGGAAACTTAAAATAAAGACCAAACTATGAAACATAAGAAGTGTTTCTCTTCACCAAATTTGCATATCTGGTTCTATCAAGAGTGCAGCGCAATAAGAACCAATTATCTTGAATTTAATATGTCGAATACTTTATTATTTCTTGGGTTTGATATCAATATAAACATTAGCTAATCGATTCAGTAGCCGATGCCGGAAAAAAATACAAATCATAAAATGGATCGGAGGAAGAATAAAAATACAAATGTCATGATAAATAAGTAAACCAATTCATTTAATACGACACTAAGACAAAGTGGACCAAAACAATTATCAAAGATTTTTAGAGGTTGAGTACATAGAACATATGAAGAAGTAAAATATTACATGACTCAGGTATTAAGGGGCAACAGGTGTTCTGTAATGTATCAGAAATAATTCAAAACGGATGATGTATATATGTATTTTGCGTTTAAAAATCTGTAGGAAAATCCGTAGGCAACAAGCAAATGTAAGTAAAGAGTACATAGAAACGCTGATGAGTACATTAGCAAGCATTAACTAAATGTTAGTATTATATGCACCAGAGAGATAGAAATAATTGACAGAGTCATTCCTTGGATAGTTTTAGTGGGTGGTAAGCCAATACGGCAAGTCCCACAGAGCTATGTGGAATGGTCATCAGCATTTCTTCCTTTTCTAAAGATTAGTTTAAATCATCGTTGATTATGTTAGTCATCACGAGTGTAATACATAGGACCTATCATATACACCATTGTAACTATCGATTCCCATGTTCTAAAATTCGATGATGAGATCCTTGCGGTAGTTAGAAACAGAAAGATGAACGAAGTCGAGGAAGAGAGTCAGGGATATGTCAACCATGATGAAGTACTAGATAACAGCGAGGCTAAATTTAGCTCCAAGAAAAAGAGATGATAAATAGAGATCCTTCACCTCGAGGTAACTGTAGCCAGGTCTACCATGAATTTGTTTTTGTCCATCGAAAACACTATGGGCAAAAAAATATTGCTGCTGAGAATGTCGGTCTCCAAGTTACAATTCGTCGTCCCAGCTTAGGCAATTTGTACCTTCGTGAGACACTACACGCTACGGAAATGCTAGTACCGTTGATCTGATTTTGATATTCAGGCAAGGGTGGAGACATAGTGGAAACTAAATAGTACCCCATAAGCCCATGGGAGTTTCATGGATTACTTTATCAGTACTGGAAAAACGAATGACGTTTAAAGTTATTGATGACTTTGAGATTGCAATGATAATTGCCACGGAAGGACGAGGAGTTTAGCCGAGCATTGCAAATAAAGATCTGTGCTTCTTCTTAACTAGATGTAAAATATTAGAGCCCTTTGTAAAACAGAGTTAGAAATTAATAATATTATTAATAAAACACAGATACAATATTGGAGGTTATGAGCCCTTTAAATAGAATGCTTTGGAAAAGAATGTTAAACTTAACCTGCCAAACATTAGAATCAAAAGCATTGCAAATTCTACTGATTTTGTTTAGTTTGTGTATTATATAAGTTATTTATATTAGTTATTTATTTGAAGTAGGCTTGTAATTACAATGATAATACAGTAAAACCTGTTTTTGTGCGGTGGATAGGGACCGCATAAAAGAAATCGTACAAAACAAAAATCGGAAACTTTATAAATTCTTACATGTAATAAACAACTATGTACGATATACTACATATTTTTTATGCGGTCCCTATCCACCGCATAAAAAAAAGTCGGACTTAGAAAATACATCAATGATTTATGAAATAGATGAGAGAATGCTTTCAATTAAATTAAATAATTAAATTAAATCTAAAGAAATTGTAAAAATATTTAATTCTTCATTGTAATTATACATGGAGAAGTTTTCAAATTATACATTCAATAGTTTGCTCCTACTCGTCGTAATCCAAAACGCGCATCTTCTTATGACGAATTGGTTGAAAATCGCTTTCGTCGCTTGAAGATAGGATTTCAATTGATTTCTTTTTTGGTACCATGTAGTCAGTGATCAGTTTTTATGACGACGGTAGACTGGTCAATTGCTTGTAAACGTCATAATAGTGAGACATGCATGATCTCAGTTCTTTTTGGAATTTTAAGCGTCTTTCCGCATTGGTATCTATTTTAAGAAAATGCGTTTCCAATTTTTTAGAAATCTGGATCCCTGCATATATTTTATCTGCTGTAATAGATGCCAGTTCTTCTTGTCCATTTTCATAATCTATCAAACTATTGATAATGTCACTATCATCGACAGTTTGGTCCTCAATCATCTCGTCCAGGTCATTTTCGCCGAAATTATCAAAGCCTTCTCCGCCGATGTTATGTGCAAGCGCACTAATTTCAGATAATCATCGCTTTCCAGCACGAATTTAATGTGTGTTGTTTGATTTGTCCAATTGCTGCAATTATATGGTTTTTCTACTCCCATAGTAGTAAGTAGGCAATAACGCAATCGTTTGTTGATTAGTAACCATGGCATTATGATACATGCACGTAATGAAGAAAAAACTAGCACGTAATATATTACGTAACCATTATTATTACGAAACTCAAATCAAGTAGCCTAGACAAATGAATTTGACATTTATCGTTGTTGAATACATATTAAATTGACGTTATTTTGGTTTAATTATTATTAATTATTCATTGTTAAAATGAGTGAAAATGACTCCACAGAAGAAATTGTTGAAACTCCACCAGAAATTAGGTAAATAGCAGAACATACCGCAGTGGATTTTCTACCGGAAAAATCCAAAGAGCGTTATGAAGTGGTTACGGTAAATTCATGGATTGGCGTAAGAATAGTGTTCACTCTTTTTCGGAAAATGTGTTATTAGCCTATTTTGGGGAAATAAGTAAGAAATACAAACCTTCATCTCTTTGGGCCATGTATTCGATGCTGCGAAGTGTTTTAATAGTAAACATAACCTCAATATTGCAAAGTATTCCAAATTATAATGAATGGGAGTAGAAAAAGTATAGTACAGAACTCGAGTTGTAAGTCACTTACGTACTCGTGGAATTACTGCACTCGCCTAACGGCTCGTGCGCAACTTTTTCCACTCGTACGTAATATATAACTTACAACTCTCGTTATGTAATATACTATTATGCAGTCTAAAATTAAGAATTTTTTCTAAACTTCAGTCAGGTTTAATTTATCGTTCTCTAGCTTTTTCGAAATGTAGCTGAAAGTTAATTTGATATAATGTTTCTTAAAATTTGCGATTATGCCCTGATCCAGTGGTTGTATGAGGCTAGTCGTATTTGGTGGTAAAAACACTATTTATACCTTAGGATGTTCTATACAGGGATGACCGGGTGCATTATCTACAATTAGTAACACTTTAAACGGAAGAACCATCTCTTCCATGTATTTTTCAACTTCTGGTACAAAAGAATCGTTGAACCATGTTGCAAATAGAGCTGATGTGACCCATGCTTTTTTATTGGCCATGAAGTGTACTGGATATTCAGATAAATTTTCGCTTTATTTATAATCTTTGCACCAGAGGCATTACTGCAAAGAAGAAGTGTGATTTGATCTTTTGCCGTTTTAAAACCACTTGCAGTTTTCTCCGATTTCGGCATCTTTTTCTAGAATAACCCAGTCTCATCTGTATTAAATACTTGATCTGGGCAATATCCACCATCATCAATGATTTCCGATAATACTTTGCGATAATTCATAGCAGCTGTTTCATCTGCGGACGCTGCCTCGCCATGTATCTTCACATTGTGAAGTGCGTGCAGTTGTAAAAATCCTGCAAACCAGCCATTACTCGCAGAAAATTTCACGTTTCGTAAACAGGATGACGGACTTGGTTCTAAATCCTTCAGTTTGTTGAAATGCTGTCTAGCTTCTTCTTGAATTAATTCTTTGTGAACGGGGATTCGTTTTTTAGTTAAATCATTAACCCACAACACGAGAGCCTTTTCCGTCTTCTTTATTACACTATTTCTCGAATACGATGCTCTTTTACTACTGTCATTTGTTGCACTGTTAAGAGATTCATATATTTTACTCGCACGTTTGTGTATAGCTCTGATCGTGGATTCACCTAATTTAAATTCATTAGCAACAGCTGTGGATCCTTCACCATCTGCTAGTCTATTTAATATTAGAATTTTTGTTTCTAATGGAATTGTCTTTCTTTTTACTTTCTTTGACTATAATTATTCATTTTGAGGGAGTACTTATATCTAAAAATAAAATAAAAATCATAAAAACTACATATAAATAGAAACAAAAGTAACTAATTTATTTACCTTTAATCTTGGTATAAAATGAATCCTTAATCACGTGAATCGTGTTTAAAACTCTGAATACGAAGCGTATACTGTTCGCGCATCGAACGACAATATGTACGTAACTGAATCTGCCTTGTCAATAGATTGTATAAAATAAATGAACATAGCATCCCGAAGTCCAGAGATATGTATATTTTCTATGGTCCAGATACATCATTGTCAAGGAGACCATGTAATCAGAGTTCGTCCACAACATTGTATATGTACATTGATAGGAAACATTAAACTGGTACTAACGTCGCTAAGATTCATATACCGCATAAAAATAAATCGCACGAAAAAAATCGAACAAAAATAAAATCGCACAAAACCAATCGTATAAAAAAGGACCGCACAAAAACCGGTTTTTATTTATTTATTTATTTATTTATATCTTTGGTCTTCTTTCATAAAATATTATATAAAATACAGAAAAAGAAAAAAAAATTACAAAAACACTCGTAAAATTTTCTTTCAAAGAAGCGCGGGCGGAGTTCATAATAGATTTTACTGTATAATGTACTTTTTGAATACCTAGAATTAATTTTCGAAGTTTTGTTTGTGATTATTTGGTTACTAGGGCACTAAGGCTAAGGTGTGAGAGAAAGTCATAAAAGCACAACAAAGCCCGTGGCTAAACGGGAGACCGAACAACGATTTATAGGTAAGATAGCAGTAACGAAAAGCGTCGTACGACTGGACTTTCTCAGGCCATGACGTTTCATGAATTTCAATTATACTGGTGATAGGGGTAACAAAAGTAATTGGTAATCTATTGAGTATGAAAATAATTGTTTCATGAGCACTAATCGTTAGATCAAGTATTAGAAGCGCTAATATTGAGACCATGCTAGAGGATCCTATGAAGTGGACGATAGCTGTCTATGCAGAAACGCGGATTTTTTGAAGTACTGAAGAGAGAATTTCATGCTAAAAATAGTGATGGTGATGGTTGGCATTTATTCTACTGTACTGATTCAAAACTAGCTATTGGCAGATTGTCATTCAAGTAGAAGCGCGGATTAGCGACACCTAGAAGGCGTTTCTGACAGACTTAAATTACTAAAAGGAGCATTTCAAGATGCAAATAGAGCTAGTGATGGTATTATTTGTACTTCTGTACTCCTTCCTAACTAGAATTCGAACATCTGAGCAAGAGATAAATAGATCATTGAAGACAATGAGTAGTAGTCTAAAAAAGTTGACTTATCAAGCAAGGCAATCGAACCCTTTTTTGTATTTTTATCTATCGTTGATTATATTGAACTAACTACCGTTAGTGATGATTTTATCAAGGTTTTGGACTTCTAGGATGATTTTTACTTTCCCTATATAGGAAGTATATACAGGGTGACTGACGAAAAACCTTTGGTGCTGTATCTCGCTTATTTTTTATCCGATTTTAATAAATAAAACATCAAATAAAACCATTTTTAAAAGACTTTAATAGGATCTGAACTGTTATTTTTTCTCGCACCCAGTTTTTGACAAAATACGATCAACATTTTTTTTTAAATTGCTCTGTATATATATTTTTATTGATTCGCAAGGAGATTTTTGTTCTGAATATAAAATTGTAGACAAATTTATCCATACATCAAACTTAAGTCGAGAAATTGAGTATTAAAAAAATAAATAAAAAGTCAAGTATCCATTGTAAACAATATACAGACCCTATTTTAAATGTCAAAAGTGACTGTGACAGCCATTGATACAATACTGCAACGATTTTTAATTATTTCATAATTAAAATGTTGCAATATTTCAAACACTGTACTAGAATTTTGTGCTTCTACAGAAATCGTTTTTCAGTTTTTGAAATCTTGCAACATTTTTATTATGAAATTATTAAAAATCATTGCAGTATTGTACCAATGACTGACAATGTCACTTTTGACATTTGGAATAGGCTCTATATATTGTTTACTATGGGTATTTGATATTTAATTTTTTTTAATCCTCAATTTCTAGACTTTGGTTTGATGAATGGATAAAATCGTTTACAAATTTAGATTCAGAAAAAAATCTCCTTGCGGATCAGTACAAAATATATATACAGTGCAATTTGAAAAAAAAAAGTTGATCGTCTTTTGTCAAAAACTGGATCCAAGAAAAAATATCAGTACAGTTTATATTAAAGTCTTTTAAAAATCATTTAATTTGTTGTTTTATTTATTCAAATCGGATTACAAATAAGCGAGATACAGCACCAAAGGTTTTTCGTCAGTCACCCTGTATAGGGGAAGTATTGTGATCGTAATTTTTTTTTTGAAAAATTTTTTTTGCGGAAATATCTGTTTTGGGGTCCATTACACTGATTTCTGGAAAAAAAAAAAATTGGGTCTGTGTGTCTGTCTGTCTGTCTGTCGGTGGGCGCTGTATCTCAAAAACGGAAGATCCTATTGAGATGTAACTTCAAACTTAAGGTTTTATCGTTAAAAACTGGAACTGAAAAGCTTTTGGTGAACATTCATAAACCGGAAGTGGATGTTTACTCGAGGCGTTTTTTTGTTTTTTCGTGAAATTCTTCTAAAGATAATTATTAAAAAAAAAACGGTTCAAACAAAAGTTAAAGGGAATAAAAAACTGAACAAGTTTTATTCGAACATATATTTTATAGTTCTTAACTTTTGAGAAAAAAAAAATTGAAAATTTTGACATATTTTGCCAATTGCTAATAAACTATTAGAGTTACGTAAAACTTTTATTACAAATAATTGTAGAGGATTCAAAAGTGAACAAATCATTAAGAATAGCCCTTTTGCGTAAACAACATAGTTTTCGAGTAAAATATAGGGAAAGTACTATGATGATCACATCACCATTTTTTGCAAATGTAGTAGCTTTTTTTTGATGTGTCTACTAGTATTTTGCCCTTTGATCACACTATTTAGTAATGTACGGCGGTATATTTGCCGAAACTACCGTGAAAATTCCATGCTGCTATGACTAGTAGTTTCTTAGAAATTTAATTTAATGTGTGCATTCTTTTGCAATGACGTTCCCAAATAAAATTGCAGCGAAGTAGATAGCGCTCAAACTTGATATGATACGTTATAACATTGTGTGTAATTTCGTTTTGATTGATTGCGTAATATCTGCAAAATTTATTTAATCGCTTTGACAACTGTGTTATATAGTCTACTAATGGTTATTGAAAATGCACTCTATAGGAATATGAGGTGTCATTTTATATGTTTTTTTTAAAGCTGAACATGTTTGTTGAAAAATGCCAGTTGTATAAATATTGTAAAGTGGTTACTAATCATTATTTAGTAAGGCAGACTAAAAAATATATTTTTCAAACAAATGGAAAAATTATATTTTTATATTTGAATAATATACCTTCTTATGACACTTTTAAATAGCAAACATAATACTCCTACTTATTACGACAATCAATAATGGATACATTTCTGCAGTAACAGTAAATGTAACAGGATATACCAGCCGAAAAAACCAAATATGAGTCTTTTGCTCACTTTAGACATGAGCAACTAGGCACAAGTTCATTGTTGGGAGGAAAACATGAACTTATTTGTGAGGGTTGTAAGTAATCTCCGACATCTTTATAACCAAATTACAAAACATCAAGTTGTGTGATGTTTTTATTTAAGGATGATATGCTTGTATGTTTCTCGTGTTTGTAAAAATCACTCGTAATTTATTCATTGTTTTACAAAGTGATTCCTTTTTTTAAATCTGTACAAGATATTCTTCTGCTCATTGTATCGATTGCTCAATGATTGCTTTACTCATATGAATTCCGAAGTTTATAAGAAATGCTGCAGGTAAACTTCCAGCTCTTTTTATTCCTACTTTGTTAGTCTAGTCTGATCCAGTTAAGAAGTGTACAGCAATTCTTTCAACCATGATATAAACTGTTATTGACACATCCACAGGTTTAAAATAGAAGAACCAGAATGTCTGTATTATTTGATAATTCACTCTCTGATACCCTCTGTTTGTAGCAAGCTTAATATGGGGCGTAATACAGATATCTGCCTCTTCTAATCTAATTCTAATCAAATATGAAATCTATTCTTATTACTGCATTAGGTGCAATATTTCTCATATGTAAGAAGAGAGTCTTACCAAAATCTCCAAATGTTCCCCAACCTTACAGAGAAATCCTTCTTGCATAAACCATGAAATCCACAATATAACAATATTCAAGATTTTATAGGTTTGCTGTAATGACATCTGTCTTAGTTAATACCTTTTCTAGTTCAGTGGTTAGTGTGCTCTTGTTTGTCTTTGTAAAGAAACCGTTTTCATCTAAAAGGAAAAAAATGTCCATAAGCTTATATTTCGGAAGTTCATTAATAGCCCTTCTCTCTGGCTAATTGAATAGTGCGAGAACGATAGCTTGAATCTTTTTTGGTGTCTTGGTTTTTATAGTTTGTTTCACTGTGGGGATGCTGCTTATATATATTATAAGTTCAGTCTGTGAATGGTATCTGAAATATTAGCATTCCTATCAATAAATCTATTTTTCCTAAGAGTTGTATATCCTGCATTTCCAATAGTAAAGACATTGAGCAATTGATTTTTTGCAGAGTCGTCAATTATCTGTCATGTAATAATGTTTCATTTTTCTTCTTTTGCTCCCCCAAAAAAGGGGCTTTCGTTATCTGTAATGAAATTCATCACCCATTTTTTATCTTACTTTCCATATTGTTTGTTAGATTTAATGATGCTTCTTTATTAGACAGCTACGCTTAATAATAAGTATAGGTTTGATAGCATACATTAGTTACATGGTACTTGCCGAGTTACATGGTACTTAAAGTTGGACCTATTTTCATATTGACAAATTTCAGCATTCTCATTTTCCGTTAAATCTGGCTTAACTTCAAATCCTGTTTGGCATATGACCCATAATTCTGCATCAAGTGCACTTTTTTGCTAAGGATATACCTTCTGACTCTATATCACTTCCAATTACTGAAGAGCTTCGAATCCACAAAGAAAGAAAGAAAAAAATTAATAAATCCAGGTAAAATGATGCCAAATGTTTTAATAACCATATGAAATGATGTGGTTTGACTTGTCTAAATCTCTTAAATTGTGCATAACATATTTTTGAACGTCTTCAACATCCTAAAAACATATAAAATGATACCTGATATGCATTTTCAATAACTATTATTTTAGAGATAAGTAAATCCAAGATGGAGTCGATTTTTCAAAATGGCCACTGTCACAGACTTTTTCTTCATTATTAGATCACTAGCAACAAGCTACAAAAGAGTGGTACTCTGGTGAATGAATGACATACAGAACCACCCTCAGCGGTTGTACTATTAGGAACTCTGTATGATTGATATAATATAATCCTGTATATCCGAACCAAGGGTGAAATCGATCAATGCCAGGCAAAAACTCTTAACATATCAATATAACACAGTTATCTACTTTCTTAATACTTTATTTTCTATTCTTAGATATATATTTCAAGTGCTAGGCGCTCATTATAAACAACAATTCAGTTGTTATCGAAATATATCTAAGCATAGAAAATAAGGTGTGTAGAAAGAACAACTCATACTATTCTCTGAGAGGACTTGCATTTAGATTTCTGTACTTTCTGCTTCCTTACATTTAACCTTCTGCTTCCCTGCATTATCTTAAATTTATGTGACATGTGGCCATTCAGACCAACTATCGTGGTTTTTGTAGAAGAGTTAACTAGTTACATAAAATCCTGAAAGGCCCTAGAAAGTAGAGCGCTCCAGGTTATCGATAAAAAGTACTCCCGTTAAGAATAAAGAGGCAAGTTTTCTACATTTTTTTTGTTCTATTTAAAAGTGTAATTTTCTTTTAGTACAATACACTTTTCCCAATGTTTCTGCTACTTGTTAAACTCTTTTCCAAAAAAATCGATTTGTCAAACCCTTTAAAATACGCTAATGTTTCTATAATCACTTTTTCCTTTGGTTAAAAACACGAGTACCCTTTTTAATAACACACACTTTTTATATTAATTGTGACTATAGTTTCGACAGAATGATAAGCTTATCATTCTCAAATTATACTTCAAATTGACTTACAATTTACACAATATTAGACGGCATTGAATAAAAGGTCACAATTAATATAAAAGTGTGTTATATTATAAAAGGTACTCGTGTTTTAAATCATTTATAATGTATCACAACGTAGAAGCCTCTACCATTACTCATTTTCATCACTTGAGTTTAATTTTCCCTTCCAAGCTACATTTTAATGCCTGAGTACGGTAAGTGCTGTAGAAAATCGTAGTGCAGTTCATGCAATTTGTTTAAACGAAACCTTTGTATCGATCATGTTTAAATTCGCGAACCAATAACTTAAAATTCTCATAATTCACACTCTGCTACACACTTGATGGAAAAGTATAATAGATACATTTGAATTAAAACACCTTTTAATTCAATGTATTGATTCTCATAGTGTCTCCATAGATAGCTTTTATTTCTTCACGAAACATGTATGATACAACAATTTATTGAGGTGTTGTGTCACAGATGGCAGTACATGACGATAATAACTACTTTCCTTAGCTATACAACCTGTTTTCACATATGGGTAATTATTGATCGACCCTCGTATAATCTCATGAGGTGAAGGAAACGATAGGTGGAACACTGAGGACTTTAAGTTAATCATCCTTAATATGCGAAAGTAGTTTAAAAAAACTCTTCACAGAAGTGGATAGAGACTTTTAGAATATGAACCGACAAAATCAAGCCGTATTTTTTCTTGAAGAAACTATTAATTTTGTGTGTGTCCTCTTCCTCTAAAATTAGGATCTTACCTTCCGCAGCTGATGAAAGAACGTAAATAACTTATCTTAATGGGGTGATATTATAGCTTGACGTAGATCTTAGTCACCAAAAGTTCCTTAAGGGCACATTGGGTAGTTTAATGAAAGGTACAGGCAGATTTCCATTTCGACACTACATTCTTATTGAAGCTATTTAAGAGTTCATAGTTAATAATACAACAACGTTAGTTACTCCCTTCAGTGAATGCCCAAAGAAGGCATAGACTAACGTAAGTCTTACTTTTCGAAAGCGCCATAAACCAGATAGACCAAAATCATGGAAGAGGAATATATAACGTTGATTCTCAAATAAACGATTTAAAAGATATTTATTCTCTTAAATGAATACTTAAAAGTATTTCTGTGAAGAGATACTAGAAGGCAAGTTGGAACCCCTCCTAAAGAAGATATAGATCATCATGGGTTCAAATCACCGATGTTTCAAGGTCAGATCGAGCACATTAATGGAAGTACAGGGTGGTCGTTTGCATCAATAGTACAAAATATAGACATTCGAATTTCAATTAAGTAATTTGAAAGTTCTCTTCAGTCATTACTTAAAGATAAGTGTTTTCTTAAAGAGATACTGGAGGACACAAATCGATTTCCTTACCAGAGAGATATAGGTTATGGTAGGTTCTAGTCATCGAAGGTTCTTTAAGGGTTGCCTGAGCTCATTAATAATAATAATAATAATAATAATCTTTATTGTCCAACAAATATACCATAAAAGGACAAATAACAAAAAGGTATAGAATTCTAAAACTTAACATTGTAAAATTAATAAGTAAATACAATTAATAATACGCTTTGAAAACAAAAAACAAAGAAAAATATTTCCATTAATAAAAAGTAAATATTTCGACACAAAAAAATAAATAATAATCGTTACAAAAAAATATCTTTAGATATTCGATTGGCAATGCGGCACAAATGCGTAATGTGCGCTCTTAATAATACATTTGTATTTGCGGTCGGTATAAAGAAAGTGGTGTTATGTCGCGATGCAAGACGGGGTATATTAATATTTACCATAATTGAGGTGAATCAATATCATTAGAAATTAACTTGCATAGGAACCTTGCACTATAATTATCTCTGCGTTCGGATAAAGATAAACAATTATGCTGTCTGAGAATATCAATGTATACCGTCGAGTGATCGGGATACACGCCACTGGTTTTAAAAGTAAGAAATTTAAGGAATCGCTTTTGCACTCATTCAATTACCGAGGAACCGGACATGTAGATAGGATACCAAACGATTGATGCGTACTCTAACCGGCTACGCACGAGAGCAAAGTACAGCACCTTCAGCAGTTGGGTATCATTAAAAAACCGCGATATACCCATCAGAAATCCAAGCATTTTAAAAGCAGGTTTGCCTACCGTGTAGATGTGTTCGGAAAAGGTTAACTGAGAGTCAAACCAAACGCCAAGATCCTTTATTTTATTGTCACGAGGGACAGAAGCAATTCCAATTTTATAATCATTAACTACCGGTTGTCTTTTCCGAGTATATGATACCACAACACATTTGTTTATATTGAGAGATAATTGATTAGCAGCACACCAATCAACTATATGTTTAGGTTTTCTTGTAAAATTGAGCAGTCGTATTCTGTATTGATAGTACTATACATTTTTACGTCGTCAGCATAAGCCAAGACAGGACAATTTATAGGTTCTATTAAATCATCTATATAAATATTAAACAATAACGGACCCAAATTTGACCCTTGGGGTACACTCCATTAATGGAATATTGGTGCGATCTTTCGTCTCAAAATTACATGCTTCGTCGAGAAAAGTATAGCGCTGATTTTTAATTTAGGTATCCTTGATTGTTATTCTTTATTCTTTATTTTGTTTGCTTCTCCTGCTTACAAAATTACCAAAAATATTATATGATATACATACAATTAATAAAAAGTAAACAAATAATTTAGGATACAGGAGTTACGGGCGGAGTTTATCAATGTTCTTCCACTCAAACCCACTTTCTTTCTTAGGCAGGTGATACATTTTTGAAATTTTCGGAGTTCTTTTTAATTATTTAACATGCTCCATTTTGACTCTTTTGTGGTATATATTTTAGCCGAAGTTTATTGTGTTTTTTGATTTATTTATGCTCACTTAGAGTAGAGGTATACACCGTTATTGATCGTAGTTGCTGAAGGTTCTTCGAGGACAGCTTAAGAACGCAAATAGAAGGTGGGTACTAGAAGTATGCGATAAATTAAACTATCTCATCGAAAAAGAAAGGATTATACTAGTTTAGAAAATCTACATATCAATCCTGTCATTGGCTTTCATGTTTTACAAAGTTTAGTTCTTGAGCTATAAATGTGAAACACCACCTACGATTAAACTTTTTATTGCCTTTGCCGATAAATTACTGATGATCAGAATTAAGGACATGGTAGATTTCATTACCGTGGCGCAGGAGGCGACTAGAGAAGTAAAGAAATGAATGCGCTTCACTATTGGGCTCTATTCTTTCACTGCAGCATGTAAAAAGTGTATTTCTACTCGGTTAGGTCAAGAATCCTTACCGAGACAATGGTAGAACGCGCTGTCCCTTACATCAAGCATGATGTGATGTAAAGTAGTAAAATAGCTTTCAGTATATTTAAAATATGTAGTTTGTGGTAGATACACTATATTACTTAAGAAAGAAAATTGGTTGTGTGTGGTGAATACGTACCTCATGAAAAGGTTGGGTTTGGTTAGATTAGGTAAATGAATTAGGTTAGATTAGGTCATTTTAGCATGACTTAAATTTCTTAGAGCTTTCTATCGGTCGTTAATTCGGCTACTTGATTATTTATTGATAATTGACATAAATATATTTTATTATTATTTATTTTAGCCGGTAATCATTAAAAGTGCCAAAAATGTAATTGTTCTTTAGATGAATAAAACTTTTATCATTTAACATCCTGCTTTAAAAGATAAAATCAATTTTAATGTCTGATAACTTTGATAGTACTCACTTTTCATTAGATAAAGAAACAATGTTGTTTTTAAAGTATCATCCCGAATACAAATTAAGTAAATATATTCGTATGTTCTGAAGCTATTGGCATGGCTATATGACCGAATCTTTGATTTATATTTTTTAGGGAAATGATATAAAGGAAACGTTTATTAGATTCGCCTTAAAAACATAAATTCATGAGAATATCATAGTTTAGTCTTAATTAATAAAATTTCAAAATCTATACATTTATTGTTATTGTTATTTGCATTGAGTTAAGAAGTAAGTAATGTTTATTTATAAGATATAATATTATATATTAATATACTTATAGACTATGAAAACATTTTACTATATTTTTAAAATAACTAACAGCTACTATTAATAACAACTACTAACTGCCGTACTAACGCACCCCTTAGTCTTGGATAAATTAATAATCAGATCAGATCAGCGCAATGTATCATTTCAAGAGAGTAATCAATCTTTTTTTTATCAAATTAAAATATTATATATTTATTAGCAATATACAATACACATGTTTGCCAGACCTAGAATTAAATGAATCTAGTTGACACTAGAAGATAATTTTCCTCAGTATAATGAATCTCATGAATGTATAATAGCTCTTTATCTATCCTTAAATGTTTAACTATTACTTATTTTTAATTTTAAATGATTTACATAAATAATTGTTTTGATGTTAATTAATATTCAAGGGTATGTACATGTACTTTCATTTTATGCCTCGTATCTTTCAGGATATATTGAAATGTGTGAGGAATGTGTGCGAACTCTTATAAGAGTAATTGCAGTTGTCCCGACAGTGGAAGTTGCATCAAGACGTATATGTGACAAGGCGGAGATCCTCTGAGGCATGTCACTGCACGACGTACATTTATTATAACCTGCACTACCGCAAAATCAACAATTCATATTTAATACAATCGCAGTTATGAGTTTTTAAAGTGAGCCAACTGCAGACGGTGAAAATATAAATTTCATAAATACACGAACGGAGTTTCAATAACGTTGTGAAATTATTTACGACCAAAGTTATTACTAATCAGAAAGTGAGGCATAATTGATTTATTTCTTGGATACAACATTTAAGTTTCCCCAAATACATTTGATGTGAACGCGAACGAGAGAGGGAAGAGAAACGATTTGTTAAATTTATCAGTAAGTAATTAAAATTGGGACGTCATTATTAACCAATCATGACGCATTGTTGTATTAATGAACGCTTTAATATTATTTATGTGTTAAATGGGCCGTTGCAGGTGGGTTTATTGCTAAAGGTCTAAAATGGAGACGACTTAATGAAATGACATTAGCGCCGGTATAAATTCGTCGCCTGTGTATCGAATTTCTCCGATAGTGCACTCGAAACGGCCGCACGGGTGCACTTAATGCCCATTATTGTTTGTAGATTGTATCGGTATTGTGCACAATTACTCTACGAAATTACTTGATATTTAGTTATATTTATGGGCTCTCTGTGAGTTTCCACTTATTTCGAGCTGATTGCAGCTGCGGTCGAAAATATAGTTGTTTGTAAAATGCGAAAAATTGAAATTCAACACAAAAATTGTAGATAAATTTGATTATATTGTAACTATAGATTATATCTAATGAATAATAAGTGGTTGATTTTAATATTTTTATTTATTTTCGATTATTTTGCCACTCATTGTTTTTTTTGGATTTTCAATTAAGTGTCTCGACAATCAGTTCACTATAGTTTATAGTATAATTAATTATTTCCCATTAAAAATAAATTCTGAATTAATCATCTGTTGAAATATTTTACGAACAATTAATTGTTAGAAGGCGTCATTTTCATTTATAAATCTCACAATCACGGTCAATCTGCAGTATTAAAATAATGTCGAGCATTTGCGTGAGCCGGCCAGCCACCCGATAATATTATTCGGGACATGTCCGTATTTACATATTGATTTTGCTGGCTTTTGGCGAAGTAGCCATTAGGTAGACAAATAAAAAGAAATGTAATATTCAGGTGGCGTCTAACGGCCTTCCGTGCTGCAGAGGCGTATTGTGGATATATAAAACACATACTGTTGAAAGTTATATACTGACACATTACGAATGTTGTCTGTGCTTAGGAAATACATAACGTTTCCCTCATTTATTATGAATGAGCGAAATAAGGAAATATTATACATTGTATTAATACATTTTTAAAAAGATCGCCTCTTCCGTAAATGGTTATAATAAATTAAATATGTTTGTGGTCGAAATAAATTTTTTATTCGAATACTTTGTTAAGAAAATGATAACACATACCAAATGGCAAATAAAAATTAAAATATAATGAACAACACATGAGAAACTTGTGTTGTTAGAAATTAAAATGTGTTATTTTGTAATTGGTTGCAGTGTAGTTCATATAACGCAGTAAAATTAGGATGCATACTGTATTGGCTGCAATCTTTCTATTTTTGTAATAGTGCAGTCATATCCATTCGCTGTTTAATATGAAGATAATGTTTCCCCTTCTATGTCCATAAAATACCTAGGCATTACCATAGATCAAAAAGTAAACTTTAAAAGTCACACAGCTTCAAATAAGGCTAAAATCATCACAAGGGCCAAACTATTTAGGAATCTAACCTACAAAAACAACGGAATATCCATAAAAACAGCCGTTAAAATTTACAAAATGATTTGCCGCCCTTTACTTGACTATGGTAATGTGCTTTTCCTAAACTCCTGCAATCCCACTATCCATAATATCCAAGTTAGCGAGCGATCCTCACTAAGAGCTTTAACCAAAATTCGCCTTTTTTGACAGAAAATTTGAACCTCCCAGAATTCCAAATTCGACTGCGCCAATTGTAAAGTTCTAGTGTGTGTGAGAGCTTTACTTATATAGGTTCTTTTCTGGGTGAGGTGTATTCGTGAACAAGGAAAGATTCCGTTTTTTCTTGTTTATTACTTCACATTAACTTTTAAATATTACAACTGCGATTTGTTATAAACGACGTTATATATGTGTGTATACGTTGAGAGACAATGTAAGAGTGTTCAAGTTGACAGACGATGCAAGAGTGACGTTCCCGCAAGACCAAAATGTAAAATTAATTAAAATACAATTAGTGCTTTTAGCAATAGGAGGAAGAATGGGATAAGCCGGGGTGAACTGTGTACAATTGATAACTTAATAGTTTTTACTAATTCCATCATCGAATTAGCTATTTGTTCTTCCCAGACTTATCTGCATCCGCGCGGCTCCGAAAAGCACACAATAACATGATAACTTAAAATAAATACACACAAAACAAATCAATGAAGTAAGTAATTTAAATAATACAAATTTATAAACAATAATAGAATTTCCCATAACATAGTAATATTATAAATATATACATACACACATACATTACAAAACGTCCAAAGGGTGTCCTGGCTCCTGCCGAGCTTTGGCCTATGGCTATGACCATTTTACTACGTTGAAATAAGAGGTTTTGAAGATTTTCTGTAAGGTGGTTGTGGGGCACTTATGAAGAGATTGTAGAATCACATGTTTCCTCAGAATCCTACCATCAAATTATTAAAAATTATTATATAAATCGGTGCATAATACTGATACATAGTCAAGTAGGTAGTGTTACCAACGAATTATTGAAACAGTTAAAAGTTTGTGAGTGTTTAAAAAGTTTTTTTTATTAATAAATGTGTATTTTTTTAGTGAATCCCTTTAAACAAAGATGCAAACAAGTGAAAAAGATAATTATTGAAAATAATATTCGAAATGGACATGTGAATGAACCAGATATACAATTGAATAATGAAATTTAAAAGTCAATTATAAATACAAAAGTATTTAAAATGTAAACTATCTTAAACTTTCGTTTTTTTTTTCACAGAATTTTATATAGACTAAATTTCGGGTATTATGATGAACGAAATAAAATTCCCTACTTTATTTTTATTAATGTTACGCCGAATTCGTGTAATTGTAATTTCATGAAATAAGCAAAAATTTTCCAAATTCATGAAAAATGCAAGCCCGTTGCGTTGTTTATGAATTAGGCAAATTATCTGCCGAATGTATGAATTAGGCTTATATAAAAAATTACCAATTTTAATAAAATATTTATATATCAAATTAAATAATTAACTTAAAAAATAAGATAGTCTACTTTAGAATAGGAGCAGTAAAATTATTATTTTAAACAAAATGCCGATAGCTGGTTTGGTGTTCTGATGATTGGACGCTAGTTTGAAAGATATCAGATCACATTGTACTTACTATATAAATAATGGGATATGGTTATGCAATTAAATCAAAATAGGAAAGAAATGACCATTTTAGAATTAAGTATTTACTTTCTTTCAACAATGTTAACTAAATATATGATGTAAATTAACATCAAAATACTAATTAATATTTTTACAGCTTCTTCCACCATGACGGACACAATATCACACCCGTATCGCATCCCTGAGTATATTGATACCTTTGGTATCCCTGACCACTCCCCCACAGAGTTAAGACTAACTAATGTCCTAATAGATTTTTTCTTCTTGCAAAGAATCGCATATTTTTAGCTTCAAATATTTTGTTGTCTGCACACTGTTTTTTTCTAATAGATTCTCAATGATTCTATGTTTTGTCCATACTTTATATATATCATTCCAATTAAATTGTTAGGGTCTCCCTTGCCCTTATTAAACTGACTAATGCCAAGTAAAACACTATCACTTTTTTCAGAGGAGGCATTTTCTTTGTCTACATTTCGACCATTCGGTTAACTTGAAGTAGCAAATTTCAGTTGCTATGTTTCTACATTCATATCTTGATATATTAGTACAGTTGCATCGATCGTATTAATAATGGCGGATTGATCTTTAATCAAATAGCAATACTTTACATAATCCTTCTAACCAACTCCTATATGACACTACCTCTGTTATTCCCATCAATGAACGCCTTCTATACCTTAGCGAAAAATTTTCCAAAACTCCTTCAACTAACACATCCTTTCCCTTTACTGCTTGCGCAGAAATCCTGACCTAATCCCTAAATATAAAACCCCTTCTCACAACATTCGAATTCATCGAATCACATCATCCATCATCATCATCACCACCATCAGAGACAGACTGACGAGACATATAAAGACTGACAAATCCGGGCTGAAAGACCGCTGGTCGATAGCCATTTAACGGACTAATCCACTAACACCATCTATCATACATGTATTATATATATTTTTGTATACGTTTGTCTGTTAATAAAGATGTTGTATATATATATATATATATATATATATATATATATATATATATATATATAAAGATAATTCATAAGGAATCTGTAGCTCAATTGCATGAAATGTTAGACAAGATGATGTTATCAATAAAATCAATAGAAAGTCTAGGAATTAGCGTTGATTCCTGGGATCCTATGTTGATATTGATTTTAAGCAGCAAATTTGATATTGTAACAGCGCTCGAGGCTGAAAATTTTAATATGTTTGAGGGAATTGACCACATTCAATGAAATTGCAAAGTTTATTAACGACATGGCAAATACACTGGAAATTTTTAATTTTCATAAGCTAAATTTAAGTCAAGTGAAAGACGATGGTAAAGGTATCTGTAGTCATAACCAATAAAATCCTAAATTTAAAAATAGATTTTTTGCATCTTTTAATTTATTGTGTTACCCTTGTAAAGGGCAACATACTATTTGCAATTGCGAGGACTTTATTATTATAATGGCGACGAGTGAAAATATAAATCCTATTAATATTTGTAAAATCTGTGATAAACAAAAAAATCATCAGATGTATCAAGCCAGTGCCATGGGCTATGCAACGGCCGAGTGCATGGATTATGTTCAGGCCTAAAAGATAACGAACTACGTCTAATTAACGGCAAGAAGTGTATATTGTGGTTATGTCCAGTTTGTGTGAACCATCAACAACAAGCTCAGTCCATATTTTCATTACTATATGAAATAAAATCTACACTACAAAATCATAGTATGATGATTAAACAAAATCATAACGAACTACAAAAGATCTACAAAAACAATCTGAATGGAAACAGTGACAGCCGAATAGTTGATAAAGTGATCGCTAGTGACATCTAGACATCAAGTCCAAAACAAAGTCCATTTCAAAAATAACTACACAAAGGCAGAACTCTAAAAATCAAAACAAAAATATATCACAAAACAATCAATCTTCAGTAAATGCACAAAACAGCCATTCACCGGAATCTAATCTAATCAACATCACGGCCCCAGACGATGCAGCTAAAACTCGAACAGATTCGGATAATATAATTCCAATCGACAATGGATTTCAAGAGGTCAGGCGCAGAAAGGCAAAAAAAGTCATCGTGGGAACGAAGGAAAATAAATCAATTTTAGTTGTTGTAAAAAAGGCCTGGTTCCACGTCTCCCACTATCCAAGTGAACTGACAGAAGAAAAATTAAAAGAAATTCTAGCAAGCAGATTTAATATTAGTGATATAATATGTAATAAAATAATCCCAAAATTTGAAAACCCAAGAAACGAGCACGGCGGTGTTGCAATATATTGCCATAAAGACATTCAGTATAATCCTACAAATTCAATTACCAATCTATCTGTAAATAAACATATAGAATTGGGGGGTGTAAAATTAAAATTTATCAATCTCGTAGTTAATGTAGTATGTATATATAGGCCACATAATGGAGACATGTCGATCTTCTTTAATACGTTTAATAATATTCTAGAATATTTAACACAAGATAATGTACCGTTTTTTATAGCGGGTGACTTTAATGTAAATTTTTTAAATGATACTAACGAAATATTATTATTTAATAGCTTATTAAACTCCTATAACGCTATACTAACAGTGAATGAACCGACGAGAACACATTTTACTGGTTCAAAATCATGCCAATAACCAATCTTTCTAAAGAAAGCGTAACCACTGATGTACTTCAAATGCATACATCAGATCATGACGCACAACTGAAATCTGACTATAAATAAACAATCCAAAAATAAACAGAGTAGAATATTTTCTGACACTGCCCTTGAGAACTTTTGTAAAGATACAGAGAGTGAATTCTTTAATAAAACATATATAGGTGACAATATAAATGATAAATACAATTCCTTTATAAATACATTTACATTATACCTGAACAAACATTTTCCTGTAAAAAAAATTATATCGAGAAATAAAAAAGTAAATCATAATGTTACTAATGTAGAAATCGAAGAATGTAAGAATCGTATGAGCATATTTGAGTCTTTATCTATTTCATTTCCAGAATTTAAATACCAGTTAAGGCAAGAAAAAAACAATGTAATGCTTTATTGAAAGATGAACAAAATAAGCAGTATGAAAATTACCTAGTAAATTCTGGTAATAAATCAAAGACTTCTTGGGAATTGATATCAAAATTTACCAATAAAAATAGTACTAAAAAGACTACACTTCCCTTAACGTCAAATTTTCTGCAGCTAGCTAACAATTTTAATTATTTCTTTAAAGAAGTTGCAATAAAAATTGTGTCTAACAGAATTTGTAGTAGTACACAATATCATTGCACAATACCAGAACACCCCACAACTTTCATATTAATTTCTTGATCTAATGAATATATCATAAATATTATCAATAAAATGGAGAATAAGAGAAGTTATGGAATAGATGAAGTCCCAATAAGAGTAATAAAGAAATGCATAAATTCAATAATTGAACCCCTTAAACACATCATTAATTATTCACTTGAAACAGGCACATATCCCGATATGCTAAAATACGCTATAATTACAATCTATAAGAAGGGCGATAAACAATTACTTGAAAATTATAGACCAATTAGTATTTTAACAACATTCTCTAAAATCCTGGAAACTGTAGTAGCTTCTCAAATAATTAAATTCTTTAACGAACATAACCTATTTAGTAAAACACAGCATGGTTTTATAAAAGGCAATTCCATCAATACAGCCCTATTTGATTACTTAAATTCCATTTATTCATATATTGACCAAGGCCATTGTGTATGTGGAGCTTTCCTAGATCTTTCAAGGGCTTTTGATACTGTTGATCACTAAATTCTGGCAACAAAACTGGATCACTATGGTATACGTGGAATGGAAAATAAATGGATTAAGTCATATCTTCAAGACAGGAAACAACTTACAAAAATTAATTTTCTGTCAGATATCGTAAATACCAACATGGATATACCTCAGGGAAGCATTCTTGACCCCTTACTGTTCATTATATTCATAAATGATTTAAACAGCATATCGAACATTTGTAATTTTCTCAGCTATGCAGATGACACAAACATAGTAATATATGGATCAACTCCTGCTGAGATTGCCGAAACGGGAAATATTTTAATGCAAAAAATTGAAGAGTGGTTTCACCAAAATCATCTAATATTAAACCCAGGAAAAACTAAATTTATTTACTACAAAGCGAGCAACAAAACACTAACTCCACAACATATTGTATTAAATAATATTATACATCCTTTCACTGACAATACGAAATTTTTAGGTATCATATTAGATGATAAGCTCAGTTTTAAACAGCAAACAGAATATCTTATCAGCAAAATAAGTAAAGCGACATATGGCCTAAGAATACTATCAAAAAATACGAACCCAAATATTACAATTTTTTTACTATGCACACATTTATTCTAACCTAAAGTATGGCATTATGTTCTGGGGAAATAGCTTGAACGTTAATTCCGTGTTTAAGGTACAAAAGCGCGCAGTACGCATTATGTGCAAATTAAAATTTGATGCTAGCTGTAGAGGAATTTTTAAAAGAGAAAATCTACTTACGTGCTCTGGTATTTATATTCTGGAATGTATCAAATTTTTATGGAAACATCGATATATCTTTGACTATTCCACTGCTATTGCATGTAGCCAATGAAAATGAGGCATGTGATATTTTTTAGCCAATCACGTCAATTTATAAGTGAATAAACACCAAGTTGCTGTTTATTCACCTGAATAACCTGAAGTTAGCTATTTCCCGACAAATGAATTGAATTAGCCTTGATAAAAAAGCGAAAAACGTTGTTTCTACGTATGTCAGTTGCAAGTAGGTTATAAAATCAAAAGGTTTGGTAACACTTCATCATCCATAATAAATGCGACGGTGACAAGTTCTGCACCAAAAAATCAAACTTAAACGAGATCGTGTGTTTGGAAACGATTTGAAGAAATCTGCGCCAATAAAAACTACCAGTTGTTAGCAAAACTTTAATGGAAACTCTTGCCGCGATTATGATGACTGGGCGTATAATATAAAGAAGGTAAATGCAAATGATTATAAGGGAGGTGTTATTTAATCAATGTCGAATTTTTCGACCAAAATACTGCAGGAGATATATCATAAAAATTTTAATATAAACATTGAACCATTCACCGATATTCGTTTCAAGTCGTGGAATAGTCTTTCCAAATACTATTCGTGATGACAATTAAAACGGAATAAATTTTGTTTTTAGCGCATTCAAGTTTGTTGCTTAGCGATTTTAATGAGAGCAACTGTCACGAAAAAATCACGAGCCGCCAGGCGATTCATTAAAATCGCTAAGCAACAAACTTTCATGCAAAAACAAAATTTATTCGAGTAAATTGCCATCACTTATGGTATTACTTGTGATAAAAATTTATTGCCAAATACCCATAACACAAGGCATAGAATTGAATACAGTCTTCCAATTCACAGACTAACTCTATTTCTATTCATGCTTAAAACTACATAACAGTTTACCCATCGAAATTAAAAAAGCAAAATCGTACATAACTATGAAAAAATTACTTTCTAAAAAGCTTATTGAAATTGAGCCTTATAACATAACATTTTACGCCAACATTACAGCATAAATGCGACTTATTTTGTTTTTTCTTTTACTGATATTATTAATGTATTTTCTTTGTTGACCTGTTTTCGTGTAATTACTGTACGTATGTCTTATATATGTATTTTGTGATAACATTGAAAATAAAGATATTATAGTATAAAATTTATATTATAATTGTCTAAGACGCGGACACATTCCACAAGATTGTAAGTCCTTGGGGTGCAGGCATTGCAAATAAAGGCATAACTCTCTAATTCACCAAGAAAGGGGTGTAGTTCCAGAAAAGTCACCTCTAGGGGATACCGCACTAAACATCCAAATGAATTTATTCTCACAAGTAAGCACTAGAAATGATCATAGTAAAATAATTAACACGTTACTATCAACGGCGGAAGTAATTGTTTTTGGAAAACACGCAATGTAGAATCATACTAGACACTGAATCTCAAAGTAATTTTATAATCGAAGTAAGAGTAGGTGGTTTAAACAATAGTTTGTCAAACATCATTGACAAGTGTCATGTAAAGTTTAGTTCTAGGAATGAATCGTTTACAAAAACTGCTCAATGTCTTATAATACCAGAGGTTAGTGTTAGTTTGCCACAGTTTCAAATCTTATTTCCTTATACCATCTATTGTGGTGTCGGATGTATTCAGATTTAACTTTTGATGAACTTCTTCCATGTTGTTCTGTCTTTGGCTAATTTTGTAGCGTCCTTCCATGTTAGTCCTTTTGTTTCTAATATTTCTGCAACAGTGCCATCCCATGTTTTTCTTGGCCTTCCCACTTTCTTATTTTCTGTGTCTTCTTACTGGTCTTGTCTCTTCCATTCTTTGTAGGTGTCCCCACCAACCAAGTTGCCTTTCTTCTATTGTCTGAAATATCGTTTGGCAGTCTAGCTCTTCTCTTATTGTTGTGTTTTTTATTCTGTCTTTCTTAGTTATTCCCATTACTCTTCTTAAATACTTCATTTATACCGCTTGCAGTTTGCTTCTTTGTCTATTATTGAGATTCCACGATTCGCATCCAAACAGCAGTATTGGTGCGTATATTGTTTTAAATACTTTCATCTTTGTGGTTCTTGTTATCTCTTGTCTGTTGATAAATTTGTCCTTCATTGGGAAGTATAGTTTCATCGTTTTTTTTATTCGCTTGCTAATTTCGACTTCTTGTGTTCCCTTCTCATCAATAGTTATTCCTAGATGTTTCATTGTTTGTACTTGTTCAATCGTTTCTCCTTGTACTTCTATATTTATTTTTCTGCTGTCTTCTCCAATAATCATTACTTTCGTCTTTTTGGTGTTAATTTTCATTCCGAATTATTGTAACGTGGTGTTCCATATTTCCAGGTGTGGTTGTAATTCCTTCTCGTTTATAGCAAAGAGTACAATATCGTCGGCAAACACTGCTTCAGATATTTCCACTCTTTGCATATTTCTCGTTTTCTTATTACATTCTTTTATGATCTGGTCCATATAAATTATAAACAATCCAGGGCTCAGGACACCTCTTTGTAGTAATCCTTCTTTTGTTGTGAAACTTTCTTATATTTGATTGTTGTAAATGACCATGTTTTTGTTGTCACTTTAGATAACTCGTAGTATATTCAACAATTTGTCCGTGATCCCTCTTGATTTGAGGATTTCCCATAGCCTTTCCCTAGGTATTTTATCAAACGCCTTTTCAAGATCAATATGTGTTCTTTTTTTCCCGGATATTTTCTGTGTTATTTGTTTAATGAAGAATATGTGGTCTTGTATACTTCTGCCTCTTCTGAATTCACTTTGTGATTCGTCTAGCGATTTTTCTGTCACTGATCTTATTCGTTTGTCCAAAAGCTGTTCGAAAATTTTCATGGCAGTACTGAGCAGCGTGATTCCTCGATAGTTATTGCAGTTTTTTCTGTCTCCTTTTTTATGTATTGGGACTATGAGTGCTGTTTTCCAATCCTCAGGTATATTTTCTTCCCTCCATATCTTGTTGAATATGTTAAGTAGCAACTCCATTCCGTTTTGGCCTAAATTTTTTAACATGTTTGAAGTTATTTTGTCGTATACTCTTGATTTTCCATTTTTTAGTTTCCTAATTACTTCAGTTAATTCTTCTAAACTTGTGAAGTCTTCTAGGTGTTCTATATTTAGTGTTGTTTCAGGTTCATTTCTCTCATCTGTTTCTGATTCTGCTTCTAGTAGTTCCTGAAAATACTCTTTCCATCTTTCTGTTATCTTTTTATCTTCTCCAAGGATGTTTCCGTTCTTACCTTTTATATACCTATGTATCTCGTTTCCGTTACGTTCAGTCCTGAGAGATTTGCACCTTGTAAAAAAGTTTTTGAATCCCCCTCCTATTATGTTCCATTTTTTCGCCGAAATCTTTCCATTTTTTTTTTGATGATGCTATTAGGGCTTTTACATGTTTTCTTTCTCTTTCATATTCATTGTAATTATCTTTAGTTCTCTCATTTATGTATTTTTTCCATGCCTTCTTTTTCCTTTTTGTTTGTTCTTTTATCTGGTCTGTCCACCATGCTAGGTACTGTTTACTTGAATTTCTTCGATTTATACCACATACTTCTTTTGCTGTTTTTATTATGATGTTTTTAAATCTATTATGTTCTTATTTCTCATTTTATCTTCTACTGTCTGTTTGTAGTTTTCTGCTATTTCCTTATTATTTAGTTTGTAGACCTTTACCATTTCAAACTTTTTGTGGTTTTTTATTTTTGTGCTCTTTATTTTCTCTATTGTTCTATTAGTTTTAAATGTCGCTATTAGTACGTAGTGGTCACTACCTATTTCTGGCCCTCTTCTTACTTTGGTGTCTATGATTGATTTAAAATTGCTTCTTTCGATGAGTATATAGTCAATGATTGATTTCTCCCTTCTGCTGCTTATCTCTCGTGTGTATATATATACACAAATACACACGAGAGATAAGCAGCAGGAAGGAGAAATCAATCATTGACTATATTTTGACTTTATGGTCAAAAAATTTGTTTGTTATTATTAAGTTGTTGAAGACACAGAAGTCAAGCATTTCCATTATAATTTCTGTGTGTTTCTCCTTGTTTGCCGATCACGTTGTTGTATTGCTCATCTTTTTTGCCAACTCTACCATTAAAATCACCCATGATGTTACTACATGAAATATTCCGTTAGCTAACGTTAACTTCGATAAGTCTGGCGAAATCGATATGTTGATAGGTTCCAACTTGTTCTGGGATTGAATGATTATGAAAAGGCTAGAATTAGGTAACGGTAGGCCAATACTTTAAAAATTAAGTTAGGTTGGATTATTGCGGGTCCAATAGTTGAAATTTCAAATATGTCAATACATTGTCATTTTATATTTGGGAACTAAAAGTAGTTAGCAATACCAGAAATTCATCGGAAGGCGAGCAAGCTTGCGAGCTTTACTTCCAAAATAATCTTAAACGAGACAGCAATGGTTTTAATACCATTCGATTCAGCTTTTAGGAGACTCCAAGGTGGGACCTAAAAGGCGGTTTTGAAATTTCTGAGCAAGTCTCGCAAATCTTAATGAAGGGTTGTTTTCTACTTAGGAAATGAATTTCGAATAATCCAGAAATATTAGACAGATTAGTAGGTTGCGATGAATTAAAGATGGTCGAAATTGGCGACAAACAAAATACAAAGACCGTAGATCAACCAGCCTCAACTACATCTATTTGTAATGATGGAAGCTAGACAGGCAGCCTATATGATGCACATAAATGGACACATTTTAAATATGGGGCCATCAAGACCGGCAACATTTAAAGTACTACAAGAAGCCGAGACACTAAAAATGAAGTCCGATTTCACCAAAATCATACACCCATCCCGCAAATTTAAAATGATCATACCACAGCGGAGTGAATAGACAAATGGAACATACCCGGGAACGAGTAAAGGAACCATCTGGTACACAGACGGTGCCAAAAATACTAAAGGAACCGGGCCTGGAATCTATGGAGGCTGCAACCGGAGCAAACAATTCGCGATTGCTCTGGGGAAGCATGGCTCTATCTTCCAGGCCGAAATAGCCGCCATTGACTGGTGTGCTCATCACGTAATGAAGTCGGGACTTAACAAAGGATTAATTACCATTATGACATATAGCCAGGCAGCCATAAACGCGCTAGCCTCACCGATAGTGCAGTCCAGGCTGGTCATGACTTGCATAAACAGACTGGACGCACTGGCGACAACAAGAGACAACAGCTAGTATGGATACCCAAGGACCAAAAAATTATTGGACACTTGGGTGCCGACTTGCTGGCTAAACAAGAAGCAGCAGGTGAATTCATAGGACTTGAACCCGCTTTCGGCATACCCCATTAAACCGGAAAGGAAATAATCCCAGAGGAGCGCAAAAAGGCATGGCAAAACCAAAATGGAATGAGGCACACGAGACTCTTCCTAGATGGTCCGGTACCTGAGAGCATGCTGAAGCTGTCTAGACTGAGCAGATTGAAATTAAGAAAAATCACAGGACTAGTCACTGGGTACTGTGACCTGAACAAGCACAAACATAGGATGGGCATTGAGAAAAGCCCCCTATGCCGTGGGTGTCTGGAAGAAGAGGAAACTCCCCAACACCTACTGTGCACTTGCAAAGCATACAAATAAGAACGCAACGCGAAACTCGGGAAGCCCATGCTTCCTGTAGAACAGCTAATGAATATCCCCTGGCACAACTCCTTGACTTCTTAGAAGAAACATGAGTTCAAAAGGAGTAAAACAGCCAGAGGAGCACAAAAGGACCACGGAGACCGCAGTGCAGGGACGCTAAGCGACACCACCTCGCAAATATATGAATAAAAAAAGAAACAGCCTCAAAATAATTATAAGGTGATAACGAAGCGAGCTATTCTTTCTATAATTTGTCAGATTTTTGACTCTTTGGGATTAATATGATTTATACGATTAAGGCAAAGATTTTAATATAGTTGATTTGGAAAGAAGGGATCGATGGGAAAGATTCGGTTTCAAGTTTCATATTAGAAAAATGGGTTAATTTATACAAACAATTGCAAGTATTAAATAATATTGAAATTCCGAGATATGTTTTAATAATTTTTGGAGACGCCTCCGAAAAGGCTTATGAAGTGTGTATTTACATTAAGAGTACAAATTACCAAGGTACCAAGGTACAATTATTATGCTCAAAGTCAAAGTTTACTACGATACCACAATTAGAGCTTTGTTCGACTTTACACTTAGCTAGATTAACAAATAAAGCGTTGGGTTCTTTACAGTCACCATTTAATTCTATTAACTAATTAATTCCAATGTAGAATTGCTAAAGTTTTTTTTTGTAGAAAACCGTGTCACTCAAATTCTAGATTTAACAGAGCGGACTTCCTGGCAATGCGTTCCTACCGTTAGCAATCCATCAGACATAGTATCCAGAAGTTTAGATCCTTTGGAACTAAAATGTTCTAATTTACCACAGATCAATTGCCCAAGCAGCCATCAAGTGAGTAGACGAGCTGCCCGAGTTAAAGTTGGTACAAAAGGCATTTACTTTGACCACAAAGCCATATTTGATAGACAAACATAGTTTGGTTTGGTGATATAACAGATTGATAAGAGCAACAGCATATGTATTTCGGTTTATGTTCAATGTGGCACATATTCCACATGAGAGACGCAGTGGCAGTATCGATCTACCCGAAGGAGATAATTCGTTATCACATCTAATAAGAATTGTCTAAGCAGAAATGTTTCGTGAAGAATTAAAAGAACTGAAAGACCATAAAATTGTTATTAAAAAGTCTCCTATTGCATCATTGATTCCATTCTTGGAAATATGTATTGGTGGCCATCTCCAAGCTGTCCAACTACCGTATGGTCATCGACAACCAATCATTATAACTGCGACACACTATTTTGCTGAGTGCAGCCACGTAATGGTGTACCCCAAATGGGGAATTTACTAGGGTCCAGAGTCAATCCGACGTACCCATTTCAGATTAGCGATGTGGATTATGCAGGCCTTTTTACAATCAAGATTAAACGAGGTCGAGGCGCAAAACATATAAAATGTGTTTTATCACTATTCGTATGCTTTGTTTATAAGGCTGTTCACATAGAGGTCGTATCCGACCTTACCACCAGTGCCTTTATTCCGGCGTTAAAACGGTTTATTACCTGACGGGGTAGGCCTGCGCAGGTAGACTCTGATAATGCTACTAATTTTGTTGGAGCTAAGAATGAATTGCATCGAGATGCGCTCATTGGTGAAAGTGTTGAGTGGCGCTTTATACCGCCCCGTTCACCACACTTTGGGGGTTTGCGGGAAGCGGGTATCCGTTTGGCAAAACTTCACCTCAAACGCATCATTAATAGTACAAGGTGGCGCAAAAGTAATTTCATAGTTTGAATTGGCCGCCATTTTTGCAGATGGCGCCAAATGTCAGTGTGCTCTGATATTTATGAGGTAGATATACAGTGAATTAGTTGTTAACAAGCCATAGAGCGATACACACCTTAAGATCGTGGATTTATTGTTACTGCTTATTTGTCAAATTTGCTGATTTAACTAAACGTGAATTTCGTCGTCGTTTTCCCTGTCGTCGTGTTCCATGTGCTCGAATAACTGGGTCCACTACAGACGTCGCAAGAAGTGACCGGTCTCGTAGTTCAAACGAGAACATCGCTGCTATAGACAACGACGTCAGAGAGAATCCACAAGCATCAACGAGACGACGATGGGTTCGATCGTTGTTGGTTTCAACAGGACGGAGCAACCGCTCACAGAGCTCGGGTAACTATGGAGATTTTGGTACACCAATTTCCAAGTCGAGTGATCTCCCGTTTTAGAGATTTGAACTGGCCGTCCAGATCGCCAGATTTAACAGCACCAGACTTCTTTCTTTAGGGCTTTTAAAAATCTATCGTTTACCACAACAAACCAGGAACTTAGCAAGACTTGAAAGCTAACATTGTAGCAGATATAGCCAATTTTGAGCCAGATGTTTTGCGAGCAATAATTCAAAAAGCCGTAAAACGAGCGCAATTATGCATCAACTCAAAAATACACTTTCAAATAAACTTTTGATGAAAACAGAGCTCTTTTTTTCATTTATAACAAAATGGCAGCCAATTCAAACTGTGACATTACTTTTGCGCCACCTTGTACAAGCGCTTATTAAGAATTCTATTCAATAATTTGTTAAGTTGAGGCTATTTTAAATTCTCGTCCTCTAACATGCTTAACTGATAATACCCAGACATCTAGATAACAATAAATGATTCAACAACACGTCCAGCAGTTTTGAACCCGTTGGCATAAGGAGTACTTACATCAGCTACAACATTGACGAAAATGGAGGTCAACGGTATCCACTCCACTACAATTACGGCAGAACATTGTCCTCCTTTATAAGAACTAGATTGTCAATCTAGTTCTTATAAAGGAGGACCATGTTCCGCCATTGAGCTGGCCCATTGGTTGGGTGGTCAAAACTTATCCTGGAGCAAACAAAATTGTGCGAATAGAAGATGTACAACCAGTAGGACTTTCAAGCGAGCAATAGTTCATCAATTTCCTCTTCCGAGTGTAGCAAAAGCCAGTGAACTCTTTGAACAATAAATACTGCAGTTCGTTTCGGAAGACACGACCTTCCAAGGTGGACATGTTGCAGTGTAGTTCATATAACGCGGGAAAATTAGGATGTATACTGTATTTGTATTGGCTGCAGTCTTTCTATTTTTGTATGTTTCAACCGCGGTACCTCATGTGATTATATCAAAAGTATCATCCAAGCAATGAGAGGTATACTACGCTTATGATAAAATAAACCAGTTATTACCAAGTTGTCAAGTTTTTTTTTCCTCATGAGGTGGTGTCGCTTAGCGTCTCTGCACTGCGGTCTTCGTGGTTCTTTTGTGCGCCTCTGGATGTTTTACTCCCAGTGTACTCCTGTGTCTTCTATGAAGTCCAGGAATTTTTGCCAAGGGATGCTCTTTGGCTCTTCTAAGTAAGCATAGGCTTCCCGAATTTCGCCTGCGTTCTCGTCCTGTGATTTTTCTTAGCTTCAATCTGCTCAGTCTTGACAGCATCAGCATGCTATCAGGTACATTCCGATTTGGTTATACCATGCCTTTTTATAAAATTCACCCGCTGCCCCTTGTTTGGCTAGCAAGTTGGCCTCCAAGTGTCCTATAATTCTTTGGTCCTTGGGTATCTATACTAGCTGTATTTTCCTTGTTGTCGCCAGTGCGCCCAGTCTGTTCACGCAATCGGTTGTCAAGTTAATTACAAGGCAATTTAGTTGCTACAAGGTTGCAATAAACAACAACATAATTGATTAATGGTTGACGCGTTCACTTCGGGATACATCTTGAGTATTTAAATAAAACACTTTCTTTGTTGATATCACACTATATTTTTACCAGTGACTCGAGTTTCGATCAAGAGCTGATAATTTATTAATAACTTATTATTACTTATGATCGTTTGTTTATTCATATGGGAAATATTAGTTGGTGTATTAAAAACAAATTAGTTTAGTACAAAAATACACTGATGTAATCAATTAATTAATTTTAATAGTACTATTTTTTACTGTAAACAACTATTGAAATTAGTATAAAATTCGAAGTGTTTATTATATTTCAATTTACGTGTATTTAAATAAATAGTTAAATACATTTCGGTAAGGAGGTTAACATTGAGTTTGTATTTTTCCTACAACTGTGAAACATAGGTTGGCTGATTTTTCATTCCACGTTCGACCTGTCTAAAGATACGTTATTATTAACGCTTGTTTCCTCTCAATATACGAAAACAGTTAAACGAGTTAGTAGCTCAGAAATTGTCACGTAAACACGAATGATAGAATCAATACCATACAAGTTATAAAGAATATATGCTCTATAAAGATGAAAATAATTATAAGGATAGTAAATATAATATAATGGTAATAGTGGTGATAGTTACTTCCTCAATTATAGAGGGTTTACTTTAAATTTTAAAACAGACATGTAAAAAATATTTTTTTTTCTTATGTTGTAAATAATAGCTTTAATAAATATTTTCAAATAACTTTAGTCTTTTTCCAATTCCAGTATAATTTGATACTTCAGTACTTCTCAGTGCTTAATTCTGTGTCAAATTATTACATTACTGTTTTTAAAAACATATTTCCAACATTTATCATTGTTTCTGCATTTATATTATTTTTTATAACAAAATATCTAATAACTTTATATTACAGCTTAAATAATTATCGAAATGAAACACCGACAGTTTTAATGATAAAACTTAATAAACTGAATTGTTACTAATGTATTATATAAAATATAATTATACTTTATAATAACTTCTTCTTCTGTATGTGCCTCTCCTAGTGGAGGTTGGCGACTATTTCAGCATATGAGTTATTTAAGATGTACCACAAATTAACATATGATTTATTAAATAAGTAATTGTAGAAGCTTTCACTTGATACATTTTGATAATCCAAAATTTTGATAAATAGAAAGTGATACCAACAAAGTTAATGGTTTTATTTATTTTGAATATAATTTATTTATAATAACAAAATGATTTAATTTGTTATTAAATAAAAAGAGGGAAATATTAAAAATATTTTGAAGAAAAATGCGACGCGTCAAGATTACATCCGGAAATTGTACTACGTCTCTCCAAGCATGGAATACTAATTTTTGGCTCTTACTGCTACTCCACAGCAGATATTTGATTATCATAATATTAATTTATTTATTGTTAATTTATATAATATTTTGAGTACGCAAATATTTTGTAAGATTAATTTATTTAAAAATATTAAAAAAGATTTTTAATCGCACATATATGTATAAACTATACCATAATAGGTTAAAAACTATTGAAATTAAAATTTTAATTTCGAATACGAATGCACTAAAATTTAGTAATATATCTAGATAAAACACGGTATATTATTTAAAATAATATGTAAATTTTTAATAACGAAAAAACAATATTAAATACTAATACCGATCTATAAATTCAGGCTCTGTACATAAATATTGTACGGCAATTTGTATCCCAATGTCATTTAAAAATTTGCTGTTTTGCCAAATATTGCGAGTCTTATTCGTCTAAAAATACAACTCCATCGTGTAGCGAATCGATAAATAACAGCGGGAATTGGGGCGAAGAGAGGGGTCAGATTTGGCGATTCCGCCAAAAGCTCCTCCACGATAATAAATTCCCCTCGCACTAAATTCCGCAGTACTTTTACATGGGATTACATGTATGATTAAATTTACGACAACTCCCCCCCCAGAGTTTTATTTCCGCAATTTATATAAAAAAGAAACTGATCTCAGAAGAAGTGTATACGTTGCTTTTATATTAAAGTATATTTCGTATTAAATCTGTATCCAGTTTAGAAAATAAATTATTTGAAAATTTCAATGCATATAGTTAAATTAATATAATAATAGAATATAATCTATATTTAATTCAAATATTTCTAATTTATTAAGATATTTAAATATTTAATTACTACGAACTTTTTCTAATAAACTTTGCATCGTGTAGAACTTTCATCTAAAATTTTTTTATTTTTACCCATAATTATGCTATTATTAAATTCATATAACTGTGAAATATATAAAAAAAATAGATTCCCTTTTAAAATCATAAGATTTATAGAAATTTTATTTTAATGATAGTTTAGTTGCTTATTAGCTTAAAATTTTATTTAAAGTATATTAAAATTGTTTGTATTTATGGACAAAAAACCGAAAAAAAAAATATAGACCAAGAGTAAATACCCAGTCGAAATATTATCAAAAGCTTTTCAACTCTTCCGATAAAACACAACACATTAATTTAAACGTTTATATTCAAAAGCTCTAGTAGGATTTGAGATATATATTATTTCACAAATAAAATGTTTTTAAAAATTGTTTATATGTTATCAAAGTGCTTCAAAAAAAGATATTCCTGATGATAAAAATGAAAAATATTACAATCAAAATTCTTTCTTGTATTTCCTACAGACAAAGTAATAAATCGAAAGAGAGAAAATCCTAAATTTAAAGACTTGTTGAAAATATCTCGTAGTTTTAAATATACAAGATTGGTAATGCATATTATAAAAAAAAATATAAATACAATAAACATTAAACATTATATTTATTAAAACTACACTAAACGATTTTATTTATAGTGTTAGCCTAATACATAAAGAGGAGAGAGAGAGAAACATTTTTATTGAAGATAGTATATAATTTTTACAATAATAATAATTTTTATGATTCTTCGTCTGCTTTTTTATGGGTATCGGCCGTAGATATTTCAGCTTGTATGTATATTTAAAAATTAATGTTTAATTTTTAATATAATTTGGATAGCTAGGGTTTCCCCAAAAATCATACATGTTTTTGCAGAGGAGGGGCGTATATCTCCAAGTAGTGTAGGCCGCCGATATCTCCGCCTACACACTAAAACCTCTCGTTTTTTCCAAGACGCTACCATCTCTCCATATTCTCAACAGCGACCGTTATCTTGAGGTTTTACGTTATCCCGGACCTTCGTCTTCTTTTCTTAGCAACTATGTCTTTTTTTCAAAGGTCTTCTTCGGCGAAGACATTACCGGCCTTCCAGCTATCCTAGTTCTTATTTCTTCTCAGCTAGGGCAGTGTGTTCCTATTTCATGCCCCGTGCTTCCACTTTCCCGGTTTCCTTTCTAGCCCTCTGATTTTGGTTTCTTGTTTGAGAATATCTACCTTCTTTGAATCATGCACTTCTGTGCGCTTTCGCAAAGCCAAATCTGCTGGGATCATTCTCGCATCTGCGCTCACTGGAATTTATACATTTAATCCATGGGCGGCTGCACACATAGGTTGAGCCTTCACCACCGATACCACCACCGACGTCAGCCTTCCTTTGACGCTCCAATTTTCAGCATGAGTCTGGGAACATCAAGTTCTATTCTTGTGACCGCCTCTGCTGCTATTGTCGTTGGTGTGTTGCATTTTGGATTAGCTTCTGTCTCCTGATTTCCATTTTTAATCTTTACTTTGGGCCTACGAACAGCCCAACCCTGTCTATACATTCAGTCACTTTCTCAGTGGTCTCCCTGGTGATTTATTTTAGGGTTGCTATCGATGGATCACTCACAACCAGGATGGAATCATTAACGAACGCAATCATCGCTGCGCCTTTTGATAGTTGAATTTATAGCATGCCATACCACACCAGGCTCTATACGAAACCTTGGGATACACCCCGTGTGATGTGTTTTTCTTGGTCTTGTCCTTCTCCTTCATATATCAGACTCCTATCGCTCAGATAGGTCTCAATAATCCTTATAATATAAAACGGAAGGCCTAAGCGATTCTCACAGGCAGCTATTTTTTCACAACCCTGATTGGGTCCCCTGTGGAAGACCTACTGATTCAGAGAGAGTTCTGGATACTGGATATTCCTCAGTACTCTCTCTACTAGCACCTTTTTCATCAGATTCCTAGTGCAATGAAGTACGCATAGCGGCCACCAAGCCTGCGGCGATAAGAGTCAGCCTATCATTTGTTCATGCACTTTGCTGTCTCATTCAGATTTTCTTTCATCGAATCCAAAGGGGCTATCGTTTTGTTAGCCTGCAACAGTTCCTAACATTCCTTTGTGATCTCGGCGGTCCTGGGTTTCTATTTAAGGGGAAGAGTGCATTGAACTCTTCTGGTCTTCAACTTCTTTATCACAAACTGGCAGAACGTATTCCGTTTCATTCATCTCCTTCCGTATCGTCTTTGTAACCACGTCTAACATTCCTGAAGTTCTTCCAGATACTTGTCATTACGACGTCTATTTCCGCTTCTGCTTCTAAGTCTCCTGGCACTTTGTATGTTCTCATTTGTGCTGCCAGTCTCTCAGTGTCCATCCGATCGATTAACCAGTTGCGTTGGTACTTGGTAACTGTGCTGTCGTAGAATCTTTGATCACAACTGATAAAGAAGATTCTCATTACGCTGACGCCAGCGTAATGTCTACTATGGGTTATTGTCAACAACTGGACGAGTGTGGTCGTGTAATGGGGTGCGTTACAGTTTTTCGATAATAACTTCGGCGATTTGCATGCTATATTTATGAAAACATATTGAAACACTTTTGTTGATTTTGTTTACGGAAAATGTTTTTAGTATATACGTAGGCCAAACTGGACGCAGCTTGGAGAAACGATATTCTGAACATTTCCGGGCTTTCAGACTGCAGCAGAACCACAGCTCATTCGCCAACCATATTTCAGAAAGCAAACATAAATTCTTACTAATTTTACTAATCTCTCGCCGGTATAAATGTACTTCCTCAGCAATTTGTAATTACTTGATAATGACCGTAACTGGTCGAAACTTAAGTCGTGAATTTTTGTATATATGTAAAACCCGCAAACGTATAACAATAAATTAATTGTGGTAAAAACATAGTAAGTGTTTCAATATGTGTTTAAATATGGATTACCACCTAGTAACGGTCAAAACCATCATAGATTTTCGGTGAGTGTAATGTAAACACAGTTTAGCCTGGGTGTTTGTGGTATTTTCACTTTTGGGCCCTTTACAGCTCAGAGGCACGCCTCAGGAGGCCACAAACAGAGACCTTAGTGCAGGTAATTTTAGTTTAGTTATAGGTTTAGAGTGAGAATTATGACCCCAAAGTTTGAACGCGATCATTGGATATTTCGGACCTTGGCCACCTTCTTTTTGGATTTACTACCAACCACGTGGTGCCAAGGTTAGACCTAACAGCTGAAACTTTTCATTTGCTCTTGCTTTATCTCTATAGCTGCTACAAGCCAACTCATGAAGCCGCTGAGCAAAGATAAGCTTACGGAGCCTGGAAGGGTTAAAGGGTAAGGAAGGCTCAACCTCAACATAGCGAGGGAGGTAAGGAGAGCCCCGACCAATACGGTTTACTCTAGTACAAACATAAGCTACGAATTTATGGTTTATGATGAACGCCAGGGACAGGCAAAGTGAAGGAGAAACGACTCCGTCTCTCCCCTAGTAGTCGTGGCTGAGGTCCGGCATAAACTGATTGATAAACTCATTAGTGTTCATAACTAGTTGGCCAAGGGCAAACCTAACACTCAACCAACTCCGTCGATTAAAATTCACGGGCATAAAATTCGATGTTAGTAGTCAACCACACAATTCAGACAATGTGCCGAGGGCATGTTGGAAATGAGGCAAGCGATTGAGGGCTTCTATGCCAAGAACATAACCACTGTGTGGTAAACCAGCCAAAAGTATAGCCAGTATGCAAAAAGAGAAATTCCCCCTCAAGCCGAGCAGCAAGAGAAGGAAGGGTAGGCAACCCATACCGGCGTCACATGAGCCAAAGTGGCCAAGAATAAAAGTAAGAGAGGGGTCAATATCCAAATAGCGGAAAACAGCACTCCAGACCCTGACCCCCGGCATGAATAACGGGGAATACACCAGAGCGGCGAGGATGGCGCCATATAAAGAAACGTCAAGAATCCTATTGAGGAATGGCAGGCTCTCCTACTTTGAGTGAGACCCTAACAAATATAAAAGGCGATATCAAGAAGGGAGAATATGCAGACATAATCTGAGGCGCCAGAAGTAGCTCCAGCAATGACCTGCTGCTGGAGCTCAACCCGGGCATCGAGTACGAGCTGGTACTGGCTGAAATCAACAAGATCCTTGGTGCTGATTCGAAAAAGGGCATTGCGGGCAGTTTGGCCTACGTTGAGGACTCGAATAAGGCCGACATCACCGCTGGATTAGGCAAGGCCTTGGGCCGGGAGGGAGTCCCCAAGGATATCTGTATCAGGCAGTACACTGCAAACTCAAAAGTAGCACTGATCTAGGGCACCACAGACATTATCGGTAGGCTGTTTGACACGGGAAAAGCAAGGATAGGCTTCACAATCTGCCGTATACAGACTAGACGTGAGAAGCCGGTACCCTGCCCTAGATATAGGATCTACGGATATGAGGCAAGTGCGTGCAGCGGCAGAGACATCAAGGAGACCTACAGGCATTGTGGGGTGGAAGGTCACGAGGAAAAGGACTGCTTTGCAGAGCCGAAGTGCCCGGCCTGTATCAAAAGGGGTCTCGACGCGGGTCACAATTTATGTAGTGTTAAGTGCGGGGCTTTTAGTGCGGCGTGGGCAATATGTCTGCTAGTAAAATGACGGGCATCGAAAGAGATGATAAACCTTTCCGGCAATATTCTATACTCAGTGTGATTAAATCCTCCAAGATCTTAACGTCGACTTCTTGCTCGATTAATTCCAACAGTATATCCCTTGATCGAGTGGTGCTTTTATGTCGGACTCCGTCCTGTTAAACGATTTCTGTTTGTTTTCGATTAATGAAGCTATAAACACTTTTTGCATTCATCTGTTGTATTCTACAAGGATAATGTTTGTGGATATGTAGTAGCTGTAGCATATCTTTGGTTGTCTTCTTTGTAAATTATGATCAGCTCTGCACTCATTCGTGGGGTTGTATGACTATTACTCCGCTGTCTGGCATTCAGTGTTTTTCTTCCGCCACACCTAGTCTTCCTTGCTGGTCGTGATATTCACATATTTTCTGGTTATTCAAGCCCCCTGGTTGAGGCAGTTCTTGAAAGCCGCATATTGGCCAGGATCAGCCCATCAAGTTTCGAGAGTGGGAATTTGGGCCTCACCCTACAGAGGGAGGCTTAATGACCGAATTCTCTGCAGTTTCTGTACAGCTTATTCCTGTCGGTGCTACTAAATCATAAAGAAAGAATGCTTCTTTTTCAGACAATATCAAAACAAATCAATCATCAAATAGTAAACAAACTGCCAAAATCAATTAAGAAGATCCAAATTTTATCAAGTAGAAAAATGCACTATTTTAATTTATTTGTTCGTTAGAGCCCTATACTATGTCGGAATATTGTAGCTATACTACAATTTAAGTTAATTTGTTTTGTAAGAGTTCGTTTACTCAATTACGTTGTATTGTTTATTTCTGTAATTTCTTTTCTTTTTGACAATTTTTTCATGTATAAATACACTATATATATATAAGTTATAGTTTTGGTGTTGGCAAACACGTTTTTAAAAAGGTTGATTTTTATTATTATACAACGTTACTACACGAATGGATACAGATTTAACGGATGCGACTAACTCTAAGTAACTACTATTATGAATACTGGATTACGAATGCTGTCTTATGATCTAATTACTCTTATTTATAACATAATTCTACATACTAGGCATAATAAAATGTGTGGGCGTAATAAGTGCGCATTAAGAAACAATATAGATATTATAAGAATAAATCTATTGTTAATTAATAATAAAAGTCCTTGTGTAGCCGCCAGGTTACTCCTATCCCCCTAGATTCGACATACCCCTGGGGATCGATCGATGTCTGAAGCAATTTTCACTTTATTTTTATTAAATCGTCTGTAAATGTAAACTGCTACACAAATTATTATTGTTATATATAGTATGATTGTTCCTACACTAGGTTTAACCGAAATGTACTCTTCAGGTGCAATTGGTATTTGTGAATAAATCGGAATGTCTTCTAATTTTAGTCTATTTAGTTGTATAGTGAAGTTTTTAACATTAGCACTGTTCATTTTAAGTTTTGCAGCACTCACTATTAGGGGGCTTCCCTAAAATGTTTCAAATTTAGGGATTTCATAGTTTTTGTAGATCAAGCTGCACTGGTCCACTTGGATGAAGTAGATCCCACGTAGTTGCCGGGCTTCTTCGTGATCTGGACATTTTATCCTTAGTTCTTCGTTGTTGGTAAACACGGCCAAAAATTTATTACTATCCGGTACTTTTTCTAAGTGATTCTTCTGAATTTCCAATTTTGTGTATTTACAGTCCTTTAAGTCTCCGTTTAATAGTAAATTTGTTTCGCAGTTTCCTTGATAATTTAGAATAAGATTGCTACTGCACTGATAATGTTTCTTGCCGTTAAGACACAAGTCATTTAGAGGCCATATAGTTTTATCAATTTTTGAATGAAGTATAAATTTAACGTTTGGAATTATTGTAGCGAAATCTGATTCATACTTAGTAGGAATGGGATGCATCATGTATAGATTAAATGAATTTTCATAATTTATCGGAAGGGAAAGGAAATAGTGAATTTTTGATTTTTCGATTTTGCAATTGACGGTGATTACCGATTCAAAATCTAAAATATTTTCAGGTTTCAATTCGAAAGGCATTTCTTCATTATAGTGTGTAGAGATTTTAAGCAATTCATCATAGAGATCTTGTGGTTTAATTATATCTGAACTTAATATTTTTAGTTTACAAAATGTCAATGAATTTAGAATATCTTGTAGAATTTTTCCGATAGTTCCGTAAAGTAATATTAATTGGTTATAAAGGTCCTTCGCAAACAAGACGTGCTGATGGTCAATGTCTTCTCTTAGTATAGTATATAATTGCATGATTCTAGATTCCAATAAGTTTTGGTTATGTGATATATCTTTTATTGTATTATTAAAGTTTTCAATAATTTTGGTATTTACACTATATCCGAATTTTATTTGATTCTGGAGACTGTTTTGATTTTTCTTTAGATGTTTCAAAACTTCATTAATTCTTTTATCGTCGTAAGCGTCCATATTCCCACTAATACTTTTAATTATCGAGCCTAATCCGTTTATTAATCCTCTTTTTGTTCTTTTTGTTATAACATTTATCTGTATGGTTTCAATTTTTGAAATGATATCTTTTCTAATATGCTTCAGGAGATTATCGTAATTTTGGAAATCTCGTTTATATTTTGTTATATTGTTTACGGTGTCCGTAAGGAATTCATATTGAGAATTTAGTTTATTAAATTCATCATATATTGGCTTTAAATCATAAATATGTACGAATACGTGTTTACTTTTCTCTAGCTTCGCATTTCCTAAATTTATCGGTAATATACCGGCATTAAAAGTTATGTTCTTTATTTCGAACCCTAATATTTGTGCTATAAACAGCAACCTGGAATAAATAATTTTAATTAGTTTTCGTTAATATAAATTTTAACTTGAATATTTGAATTTCCGAATAGGTAATTTATCATTTGTTTAACAATATTGTATTCTAATTTATCAAGACCACATCCTAGTTTTGGTATAGCTAATTTTTTAATATTATTATCTGAACAAAATTTCTTTAAGGTGAGAAGGGTTCTAAAAAGGTTTTTGTGTGTGGGTTTATCGAAATATCTTTGTTTAGTAATTAAATATATAATAAATTTATTATTGTCTTTAAGAAAACATAATGAAGTGACTTGGCGTTTTTGTTTAATTAATTCTTTCTTTCTACCGAATTTATTTTTAAACTCTAACGCTATTCCAGCACTCATCTTTAAATCTTGGCTTACACAGTGGGCCAATGAAAAATCTTTTGGGGCATTAAAAATACTATCATTTATTTCTGAAATATTATCGTTTATTTCATTGTCATTGTTTGTGTCAAAGTATTTTTTAAAACTATCAAAATTTAATATTTCTTCTATATTTTGTCGAGTTACCCTGGGCCTTTTTATGTTTGAAATATGAATTTTTTCGACCTGGTTGTGATGTCTTTGTTCAATTTCTGCGGTTTTATGGTCTGGATTAATGGTTTTTAGTTTTTCCTTTTTATATTTATCCTTAGTTTTGGATTGTTTCTGTTTATTTTTTACATAAATAGTTCCGGAAATATTTGGGGCATCTTCTCGTGTTTCATTGCGTTTCTCAGTGGATTTAGTTTTGGTTTTATTAATGTTTTCATTAATTTTTTCATAAAAGACTTTAACTTTGTTTCTGTGATTTTCAACGCAACTATTTGTAATAAAATTTTCAAGATCAAAATCTAAAAGTGAATTGTTGTCGATATGACCGGAAATGATTTCTTGGGGTTTGAATTTTGTGATCGAGTGGATCGAATTATTATATGCCAATATCGCGTATAGTATTTTAGTTTCGATTGGTTCCTTTTTAAAAATTGATTGGTTGTTTAGAAGCCTGATATGTTCGATTATGGTAGAGTGAACCCTTTCTACAACTCCATTAGATTCTGGATGTTGCGAGCTTATAAAGTGTAGTTTGATTCTATGCGTTTCAAGAAGTTCTTTAATGACTGTATTTTTAAATTCGAGATGGTTATCGGATATAATTAGATTTGGAATACCGTGATGACAAAAGAATCTTATTAAATTATTAGCTATTTCAATTGCCTGATATGAACTCAATTTATATAATTGGGTATACTTAGAAAATGAATCTATAATTGTAAGAAATTTGGTGTTTTCGATAGCAATACAATCAATATGGACCGTTTCAAATGGTTTATTTGCTACTGGTGTATTATTAAATTTTAATTTTAGAGGTCTTCGTTCATATTTTGACACAAGACAGACTTCACATTCGTTTATATATTTTTGAATTGTACGCCTCATATTAGGCCAATAATAGAGTCTTTTTAATTTAGCTTCTGTTTCATCTATTCCTCTGTGATTCGTTTTGCCTTCATGATAGTTTTGGATAGTTTCCAAAATATCATCATTGTTTTCTATATCAGTTAATAATTGTGTGCATCTAGTCATTTTGATTGCTGAATTTTTAAAATATTTTTGAATGATGTTACTGAATTTTTCATAAATTGGATCTTTAAAGAAAATATAATAATTGACATTGGGTGTTATGTATTCTTTAACAAAATTAATTAATTCTTGTTCAAAATTTGACTTTGAAAATTGTACATGGATTCTTATCTTACTATTATTGAATAGGTTATTTATTTTAGGTGCCGAAGGTGAATGATTTACCTCTGAAATAATGAGTTGATTATCGCCTAGGTTAACGGGTTTATCCGCTATGGGGATTTCTACGATTGGATGTTCTAGTTTCGAATGGATGGTTGCTCCATCATCTTCTTAGTCAATAAGATCTACATTAGTGTTTTCGGGTGGCTCAACTATCATTGATGCTTTTTCCATATCTTCAAAATTCTTTAAGTAATCCTTTAAATTATCTGAATACTCTTCGTTAATATTAATTTCTATTCTTGACAGTGCGTCTGCATTTTTATTTAATGTTCCTTTTTTATAAACGATAGTATAGTCAAATTCGGAGAGTTTAAGTCTCCACCTAACTAATTTCGAATTAGGTTCCTTAATGGACATCAACCATTGGAGTGGCCTGTGGTCTGTTACAATTTGAAATTTTCGTCCGAATAAATAAGGGCGGAAGTACTTTACGGCCCAAACTATCGCGAGTAACTCTTTTTCTATAGTTGAATAGCGGGTTTCCGAATCGTTAAGCGTCCTGCTAGCGTACGCGATGGGTAGGTCTGACCCAATGTTGCCTTGAGACAGTACGGCACCAAGAGCTTGGTTGCTAGCGTCTGTCGTTAAAATGAACGGTCGAGAAAAGTCGGGGTACTGTAGTAAGGGTTGGTTGGTTAAAATATTTTTACACAAGTTAAAGCAATTTTGATAATCGGAATTATTTACGTCAATGGTTGCATTCTTTTTGAGACATTTTGTCATGGGTTTGGTCAGTTCGGCAAAGTTTTTTATAAATTTCCTGTAATACCCTAAAAGTCCAAGGAAGCCCTTGATCTGTTTTGGAGTCTTCGGAATAGGATAATTTTGAATAGCCATTATCTTGTCTGGATTGGGCTTGACACCTTCTGGTGTAATTATGTGTCCTAAGTATGCGACTTCTTTTTTAAAAATTCTGACTTGTCTAATTGAATTTTGAGATTCGCGTCTCTTAATCGATTAAAAACTTCTGTCAATTGACCTATGTGTTCTTGTAAGCTAGTGGAAAATACTATAATATCGTCCATGTAGACGAGACAATGTTTATTCTGGATACCTTTCAAAATATCGTCCATAACCCGTTGGAAAGTTGCAGGGGCATTTTTAAGCCCGAAAGGCATTCTTAAGAATTCGTAATGGCCATTTTCTGTATTAAATGCTGTTTTAGGAACGTCCCGTTCATCGATTTCGATTTGATGAAACCCTGAGGCCAAATCCAGGGTGGTAAAATATTGACATTTACCTAACTTGTCTAATAAGTCGCTAATATTAGGAAGGGGATAACGGTCACCTACTGTTTTTTCGTTTAACTTTCTATAATCGAAGACGACACGCCATTTCCGTTGGCCTGATGCGTCCATTTTTTTTTGAACAATCCAAATAGGGGAAGACCATGGGCTATGTGATGGTCTTATAATATTTTGTTCTAACATATCATTTATTTGTCTGCTCACCTCGGCTTTGTGAATTTCCGGGTAGCGGTAAGTTTTTGTAAAGACCGGAACCTCATCGGTCGTAATAATCCTATGTTTGATTCTATTTGTAAAGGTTAGATCATTTTCTTTAGCATGAAAAATATCTGCGTATTTAAAAACTAATTTTTTTATTGCGGCTTTCTCTTCATCATTCATATGCCCTGATCTGATTAGAGAAAAGTCGAATTTAATTTTTTCAGCGTTGTACATATTAAAGTTACTATATTTATCGCATCTTGTGTTTAATTTACTATTTGTACCTTGTGGGTGTGACACCACATCATATTTGCTGACGGGTGACACCACGAAAGGTCTTTTGAGGGTTACTTCCCTATCTAAATCGGTTTTATTTACAACCGTACAAAATGCTTTACCGTTTTTAATCCCCGAAGTCACACATTCGGGGATTAAAAAATTTGTAACATTCATCCTAGGAATAACGGCTTCGCCGTTCTTAATATTTTCTATATCTACTTCTAAAACTTGCTGGCTTTGGGCGGGCACTAATATTCGCTTAGGTACCGCCGAGACAGCTAAGTCAATGTTATAAGATTTATTATTGTTAATATTTTTATCACTAATTTTATCATTTTCATTAAAACGTGGTTCATTAAAATAAAGAAGCGGAATTTCATTGCACGTGGTTACTACTGTTTGATTTTTAAAGTTTATGCAAGCGTTAATTTTGGTCATGTTATCAACTCCTAACAAAATATCGAAGGCAGAATGAAAATCGAAGATGTAACATTTTAATTTTGATGCTTGTTTATTCTTAAATAATTTTTCAAGTGAGATGGTAACACTGTGTGTTCCTTGAGAAGTAGCATGGGCACTAGAAACTTCGAAAGGGTCAATTTTAAATAAATTTTTGTTTAATTTTTTTGCTAACCGGGGATTAATAAAAGAGCGCGTACTACCGGAATCCATAATGATTTTCAGTTTATTTTCGGGATCTAAAATAAAGGGTAATGCGCTTGCGTTATTAACTATTCCTAAAAAATTAACTGGTGTTCTCCCGAGGCTGCCTATTCTAAAAAATTGTCCGTGCGTTTATCATTATTTTCATTATTAATAATATTATTGTCTACTGCGCGAGAATGTCCGGGCTCATCAAGGTTGTAGAGCCTCGGTGTGTTGGTGTAGGTCGTGGAGACCGACATTGGCGTTGGCTCTGGTAGCCTTTGTGAGATTTGCTGAGGCGGTTGATTGAAATTTGAATTTTGATTTGTGTTTGTATTAAAATTGCGATTTTGCGAGTTGTAAGGAGGAGAGTGAGAATTGTAGCGCGGTCTTTTAATTGGCATACGATGATTATTATAATAATTATTAGATGATTGATTAGCGTTAGAATAATTTGGGGATTGTCCAAATACTTGTCTATTTGTGGGGAGATTCTGAGGAGGCTGTTGCCTAAATTGTAAGTTAATAGGTTGTCTCGGAAAATTAAAATTTGGTTGTTGATTTTGTCTATTATTATAATTAAATTTATTTTGTGGGTAGTTATAACGATATTGGTTTTGGAAGTTAGTTTGATTTGATTGTGGAGCATTATATAATGTGCTCTGAAAATTTTCCTCTTCGATAACATAATTAATTGCCTCTTCTAACGAGTCTGGGTTTCTTAATCGAACAATGCTCTGAATATTACCGCGAAGTCCGCGAATAAATGTTTTTAAAGCAAGCTCGTCATAATTATGTAGGTGTATGCGTTTTGTGGCGTCTGGCATTTCTAACGCCGATAAAGAATTAATTTTGCTAGCGAGTTTACTTCTCAATATTTGCAAACGTTCTCCAAAATCAATAATTTTTTCGTTTTTGTTAGGTCTTAAATTTATTAGTTCTTGAACCAGGCAATCATAATTCCTTAGGTCGCCGAATCTCTGTCGGAGGTGATTTTTAATTTGTTGCCACGAGTTTAATTCTGTTCGCGACCCAATCGCGATTAATGCACGATCTCTGAGTTTGCTTATGATAGCATTTATTAAATAATTATTTAATTGTTGATTGTTAAAAGGTCTGAATTGCTCTAAAACCGCTTCACATCGAGAGATAAATATTTCTGTTAATTCGTTTCGCCCGTCGAATAATGGAATAGTTTCTATGTTTAACTTAACTAGTTGGTAATCAATATTTGCGTTATTTTCCATTTTTAAGTTTTTTAATTTTAAAACTAATTCACTATAATTACAAAAATGTGGAGAATGTAAATGAATTGGGGATTGATAACTAGGAGGAGTTAAGTCTGAATCCGATTCTGAATCCGATTCGCGATTCAACATGTAACAATAATAAAGCCTCGAAAAAACTTGTGCTTACCAAACGTAGATCACACGGTCCATCCGCCTCTGGTATTCGTCCGGGGGTAAGGATCTGGTGATGAGATGTTCCGTCTCGCCGCCCTCAGAGCTGTATCTTCGATTTTTGGAAGACTCCTCGGTGCTGTCCGATGTGGAACTGTTGCGACTCCCGATTAATTGTTGAGACAAAGGGAAAATTGGTGTCGACTCTGATGTCCACTCAGGGTTGATACGTTTTCCTCGGGAATCCTACCGACTGCGCCAGTTATAGTTTTGGTGTTGGCAAACACGTTTTTAAAAAGGTTGATTTTTATTATTATACAACGTTACTACACGAATGGATACAGATTTAACGGATGCGACTAACTCTAAGTAACTACTATTATGAATACTGGATTACGAATGCTGTCTTATGATCTAATTACTCTTATTTATAACATAATTCTACATACTAGGCATAATAAAATGTGTGGGCGTAATAAGTGCGCATTAAGAAACAATATAGATATTATAAGAATAAATCTATTGTTAATTAATAATGAAAGTCCTTGTGTAGCCGCCAGGTTACTTATATATATATATATATATATATATATATATATATATATATATATATATGTAAGTTGTACATAGAAAAATAAATCTGGTTTATTATTATTATTAAATCTGGCTGTTCATACCTGGGACCATTGATATTCTCAATATTCATTAATGATTTAGGGTTTTCTCAGGGTTCATACCTAGGACCAATGATGTTCCCAATACTCATAAATAATTTTTCCGGTCATTCGTTTTCTATAACTACTAAAAACAATAATTTTAAAATTGCTACATTATTTCAGTTATTGAAAGTCAGTCTATGAAACTTTTAGTGTAATAAAGGTTATTCAGTTTTAAATGCATTTGAAAACTTTTATAAAAATTTCTGTAATTACAAAGAAAAATCCGAAAATCAAAGTAAACAGTTGTAATTTTACAAAAAGTTTTTTTAAATAAAATAAAATATGAAGCCAATTTAATATCTTTACCATTTTTTTGTTAATACAGAGACATTATTTAAAAACTTGTTACATAGTTCTACAGGAACTTATTTGTCAATTGAAAAGGAAATCAATTTTCATTATGATTAGAAACTTTTCTATATATAGAAAGTAAAACTGATTCACGTTTTTGTTAAGTTGTTAATATTCTGAATAAATTAGCTCTAGATACATACGCTTAAAAATTATTTGCTTATATATTCATAAAATAAGAATGAGATTAAAGAAATTAAAACTTTAAAAGTGGAAATTTTGCCGTTTTTTGTGAACATTGATAATAATTTTTGAATCACTTTTAAAGTACATGATATCTAAATATCTTACTAAACAGATGATTGGAATAAACATGAGCCAAGCATTGAAATAATGCATATTTGTGAAACCAATTTATTGCATTCTGTAATTTCAGTCTGTTTGTGTTTAATCTACGCTCTTGTGGAATAATCTCGGCAACGCCATCCATTATGCATTCTAACTCTTAGGGAGGTTTCGAATAGGAATTGTATTCCAGTTTGTGTCTACACCGCACTGGTACATTTCGGTTAGTAGCTTTATTTAAATAATTAATTATTAAATTAAGTTGGAACTTGTAAATAGTATTTTTTCTTTGTAAATATTGTTTATTTCCTTAATATAATTTAAACATTGAGTTTACTGGTATGATTTTTCACTTGAATTAATAGAAAATTTCAATACATTTACATTACATTTTACACATTTTTTACGTTATGATAGATATAGACATGAAAATATACTCATACATATAGGTCTGCAATTGCTTTGGATATACATATACAGACCTATATGTATGAGTATATTTTAAAAGTGTTTATATTTTTCATGTGGATATCTATCATAATGTAAAAAATGCGAAAAAGTAATAAAATGGATTAAAATTTCCTCTAACTACAGCTTTAAATTAAAAGCGATTGTCTATTTAAATAAGAAATGGTTTAAATGATCATTTATGCATAATTATTTTTATTATAAAAATAACAACAAATCTAAAATCAGTGCATAGTACATAATATAAACTGATGTAATATTAGATTTTTTACCTATTATTAACCGTTTTATTTCCAGATTTGCATTAGAAAGTCCGTCTGAGAATTATTATTATATCGAAATGAAATAATTAAGTAAAGATATTTGTTTTTATTATTATTTATTATAAAGTAAATAATTAATAAAATGTTTTTTGGTCTTGACTTTGTATAAATATCTTCTAAACAACCGTTCGACTGCTAATTAGATTAAATATTTTCATTAACACTCGTATTTTAAAAGCTGTGACGAAGAATTTAAAATATTTACGTTCTCACCTTCCGCTTCTGCATGTTTTCCATCGGTGGTCACAACTAAGAATGTTAATTTTGTTTGAGTATTTATAAAATATTTAAAATGTATTTTTTTATTTACTGGACAGGTTATATTAATTATCATATTATGTAAACTATATTATCGCCCTAATAGTGTATATTTATAAACAATACAATTGTATAACCTAAGAAAACTGTCTCATCACAAAATGTATAAACTGATTAGTTCAAATTTGAGACAATTGCAAAATATCAAATACCAATCTTGTAAATATTTTATTAAAATAAACACAATTTATTATTCAAGAAGCTCCACTAATTTTACAAAGTGAGAACCTTATTGCGGTTTCTATTTCTTTGATATGTTAGTTCAAAAGGTTGAATGTGGAATGTTTATTATATTTTTTTTTGTATTAGAAATTGTGATATTTTATGAATTTTATATCTAAAAGAAATGGTATGGATATAACGTTAAATTATTTCTTTAACTAAATTAATGTATTGGTAATTATACAAAACATATTAGTGTCAGTGCATAATTGTGCTATATTTAAAAAAAATATATTAAACCATTGCGATTTTTAAATCTAAAGTTGTTTATAATTAAAATTATTATCAAGAAAAGATAAGGATTGTTGTTTCTACTAGGATTTTTGTGAGGGATTAAATAATTCGTTTCTCTATAAAAATACTCTTCTATAATTGTTTTAATGTTTTTAACTTTTTTGAACTAATATACTGTTCTTCCTCGCAAATTTCATAAAGAATTATCATTTGTTTTTTTTAATTTGTTGATTCTTGGCTAAAAACAAATTATTCCACGCTTTTAATGAATTTTGATAGGTTGACTTTTGAGTGGAACACTTGTTTTTAACTTTTGTAAATAGAGAGTACACGATTCCCTTTAGCTGGTATGTATAATAAACCAACTGAACTAGTCTTTTTATAGTAGGACAGTCAGTAATTAACTCGTCCAACCTCATAAACTCCTTTCCAAAGACAGAAGCAACTCCCTATTTTTAAAAATCTTCTGCTACATAGTGCGCCTAGCCAATAATTTAAAGGTATTTGTGTTGTGTTGTTAAAGTAAAATCACTTTTATAATTTAAAAAAAGTAATTCTTTAAGCGGTTTATTTTAATAATTAAAAAGTAAAAATAATATTTTGAATATAAGAAGCTTCTACTTCGTTACACATCTTTAATAATTAGTAAAACACTTTAACTTTTTTAAACACTTGATTTGTATTAATAGGTTGACTATAGTTTCGACTTTTTGTTTTGTTTAGTTAATGGAAAATTGTGTTGCCGAAACTATAGTCAAATTATTAACAAAAATCAAGTGTAAGAACAAAGTTAAAGTGTTTTACTGATTATTTAAAAATGAATTTTCAACAAAAAACATTCCAACTAATTTATATATTAATCTAAAGGTATTTAGAAGAGGTCTTATTATTCTTCATTTATACTTTATTGACTCTTCTATCCTTAAGAGTGATGAAGTATGAATTTCTTCATCGCTCCGCTATAGTATCGTCTTTTCTTTCAGCATAAGGAAGTTTATCTACGCAATAAATATGTATTAGTCACATTCCTTTCCATTAACTATTCTCTTCTTGCTTCAAATCGTCCCGTCTGTTTGTCATTTCACTTAGTAGAATTTCTGGAAGATTTATTATGGATAACTTATTTTACTTCTAGGGATGAAAATCTGTCTTCATTTTTCTAGTCCTTCAGATATTATAAAGATACGTTTCCACAACCCATTGTATAATATAAGATAATCCTATTAATCCAAGTAAAATTTCAATTTTGTAGGATATTTTGCAATTTGTTTCCATGATGGCTTGAGATTTTATTTCGACTATCCTATTGGAAATTTTAAGATGGATATTTGATATTCTTTCATATTCCAGTCACTTTCTACAATTCATCTGCATTGTTACTGTAATTACATTGTTTTGGGCATGGTATTGAGATAAATCCTCTGTGATTTTGTAAATAATCTCAGCTCGGTATGGAGTATCAAAGTGGAGCCTTTTCAGTCAGCCTGCAACGTATTCTTTTGTGCTCTTGAGCTGTAGGAGCTCTTTAAAAGCAGCATGATCAGTACTTATATACAATACAAAAAAATATTCCACACAGATATTTCTTAAAATGCTTCTCTGCCTTTTCTGCTACATGAAATTGTCTCTTTTTTTAATATTTCTTTACTAATTTTAACAAGATCCTAATATAACTATCAAATTCAAATTTATAGATTTATAGAAAATAGATTTACATCTGATTTTTACAATTTTTGTTTATTTTTTGCCTTTTTATTAGCTAAGTGGTTGCGTCTAATGCTCAACATTTTAAGTACAAGTACTTGTTTTGTTCTTTCTATTTTGTTCTTTTCTTTTAAACTTCTCTGAACCTAGTTATAAATATATATATAATTATAATTAAAATTAAATTTACAATGTAAATCTCTAGAAGGGAAAGTAAGAAAATGACTGATTAAATTAAAAAACACTTGGTTTCAATATGAACAAACCACGTATTTTTTAAATCAATTACCTATTGTTCCGCAATGTTTCAACAAGAGATAAATGAGAACATAATTCATGAAATAAAAGAAAATAAGATAAAAAAAAACATTTGCCTAACTTACAACAATTTGTTATGAGACGATTAATTGGTGGGGTGTAATTGGAACTTTGCTGCTATGGTATATTTGTTGTTTTGTATAAAAGATTTAATTTCATTTATGTCTTCTTATTTTGTATCACCAATATCTGTTACTATATTATATAGTTTAATTGCCATATAACTAAAAGTTAAATTTTTTCTTGTTGATTCTGGGTTCTTAATAATAAGTAGCTTTAACTTTCAAATAACCTTGTACTGCATTTAACATCTCATTTTTTATAAGAAAATAGAAAACTGGTGCGATTATAAGCGCGTTTTCTCTTTTTTGGAATTCCTCCTCACATTCATCGCTTTATTTGGTGAGATTTAACCGTTTAGATAAATTGTATAAATCGACGATAATAATTTCATAATTCAAGGAACTTCAGGGCTGATGCAAATCATCTGGAACCGGTCATTCCCTTACTGCTGAAATCTTTTGTAGTTCGACTAAAACACCTTTACTTACAATTCTACTTTTTTCGTGAAAAATCTCTTAAGAGATTTAAGACGCCAGAAAAACTCTTCTAAGTTTTTGATGTGGTCCGCAAAGTTTTCTGCCATTACGATTAGAAATGTTTTTTCTTTAGATCTATTTTTACTTGCCAATATGCACTTTTAAGATGAAGTAACGAAAATATAGTGGATCTAGTCGTGTATCTTAAGTATCATCGAATTGGAATTTATATTGGCGGTAAACAACGCAAGAGCAAATCAACTTATCATGTTTGTATGATCTTATTTCCATCCTTTTCCTTAGTGGCTATCCATGTAATTGGTCGAATATTTGTAATACAAATTTTATGTTGAACGATGTTGGTTTATATTTTTTATCCAGTGTCAAATACATTCTAGTATTTTATGAGCGGCTTCTAAATGTAACGTTTTATAAATAAAACTCGACACTTTTAAAGTGTTTTATTGGATTTTTATCTGCAATAATTGTTTCGCCACACTGTGGTTTCCTTAGATCAAAAATGGTACCTGAAAAAGACTTAGTATTTAATTGTAGCGAAAATAAAAAGCCCATAAAATTCAGTGAAAGTTTTTAGTTTTATATATAAAAAATTACATTTAGATGTGAGATAGACTGTCAAAAATAATAGCCAATACTATGAAATTATGATGGGCTCTTAAAATTGTGTCTGGATAAAATATTGGTTACGGTTCTACTAAGTCTTTATTATCGCTTTTTGCCTTCCATTTTCTGTTTGAATCTTTCTGAACATCAATGTAGTAGTCAAACAATATTCTAGCAGGATTTCTTATTACAAGGTTTTATATTCCTTTACGTTGTAAAAAAAGTAACTAATAATTTAAAAAAAAAACACGAAAACATTTCGTAAATCTGCAACAACGAGACTACAAAACAAATCAGCTATTCAACTACTTGGATTTTCCATTATTTTTGGTGATAATTATTCCAAGATTTAATCTCAGGATTCTATATCAACTACTTTATTCTGCTGTTGCCTTTGGTAATTATTTATTTGATTATTATTCATAGCAAATAGCAGTAGGTTTTCCTGTTGATTATTTTGTGGTTCTAGTACGTGGTATGGCCGTTGCCTTCTAGTAGTAGTTAGCAAGAATTTTCGTTGATATATCTAAGCATAAAAACAGTATCAGCATAATGTAACAAATATGCTATTTTAGCGAGAGCTATATTTATACTGAATTGAAAAATTCACTATGATTATATAATAATTATTTGTGGTTAAAATATAGTGAATTTTTTTTCAGTGCTAGCAATTTCTGTTAATGCTAGATGATTATCAGCTAATTGTTGCCCTCCTTCAAATTCGTTCGCATTGTTTCCATTTCCGGCCCTCTATGTTATACTATTTATTTATTTATTTATTTATTTAATTAAACCCAACAGACTGGAAGTCCTTTTATAGGGCTAATATACAAAGTATATACAAATAATTTTAACCTAACATAAGTAAAATAGTTTCAAGCGATAGGAAACTACAACATTATTTCTAATAATAATAACACAATACAAGAATAGTGATTACAGTTATTTTAAAGCAAGTAATAAATCCTTACAAAAACATTTATACGAATCATGGAATAAATCTACTATATACTGATACTCATTATATAACCTTGATATTCGGTAAACTGGAGAATTTAAACAATTATTATTATTAGGAATGGGATAACTGAAAGTTCTACAATTTCGCGATGTTAGTCTGGGTACTTTTAGAACAAACTTATTTAAAAACATGGGGTTGTCAATATTATAATGAATAAGTTTATAAAGGTGGCACAGAGAAATATATATATATGTCTTCCGAGTACCGATAGAAAATTAAATTCAACTAGCAATTCATTATATGGTATATCATAGCGATAGACGTTATATTTCACATAATACAAGCAGCGAAGAAATCGTTTTTGAACGCTTTTAAGCAAACTAATATATTTTGCGTACATAGGAGACCATATAACTGAACAATATGTTAACTTACTTAAAATATATGTCGTAAAAAGAGTTTTTAAAACATGAGTGTTTTTAAATGATCTACAGTTACGCATCAAAAATCCCCAAAATCTCCGACAGTCCTAAACCAGCGTATTGATATGATTATTAAAAGTTAGAGTACTATCAAAAGTTATGTCTTTTACATGTGTACATCTAGTAATAGTGACATTATCAATTGTATAATTATTGTAAATAGTGTTTACCTTTCGAGAAAATGACAGTACATTGCATTTAGATATATTTAATGATAATTTATTATTTACACACCATTGACTAAATGTATTAATGTCCTTTTGAAGTTTTGCACAGTCATTATTAGAATCAATTACATTATAAATTTTTAAATCGTCAGCGTACATTAATACTGGACATTTTAGATTTTCACTGACACTATCAAAATATAAAAGAAACAGTAGGGGTCCCAAGTTAGATCCTTGAGGCACCCCACTTGTTGCCGTGTACCATTTTGATTGTATACCATTAATCTCGACTAGTAATTGTTGGCTAATTAAATACGATATTAAGGTATCAATCATATTTTGATTTATTCCAAATTCGTAAAGGCGACATTAGTAAATTGTGATCAAGCCTGTCAAAGGCTTTAGTGAGGTCAGTATACACTACATCCACTTGTTTACCAGAATCCGTAGCTTCTGATACTGCTTGAGTTAAATTACACAGATTTGTAGTGGTCGATTGACGTTTTAGAAAGCCGTGTTGTTGTATAGATAGTTTCTCACTCACACTGTAGTAAATATACTCACTTAACACTGATTCAAAAACTTTCGAAAAACAACAAAGAATCGATATTGGACGATAGTTTTCCACTTGTCTCGCATCACCAGACTTCTTGACAGGACAAACACGAACATCCTTCCATTTTTTTATTAATATACCATTACGTAGAATTAGTTTGAATATGTACGTCAATGGTTCGCACAACACTTCTGAACAATCGCGCACTATAAGTTCTGGAATCATATCAAGGCCCATGGTAAATTTTGCTCTCAGACACCGTAAATGTCGCTTAACTTCAGCAGAATTGATTGAAAAATTTCCAAGTTGACTATAGTTTTGATGCACTTCTACTTTGTTGGAAAAAGAAGACTCATAAGCCTTGCTAAAACAATCTGCAAAACTATCAGCAATTTTCACTGGTTCACTCAAATCGGCTCCTTGATAAGTCATGTCTCCTGGTTTATGTTAGTTGTATCACCTAAATCATTCTTCAGGTAAATTTGTTTTGGAAATTTGTTTTGCGACATACATTAACGTGATTCCAAAACTGTTTTGGGTCATTACTTATTTTACTTAGCAATGTTGTCTCTTGCCTCTAAATATCTCATAATCGGAGAATAAATCATTTTTAAACGAGCAGGCACACAAGAATTGCATTTCCAGTAGTTACTATCCTCCTTGGCTACTTTTATCATTTTGAACATCTCGATTTTAAACAATTGTGAGATACTATGACTAGGTGATTTAAATGTATTTTTTTTAATATCTACAAAATTGCTCTGTTATATTATTTGCTAAAATGACCCTGGGAGAAAATAATTGCACATTTATAAAAATACATTGAATTTCTTATGGTGCGTTTGTCGATGCACCACCCTGTATGACCTAAATCTCATTGCTCGACATAGTTGTTAAATAAAATATTATAACTTCATATTTTATACGCGGATTTGGCATTTTTAAACTCTTTATTGGAATCATCGTTAAATGTTTCCATTCCGCGTTCAATTTGAATCCAGTATGCAAAATGGTAGTAATATTTAAAATGCACTTCTACTTTGTTGGAAAAAGAAGACTCATAAGCCTTGCTAAAACAATCTGCAAAACTATCAGCAATTTTCACTGGTTCACTCAAATCGGCTCCTTGATAAGTCATGTCTCCTTGTATTCGCGTTGAGTTGTTTTTGTTATTAATGTAATTAAATAACAGGTTCGGTTCTTGTCCAATTCGTTCCTCAGTATGCTTGATGTAATCTTTGTTTGCAGTAGAAATAGAGTATTTGCAGGATCTCCTTAATTCATCATATTTTCTTTTATGATGAGATAAATGATATGTAAAATATAATTTCCTAAACTTATGTTTTAAACTAAGTTGTTCTCGAATGTTTTTATTAATCCATGGAGGACAGTTATATGAATATGCGTTTTTTTTACTTATTGGTACATGTCGATCAAATAGAACGTGTATGTTTTGATAAATAATATCACAGGCTTCATTAACATCAGTACTTTTATACAAACTAGGCCAATTAATCTCTGATATGTCTCTATAGAGAGCTACAAAATTTGCCTTTCGAAAATTGTACCTTGTACCATTACTTATAAACTTAGATGGTTCAACTTTACAGTAATTATAAATATTAAATGTTAACGTAGGATGGTGACTGTCTTCCTTAACGAGAGGAAATAAACATCTTTCAACATTGTAGATATCTGAGGAAATAACAAAGTCCAATATTCTTCCATTTGAGTTCAGTGTATTATTATGTTGAGCTGAACTGTTAATATCTAAATATGTTTTTAAAGCATCCAAATGGTCTGACGATGTGTTCATTATAAAACCTGATATATTGAAATCACCTACAATTATTACCTTCTGATTGACAAAGTGTTGTTGGATTTGTTCAAAGAATAAGTTGTACGTCTCCGCTCTTATCGCAGGTTTTATATAAACACATACAATTATTTATTTATTTATTTATTTATTTATTTATTTTTGTGATTAACTTTATTTTAGCAGCTACAGATTCTATTCCATAACAATCAAACAGATTAAATGTTAATTCTTCAGAGATGTATTTATTATTTATAGCCACTAATACGCCGCCACCGTTACCAGACTGTCGGTCAGATGTGTACACGTTATATGTATTAGGAAATAGTTCAAAATTGTTAACACTTTTGTGTAGCCATGTTTCAGTAATTAAATGAATGTCATGGTCATACAATAAGACATTATTGTAAAAATCTACTATTGTTCGTTTTAAACCTCGTACATTCTGATAAACACAATTTAAATAGGTAGTTTCTTTGCAGTATTGGGTACAATTTAGTTTTTTGTTTCATTGGATCGTTTTTTAATTATCTTTGGGGTATTGTTTAGATACTTGATTATAAGATCACTTTCACTTAAAGATTCACGCCTTTTAAGTTCAGTGAATACTTTATTATATTCTTCCCGTTGAAGTAGAGTCTTATCAAATCCAACTTTAATATTTCTATCAAGTTTATTCCTATTTTTCATTATTGTGTGCGCCATAGATGTTTGTGCTAGAATTATTTTAAGTGGGCGCGTATTAGTACCCTTTTTACCTAATCGGAAACATTTTTTAACACATATCGAGTCATCAATATTTTGTAACATTGAATCAATTTTAACAAGATCGTTATTATTATTACTGCTGATATTATTAATATTAGAATCTATGGGAACTTCTGGTAAATTATACATAACTACGTTGCACTCTCCACTTCTGCGGTCTTCAATTTCATTTATCACACCAATTTGAAATTTGTGGAGCCATTAATTTGGCACAAAGTTTGTTCAATAATATTAATCTTTGTATTTATGTTTTCATAATTGCTACGTAATTTGGCGTTTTCATTCTCAATATTCGTCATATCAGATATTAGAATTTTTAATTCATTGCTTTCTTTTGATAAGCTGTCAATGTATGACATTGTCTCTCAAGTATTATTTGAACAATTTAGTTAACCAAGCAAGTATTAGTACCTCTGTTAATTTCCTTGTTTTTAAACAGTCTAGGAACGTCTTAACTTTCCGAAGTCTTCTCATTTATATCTGGATAGGCAAGTCATTCAAAGGTGAGTTTACATCTTCTTTAAAGCACTTGCTCTAAATTTTTGTAGATTTCTATTAGCTTCTCAACAACAGTTTAAACTTTGAATAATAAATATGCTAGAGATGTGGGTAATACACCATTTCCAAAATCTCTGACTAAGTAACTATTGCCCATTTAATTAAGTAAATAATATAATAATATAATAATAATATAAATAATAATAAATAAACATTTTCACATTTTCACGTACTCTTATAATCGAATAAGCATTGTCCATTTAACTTTAGTATACTTCCTAATTATACTAAAATAACATTAATAATAATAATAATAATGATTTATTTACGGAATCTCCTTTACATAATAATTTGAATAAGTACAACACAGAAACAAATAAGCAATATAAATAAATACATGATATTTGTAGCTACAAACAAAAAAGCAATTAATAACTTACAAGTAAACAATAACAAAATTAGTAAATAAAAAACATAAAAAAATTGAAAAATGATCCCCTAAGCAAATCTCAATGTTACTCCTAACCTATAAAATAACCTTAAAAAAATAGCAAATAAAATAAGTAAAAGTAATAAAATAATATCAATAAGTAAAATACAATTATTTAAAGTTCCAGATGATTATGTTCACACCAAAGGGCTAAAACACATAAATCATCCTGGAGACATATTTGATCCATTCTAGAGCTGATGCTTCTATAAATCTTTAGATCATCAGCATACAGGAGAAAATTACTGTGTTTCAGATATGATCCAATGTCATTTATAAAAAGAATAAATAAATTGGTCCACAATGAGAGCCCTGTGGCACACCAGAAGCCACCTGTATGTATTTTGAAATACATTTACCAATACGTACACGCTGTGTTAGGTTACTTAAAAAACTATTAAGCAAATTAACCACATTATCACCAAAACCCATCAATTTTAATTTATCCAACAATACACTGAGTTGTACTCTGTCGAATACTTTAGAGAAATCAGTGTATATTGCGTCAACCTGCAGGCACTAGAGAATGCGTCCGATTAAAACGTTTGATACAGCATTAAGTTGATCACAGTCGATTTGCCTTTAACGAAACCATGTTGCCGATTTTCAATTGTTTGCACACAAGACCTCATAAGCTGCTCAGAAATTAACAAATCTAGATTTTTTGGCATAACTGATTACACAGATACACCTCTATAGTTCTCTATGTTACTTCTACATCTATTTTTGTAAATGGGTACAATAAAGGTGTCAACAGTGAGGAAAATCACCTGAATATAATGAATAAGATAACTAATTGGCTTGCTTAATGTATACAAACACCTCTTAAAAAAATAAGGAGGAATACCATCTGGACCAGTAGCACAAGATCCCGAGAGAGACGATAAACTATTAAATGCCTCTGTAAGAGTAACATTGAGATTTATCAGACCAGTGGTTTTATCTCCTTCAAAATTAGAACATCAACCTTTATGTTAGTTGTATCACCTATATCATTCCACAGGTACATTTGTTCTGGAAATCTATTTGTTTTGCGACATAAATTTACGTAATGCCAAAAATGTTTTGAATCATTACTAATTTTACTTTCAATACGAGAGATATTTATTATAAAGTATGTTATTAATATCAGAGCATTGTTGTCTCTTGCTTCTAAATATCTCATAATCGGAGAATAAATCATTTTTTAAATTACATTTCCACTAGTTTTATTTTTATCATTTTGAACATCTCGCTTTTAAATAATTGTAAGATATTATACTATGAATAGGTGATTAAAATGTATTTTTTTAATATCTACAAAATTGCGCTGTTATATTATTTGCTAAAATGACCTGGGAAGAAAATAACTGCACATTTATAAAAATACATTGAATTTCATATGGTGCATTTGTCGACGCCCCACCCTGTATGACCTAAATCTCATTGCTCGACATAGTTGTTAAATAAAATATTAGAAGTTCGTATTTTATACGCGGATTTGGCATTTTTAAACTCTTTATTGGAATCATCGTTAAATTTTTCCATTCCGCGTTCAATTTGAATCCAGTATGCAAAATGGTAGTAATGTTTAAAATGAAGTACTAATCCGGTTTTATTGATGTAATTTAACCGTTGAACTCCGCATTTTAAAAATGTCGACAATCATGTTTTTCACAACGACGGCACACTATTCCGAAGTAATAGTTTCAATCCATTCGCCATTTACGAAATTTCACTACAGCATAAACGTTCGTGTTGATTCACCGTTCCAAATTCGTATACGTTTTATGAATATTTAGATTATTATGTAAGTAGGATATTACCAAAGCTTGATAAAGATAACGCAATAGGAAAAATTAAGTTTAAAAAGGAAATATTTATTCGTTTACTTGTGCTGTAGTAGTATAAAGTGATTTTAAAATAATAAGCGATAAGTTGTTGTCGTAATCCCGTCATCAAGTCTTAGCCGTGACGAGGAAGCCGGAAGCATAAATAAGAAATGCGCGTCAGGAACGAACCTTTTTTTTGACATCTGCACTTCCGGTTGTATTATTAATGATTTGTATGTTTGATGCAAACCTTGCATTTCCGCCCAACGAGGCGACTTTCTGCCCGAGATAATTTTAACTTTTCGGCAGTACGTCCGCTGTGTCTGTATCAATTTTAAACTTTCTGACAAAGTCGTGTTTTTCTTGTGATGGGGGGGAGCTACTTTTATAAAGATACCTATTGTATTACAAGTTTGCCATTACATTATACACGGTGTTGAATGTGTTTTGCAAAGTGTTTCTCGTGTTATGATTCGAAAGTTCGCGTGCATGCAACTTCGGCAAATGGGGAACATGGAATGGGGAACAAATATTTGAAGTTATTAACTTAGGCCTTAACTTTTCGAAACTTTGCCTACATGCAAAAGCCTCCTTTCATATGTATAACTTAATAAAAAATATATGTATTTAGTTTTATTAGCTTGTTTAAAAGTTTTAAAGCTAATTAGAAGATAAAGCATGTTGTATCCATAAGATGCTACATCGTAACACTGCAAAAACTCAGTGTTTATAATAATATTATTTAACTTACTTGAACGTTAATTTTTTAGCTTCTGTATACTACAAGTTTCTCTATGTGGATTTAATTTAAAAGGTTTTAAAAAGAATGAATATAAAATAAAATAAAATAAGTAAAATGATAAAGTTATACCAATGTCTATGATGACAACTCACTATCAAAAATGTAAATTATTAATACCCGAAATAATTTGGAAAATTAAATAAGTATAGATTGTTTATATAAATGAAAATTTAAGATAAAAATATACTTGTAAATGATACTTACATCCGTCGATCCGTCGATGTCTATTGATTATGCATCTCGCATCATAAGTACATGAAATGCAGCTACACTGTATATGATACTAGGATTCAGGTTCTAGATAATGTATCTTTTACGCGAATTAAGAAGCATAATATAGCGAAATCTGGTAGATGCGCTGAGCAAGCCTACCATAAATCAGATGATAATGATGATGATGATGGAAATGAGATGCTTGTAGAGAGCTTAGCGAAAACTCGTCATGGAATATTCATCTTGCGATTAACTGGTGTCTGCGGTTGTCAAGAATTCGTATAAGATCAAAGAATCCGCTTTTTAAAAAGGTTATCTGCATGAACTAGAAGATAATGATTATGTGGTAAGATTGTATACATTCATCTTATGATCAACCAACTTTTGGCGGTAATAGTATTCGTAAATAATCTAGTGGATGCGTCTGTTGGAATATGAATCTTAAGATAAATCAGCTGCTGTTGAAGGATGAGATTTCTTGGTATGGCATTCTTGTTAGCATATTATCTTATGCAAAAATTCATAGATGAGCTAGAACAGATTTGGGTATTATAGCATAAAACTACAGGTTGCTAGGTAATATCAAAGGAGCCTTTTGACGTCTTACTGTTAAGATTGTTATTCCTTGGTTAAGCCAGTGATGCTGCGCGGTATCATTGGGTATTATGTAGAGTGGTATATCGCTTTTTGAACTGATTGATAAGGCACTTCGTCTGAAGAAGATACAGTGTGGCGAACCAATTATAGTGAGTTAAATGAAACTTTTGAAAATCAACCATTTATTATTAATTAGATATCTCTTTTTTTCCCTTTTCACCGGATATTTATTTGAAAAATGCCATAATGATTTATCCTATCTTCAAAAGCATATACCTACATGCACATAAACCAATTGTGTTTACACACTGAAATACAGCGTTAGGTATTTCAAAAAAGAAAACAAAATGTTGATAGAATTTCATGTATGTCAATCTGATTAAGGACTTTGAAATAAATAAACACAGTTGAGAGGGGCAGAATACTATTCATTTGCCTGATGAAGCCACTGTGTGGCGAAACATGTTGCAGTGTTCAATAATAAGTGTGAAACCCTCAAAACTGTGTTTATTTATTTCAAATTGTTATGGAGTTTAATCATGTATCCGCCTCGTCAATTCAATGATTTAGGACTGGTTAGTGGGGCTAAAATAAGATCCTTAAAGTCGTCGCTGACCTCTTCCTTGTTTCCCTGTATTTTTGGTGGGTGTATGTAGGCGAATCCTAGATGATCTGGTTTCGGGTGGAGTGTTGTGGTGTAGTTTGCCTCTTTTTTTATATGGGTCTAACAATTAATTCATCGATGATGTATGACCTCAAATATTTCATAGGAAAATTAGCAGGTTTTTTGGGGGTAGTATGATAATTTTTATTATATAACAGCTTATTGATTGAAATCGTGATTCCTCTTCTGGGAAATAGTAACGTCTAACGCACCTACGTTGTTGAATACGTGATTGTGATGGCTTTGACATTCTGTTACTTATTTTGGAATAATTCAAATCAAGCAAATAATTGTGCTGGTGCCTATGCAGGTTGCTTGACATTGATTACTCTTTTACCCAATCATGGAGTTATATACTTAAGCAAGGTTTGACTGTTGAGGCTTTTACTTCGTGATACTTTTTTTGAATAATTTAAGGAAAGCAAATAATTTTGTCATTTGGTTTATTTGAATGATCCTGCTTTTCTCCCTCGAAGACGAAGTCTGTTGTCTATGCTGGTTATGCAGGTTGCTTGACGTTGATTACTCTTTAGAGAAATGTGAAGCTACATACTTAAGCAAAGTTTTTTTAAGAGTTATTCCAATAGATACTTTAGAATGCAACCGCCACCAGAATATGACCAAGCGACTTGGTCGAAATTGATTGTTTATTGTATCAATTTAGCAATGATATAATGAAAAATCAATTTCATAGGTGTACAGAAAAAAAAATCTCAAGTTGTAGAAACTCTAATTTTCTGCTCGTTTCAATGATTTATCTGAAAAAATAATAGGATTCTAGAAGTTATGAAGTTTATTTCAGGGCAACATGCAGGAGACATAAAGGTAATAATAAAGTTTATTTTTAATTGAAAATACATATAGTAGAGTTAACAACATGAAAAATCAAATTAAAAACGTCGCATTCTGTTAAATAAGGTAACTTATAACTAATAACAGATACTCAGCTAAACAAGAAAAAATCAATTGTATATAAACATCTTTCATCACATCAAAAACATTTGAGCTTTTGTTTGAAAATGAATAAAGATGGACTATAAGAACTGGTGGCTGAAGCTGATTTTTTATGCCTAGTAGGATAATTGTATAGCGGCAATGAAAATATATTTGAATATGGCTACTTCATTTACAAAGGCGGAGGCTAGTGTTAAAATTTCACGATTTTAAAACCTTGACGACAGCAGTCCCTAGAATTTATTGAGCATAGAGCTCGAATGACACGTTTTTGTATTACAAATAGACGTTGAAAAAAAACACTTTATCATAGCGTGATTGATGGACTTAAGTAAAAAGCATATTCTACTAAGTTTCATTGCTAAAATTTCAATATGCTGTTCCCAGCTTAATTTGAAGTCAATTGAGTATCCTAACATTCTCATCATTGTTGATATTTTGGTGTTATAACCATCCAATAGAAAATTAGAAGGTAGATCCAAATTTGATATATTTCTGAATAAGACACTGCATGTATTATCAGAATTTAGAGTTAGTTTATTTTTTTGGCACCAGGTCTTCAGATGTAAGTAAGTCTTTTGTGTATTAACTATACTTGATCAACTCGTTGATAACCATATTATTTGACTGCATATTATGCATACTGTATACAATAATAATAATAATAATGTAAGAAGCGTTATCCTCCATGGTTCAATTTAGAATTAATAAAACTTTTAAAGGCAAAGCAACGGCAAAGGTTGCATTACAGAAAATACCCAAATATTCATAATAAAGTACGATTATTAGAATTACAGAAGCAGTTTAAACAAATAACTAAAATCGCATAAAATAACTTTATTAATCTATCTGAAATCGAAATTAACAATGAACCTGCACGATTCTGGTCTTTTATTAAAAAAAAACGCAAGTGTGCGAAAATTCCTGGTGAGATGACATATAACGATGCCACTTTATCGGACACAAAAGGAATAGTCTCTTCATTCGCCCATTACTTCTCGTGCATTTATGGACCATTACAAGATGCAAATGAAGTATTTTATAGATCTTCTCATATGGGTGACTATTACATCTCGGAAGATATTGTCTTGAAAAATATGAAAAAAGTTAAGCCTAATTTAACCATGGGGGTAGACAAAGTACCAGCATTTTAAATAAAGGATTGCGCCAGTGTATTATGCGTACCCCTTACACGAATGTAATTCCTGTACATAAATCTGGAGATAGGCATAATATTGCTAACTATAGGCCAATATCTCTTCTGTGTAATTTTTCAAAGGTCTTCGAAAGTATTCTCTCTGATGAAATTTATAGTCAGGTGTAGCATAATATTTCGAATAACCAGCATGGCTTTGTTAATAAACGTAGCACCATGACAAACTTAATTAACATCACACATAAAATATCATCAGAATTAGATGAACAAAATCAAGTTGATGTAATTTATACTGATGTGTCGAAGGCCTTTGACTGCATGCCTCATCATATTATTTTAAATTATTTAAAGAAATATAATATTAGTGATAGTACTACGTCTGTAGTTAAATCCTATTTATCTAATCGACAACTAATTGTTGAGATTGACGGATATAAATCTCCGCCTTACATTGCAACAAGTGGTGTAAGACAGGGGTCCAATTTAGGGCCTCTGCTGTTTATAATATTTATAAACTCTGTTGCGGATACACGGAATTGCGAGTTTTTAATGTATGCGGATGACATTAAGTTATTTAAAACAATACATACAATTTCTGACTGTACGGAACTACAGAATAATTTAAGTAATTTATATCGATGGTGTATTGAACATGGCCTAAATATTAATATTAAAAAATGTAGTGTGATATCTTTCTACCGTAAATCTAACCCTGTATTATTTGATTATAAAATCAACAATATAATTATTAACAGAGTATCAGAAACAACAGACCTTGGTGTAATATTTAATCAGCGTTTGACGTTTATACCTCATCTAAATAGAACTATTCAATCAGCACTAGAAATGTTAGGTTTTATTATACGCAGTTGTAGGCGATTTAATAATATACAAAGTATTGTTAGATTGTGTAATTCATTTGTGCTTAGTAAATTAAATTATTGTGCGCCTGTTTGGAGTCCAAATTACTTATGTCATATATATTCATTGGAGAGGGTTCAGAAAAAATTCCTCAAATATTTATATCGTTTTAAATCTGGAGTCTATCCTCCAACCTCTGTTAGTTATGACATGCTACTGTCAGAATTTTCAATGCCATCAATGTTACAACGCCACAAATACATATTAATATTAACTTTATATAAACACATTCACTACTATATTGATAATCAGTTTTTTCTTAATCTATTCAACTTTTATGTTCCGCGATGTTTTACTCACAATTCATTAACATTTTATTATAATAAATCTAAAACTACTCATTTTTCAAATTCTGTATTACATCATATGTTAAATAGTTACCATAGCATTCAATGTTTTGTCGACATATTTGGTCCAAGTTTACGTATGTTTTCATCTAGTATTAAACGTATTGTTAGTTTGTAATTAGTTTATTTAGAATAGTATTATTTTCATATGTATTTAATTTTTACGTTTCCATGTAACTGGATGTTTTCTGTTGGGAGATAAATAAATAAATAATAAATCGACTTTATTTCATGAAATATATATGTACAAAACAAAAAAAACCAATTGAAGAATAGGCGAAGTTCAGAAAGGTTGTTACCTCTTACTGCCCTTCCACTTAACCTACTTATAACTATATTAAATCAAAAGAATGAACTTTCTAATGATTAGAAGAAATTATATTATGAAAAGTTATATAACAATTCCATATTAATAATTCTACAGGCCCCACACCTCTACAGCTCATGTCTATGGATATGTGTACGTAAATATTTCTTAAATTGTTAAAGTTTGAGTGATTTCAGGTACGTAGGTATCTTATTATACAATTTATAGATATTGTATGTCAGTGACCTTTTAAATAATAATAATAAACATATTAAATACACTTGGTCCTAAAATGGGTCCCCACGGAACACCTATTTCAACAGGAAGTAGTGTTGATATTTTGTTGCCATACGATACTGGTTGTACTCTACTACTAAGATATGATTTTACTAATTGCAGACATACATATATTCAATATAAATATCTGTCATGCTGTCATAAACAACTAAAATGTCTCTCCTAAAAAGGGGATAAAAGCAAATAAAAGCACCTATAAAAGAATTCCGGGTATCCAAGAGAATATTTGTTCCCTCAGCATCACAGAGGAGTTAGGGTTTGAGTGGAAGAAAACGATTTGTCATTGTGAACTCCCCTAATTCCATATAGTTCAAGTTTAAGTAAAAGTATACTATGGTTAACCGTGTCGAATGCCCTAGTTAAATCTATAATCAGTTCCATAGAGCATTTGTCTTCTAATATTATTTAGAGCATCAGTTAAAGACGTGTTTGTATTTTTTTGTTTTTGAAAACCATGTTGCATTTCGGTAATTATATTATGTTTTCTAAAAAAAAAAAAATCATTAAGACGTTGGTTTATGGCTTGTTCTAGTGTGTTTGAAAATACTGATAAAATACAACTAGGTCTGTTATTTGTTATTTTATTGGGTTCATCTTTTTTTAAAGAGCGGTTTAATTTTAGCTATTTTTAGACAAGTAGGAAAAATATCAGTTTATTGCTATTGATGTAAGTTCATCAATATGAGTACTGCAACTATGGTTAATTTTATTAGTTAAATCTATTATCTCTATTTTTATACCAGAAACAGGAAAATTGAACTATTGTTGAATTTAACTGAATTTTAGATGAAAGCATTATCAATAGTTATGTTATCAAATTGTTTGCTTAATTGTACCGATACCTCGGCGAAATATGTATTAAATGCTTCTGCTGTCTCTTCTTCTGAGAGTTTTTTAGATCTACCTTGAGTTGATTACTATACATATCTGTCATGCTGACATGAACAGCCAAAAAAATCTCTCGGAAGAAGATGATACAAGAAGAAACAGAAGCAGAAATCAAACATTTCAAATGTCGAGGAGGATCCTTGCCATCTTAACATCATGGTGATGGATTGGGTTTGAGTTGAAGAACATATTTAATTGTGAACTCTGCCCGTGCCTCTTTCGACCAAAATTTTATCTATAGTTTTTTTCAATAATTTGTTTTAAAGTGTATTTTCCAAGAAAGAAGACCAAAGATAAATAAATAAATATAGTCCTTAAACATGGTATATTTACTGAGTAAATCTGCAAAAGCATTAAATCTATCTTTAAGTCGAATAACGTCAGCAGTAATTCAGGCCGAACGCTTTATATATGTGATTTTTAAGCAAAGCAGACGACTTAAAGAAAACAAACTAGCAGGCAGCAAGGGATCATCTCAAGCTTGCTTTGATTGGCCCAGATAATTTTAGGTATCAGACCGTAAAAATTACAACTGGTCTTTGAAAGAATATAGTTGAATATATTCATGTGATCGCGAGTTTACCTTAATTTTTAGCAGGGTTTAATTAATAGATAATATTTTCAGTTTACAAATCGAAATTTAATAAGACTAAAGCCATAATGAACGCTTCATCGAAAGGGTGTTGCTGACGGTTAGTTGGCGATGATCAGCTACCGGCACTGACAAATCTCCAGCCCAATCAAAGAGGTGAATATCATTTAGTCTAGTTTATTTACTTTACAATATTTATAGAAACAATATAATTCAATACATACATAAATATAATTAATAACTTTGAAATTTAGAGCATAGATCTTGAAGGCGGAATTTGCAGCTTCTCGTGTTCTTCCACTCGACCCATTTCTGGCACATTTAGGTTTAATTTTCGAAGACCTTTAATATTTTACTGGCTTGTGTCAGTATGAGAGAAAATATTAGAAATAATTGGCATTAGACAGCGATAACGCATAGATGAAATTATGACAAAAATGCAACAAAGCTCCAACTAGGGGATGAAGCTATTGCTAGAAGCAGGAGACCTCGAGAAAAGTACAAGCAGGCAGCCTGGTTTTTGAAAAAGTTTGGCAAAAAATTTCCTAAGATTAAAAAGCAACTACTAATTGGCTGGGTTTACCTACTAACACAGACAAAGTAATAATACGAATCTTGTACAAACCGGAAAATTCGAAGCCTTTCAAATCAAATGAATTAATTTTCCACAGTATGCCGCAGGATAATCTGAAAATGCTTCTCCTGGAAGCATATAAGACAGATACTGAGGCCATTTAGCAATATATCTGTTAAAATTAATAGAGGACAGATGAGTGTGCCCTATACTTCAATACAAATAGAAGCAGACCAAACATTAGTTACTGGCTATGAGGCATCGGCGAAAATTATTTCGTAACTGAAGCGACTTATAACCATTTTATAAACTAAATTAATCATCAACCCCTAGCTTTAGCAGTGAAAGAGAAAGGCAAAGAGAAGAAAAACGACGTAACCACAGAGATAATTACTACATATTATACCTGGAGCTTGATGTGGTGCAGGTCTGCAATCTAATAATTCAGGAACTTTCGATAATTAGAAACAGGGAAAATGTTAAGCAGTCGATATACTAAAGCCGCTTTATAACTTATTTTACTCTAAATAATTTTCTTATTGCAGCACCTATCGTTAAAAGATTTGGAGGTGGTTAGGGCGAGGATGTGCTTCAAAAGCGATAAAGATGTAGAGCCTAACCCCAGAGAAGTACTAGAAGTACTAGTGAAGTATTGTAAAAGATTATAAATACTACCGTTAGTGAGTTATGGTTATAAATAAGGAAATTTAAAAAATGACAGGACCTAGTTTTTGCAGGACTTTCTATCATTATATATTTGAATCTTTATATATAATATTATAATTAAAAAAATATATAATGAACGGAGAAAACAAAACGACTATTACAAACCCTAAATTCTCGTTGTATTGATTCTACTATTATCAGTACATTTATCAATAGATATGTAGGAAAGTGGCTACAAAGTTAGACTGCAGATGGATGAAATTCAAAATTGAATTAATTGGATCCAAAGAAAAAACGAAAATAGTGTTTGCAAAACGTGATAGCATTAGGTTACCTACGGAGTATATTATGATAATAGATGACTTCATGGATATCATAGGTCACTTTAAACATGATTTTTGACAATAAAATACTCAATGACTTGTATCTATAATAGGATTTAATCTTTATTGATTATATATTCGACACGACATTTCTCATTTTTAATACATAAATGTTCAAGTACTACTTGAAGTGAATCCAACATTATTTCTCAAGCTTGTGCTAATCATTGGGATCAATAATAATAATAATAATAATAATAATAAATCATTTATTTACATGTACAATCATATAATACAATGTGCATGCAAAACGTCAAGTATACAAAAAATAATGGAATTAAGATAATTCGAATTTAAAATTAAAGAATTCTTGCATGCTATATGGTTCAATATTTAATAGGATATCATATAAAATACGTTTTAATTCTTTATAGTTGGTTATGCTTTTTATTTCTATAGGTAGACTATTATAGATTTTTAAGGAGGTATAAAAGCAACCTCTCTCATATTTATCTAACCTGTGCTTTGGCAAATTGAATATATTTCCCCTTCTTGTATTATATTTTGTACAGGAAAATACGTTATTATAATAATGAGAATTTTTCCATAAAAACTTTATACATTCAAATATATATAGCGCATAAATTGTAAGCAATTTTGCATGTTTGAATTTCCCTCTACAGCTCTCAAGATATTGTAATTTCAACATAATTCGCACAGCCTTTTTCTGAACAATAAACACTTTATTTATATGTATTGAACCTCCCCAAAAAATAAGTCCATTTTTAATATGTGATTCAATATTCGCATGATAAAATATTTTGGATATGTCATCAGTTGTATTATGAACATGAATTCGTAACCCATAACAAGCACTACTTAATTTAGAGCACAAGCAACTTATATGTTGTGAGAAAGTTAACTTGTCATCTAAAACTATTCCCAGTATTTTAATACTTTCATTAAATTTTAGGGTGTTGTTCATAAGTGTGAAGCAAACAAGTGTTGGTAGACTTTGGTTTGTTTTGAACAAAACGCACGCTGTTTTATCATTGTTTAAAGTTAATTTATTTTCAGAAAACCATGATTCTATAAGTTTAATATTAGAATTTCCAGCGTAAATCAAGTCCGGGTACTTATTACCCTCTAATAATAGACTTGTATCATCAGCATAATTTAATATTTTACATTCTCTTGATAGATTGTGCGATATATAATTTATATAGATAACGAATAAAAAATGTCCCAAAATGCTACCTTGGGGAATTCCTTTATTAATAGTAAGAGGATCTGAGATTAAATTAGCCCCATTCTGAGGATTTCTTATTTTGGTATAGTGAATCCGATTTGCAAGGTAAGATTTGAGCAGGTTATACGCAGCTCCCCTAACTCCATAACGATAGAGCTTTGAGAGCAATAGAGTATGGTCTATTGTATAGAAGGCTTTTGATAGATCCAAAAATATTCCACGTGCTAGGTTATTATTTTCGAAATTATTTAAAATCCAATTCATGTATTCAAATAAAGCAGTGTCGACGCTTCTACCTTTAAGGAAACCATGTTGATATTTTGAAATTAAATTATATTTGTTGAAGAAGTCAACTAGTCTCATATAAATTACCTTTTCATAAATCTTAGAAAATGAATTGAGAATGCTGATTGGTCTATAATTTCCTAGTTGATTGCTATCTCCCTTTTTGTATATTGGTACTATGAGTGACAGTTTTAATTGGTCTGGATAAATGCCTGTGCAAATAGATTCATTTATAATCTTACTTAATGGTATAGCTATATTTTCTATGCATTTCTTAATTATATGCATTGGCACTTCGTCATGACCAGCACTGGAATCATTTTTAAAACTATAAACTATATTTATTATCTCTGATTTTGTAGTAGGTTTCATGAATAATGAATTATTGTTAAATTGAATATGTGTTAAATCAGCTGAAGAATTATTAAATTGTCCAATATTTGATATGTTATTAAAAAGACTGTTAAAGTCATTTACTAATTTATAAATATTTTCACAATCTGGGATTTTTCTTAATTCAGATTTACCTAAAACGTCTCTTATAACGTTCCATTTATCCTTAAAAGTGATTTATTATATATTCTTTGTTCGTTTTTATAAAGTTTTATATACTCTGGAATATAGTTCGATATGGTTTTGTAAATAAGTAGATTCTGTTTTATGTTTAATAATGTCTCAGTTTGGTATATGTTGGGTTTCTTTTTGTTTTTTATTAGCGTTTTTGTTGGAAAATTATCGTTAAAATGTTTTAAAAAAAAGTTGTATGAACGAATTATACATGTTGTTAACATTATGCTGATCAAATGTGTTGTAAAATGACTCATTTTCAATAACTTGACAAAACTGTGAGATATTGGATTGGGAAAAAATCCGCGTTAAATTTTTTTCATGTATTATATTCAGTTTCATGTCATAATCAAACATCTGAGCTGTATGATCTGATATAGCCATATGTAATATTTTAGCTGATAGCTCAGAAGAAATACTTGTTATTACATTATCTATACACGTTTGCGCTGTTTTACTAATTCTAGTAGGTACGTCAATTAAATATCGTAAATTAAATGTTTTTAATACGTTTATAAATTCAAATGCTTGCACATGATTTAAAAAATCGATATTAAAGTCACCAACTATAAAGAAAATTAAATAAATTATAAAACTCATTAATATCTCCTAAAGGAGACCTGTAGATACAAACAATTGCAAATGTAAAACAAATTCCTTCGATTTGAACCCCCGCACATTCAAACACTCCTGACTTTGCATATGCGGTCAGATCCAGTGGTGTACAGCGGATGAACTCCTCAATGAAAATGGCCACTCCTCCATGTTCTTTTTCGTTGCGGCAGTAAGACGAGATTAACTTGAAATTTTTTATTTGTACTAGTTCCAATTGATTTGTCGTAAGCCAGTGTTCTGATATGCATAGCACATTACATTTAACCTCTTCTGTTAAAGCTACTAATTGTTTTAAAGATGTTGTTAAACACTGTACATTATGATGTAATACACGAATTGTGTTTAAAGTTGGATTTACGGTGTCTGTTTTTGTCTTGTACGTTCGTGAAAATTTTGTTTGGATCTCGGTTTAAAGAAAAATCTGTTTATAAAAACATTTTCCGGCCAGAAATCTTCATTAATTATAGTTTCTTCTACTGCGGTGGGGACTTCTATTTTAAATGAGAAATTAGATGTCGAGAAGGCATTTCTATTCATGATTTGAGGAATACCGACTTCGGTCATACTAGTGGAAGAATAAAATGCCGTCTTGCTGCTGGTAGTGGTGGACCGCCACGTTTTAATATTGACTGTTTCGTTCTTGATTCCCTTATCACATGCCCCTCGAACCAAATTGAATTTAATTTAATTTTAATTCAAATAACAGGCGACATATTTAGGATTTAAAACTAGCAGATCCTGATTTCTTTATTCCCCAGGGAGTTGATATTTTGTTAGGAGCTCAGTGGTACTCAAAGGTTCTCAAAAGAGAAATTAAATGTGGCCTTCCAGGTACGCCTGATTAAGTGGAAACCATTTGGGGATGGGCTTTGATGGGTGGAGGGATGACCAACATCGGAATTCTAAACCTTATGTATCCAGACACTTTAATTGGAAGTCATCTTGTATCGTTTCTGTATATCGGATCAAAATAGCATTCCACGTCTTACTTTCAATTATTTCAATTCTGCGGTTGAATCCAGTTGTCCTGGACAATCGCGGATATTTGCCAAATTTACCGAAACATCAATCTTTTGGAGCAGCACTGGAAGTACCAACGCATATTTTGATGAGAAGATCCAACTGATTCACTAATTCTGGCAAATAGAACATTTCATCAACTCGCTCGAGATGAAGGTGCTAAGATTTCTAAGAATGGATAATCCCGGTTACATTTTTTGCGAATGGAGAAGTAATTTGAAAGTGGCTGCAATTTCGAGAAAACTGCCTTGTCTAAGCAGGTTTTCGATGTCGCGTCATCTGCCTATAAACGGAGCTCTTCTATGTCAACTACATGGCTTCTTAGATGTAAGTGAAAAAGGTTACGGAAGAGTCAGCTATCTTCGAGTTGAATTATATAGAAATGTGAAGATTGCATTGCTCATAGCGAAGGCAAAGGTTGTTTTATTGAAATAAGTTTTATTACCTCGTTTCGAATTCGTTATTTGAAAGATATCTTGGAACGACACCATACAAATTTGCCTATAGTGGTATAGCCAACAGAGTAAGTCAAATCCAGGACAATGTTTAATTGACATGCTTTCGTCACATTCCTACCAAGATAAACCCCGCTGGGGTTCAATCCAATCTGGTCCAAAGTTTCTGTCACCTGACCAGTGGCCATCTAATTCATTTATGTTTGAATCAGATGTGAATGAAATTCTGAAGTCGGAAAAAAACCTCTAGTTCCAACAACCGCGATGAAGCATATATTTTAGGATTCGCCCGCAGAAAAATTCTCTTCATTTTCTAAATTGAGACGTGTCTTCGCCTACTGCCTTCGATTCGTCAAGCGCTCTCGTAAGCTTGATACGCATGTAGGATCGTTGACAGCACAAGAACATTTGGAAGCTACCTTTGTGTGTATTAAGGAGGCTTAAAGGCAGGAATTTTCAGCTGAATTACATTTGTTGGATGCTGGGAAGATGGCTACCCCTCATCTAAAAAGATTGAATGCTTTCGTTGACGACAAAGGTATGATTCGAGTTGGTGGAAGGATTCGATTTGCACAAGTGTATTTCAACCAACGCCACCCCATTCTGCTGGCCAGGCGCCACCCGTTGACTCGATTAATAATTAAATTCATTAAACCTACCTTCATCCGTGAGCTTTACATTTACACTCTATAATCCAATATCAATTCTGGATAATTGGTTCGAGAAGTCAAATTCGCCAAGAGGTAAATAATTGTCTTCGATTCTCCAAAACACACCCTATGATAACGCAACCGGAGATGGGCGATCTTCCAGAAATTAGATTGAAAGAAGTTAAGGCATTTAGTCGAGTGTGCGTGGATTATTGTGGCCTGTTCGAAATTAAAATGAGTCGATTACGTACAAATCGCATGTACAAAAGCTATGTGTGTGTTTTCGTTTGTTTAGTAACGAAAATAGTTTCTGAACCGACTACCTACGTCTTTTTAGCAGAACTTCGTCGCTTTGTTGCCAGAAGAGGAACAGTTACTGAAATGATCAGTGATCAAGGAACCAACTTTGACGGAGCAACACGTATAATAGATGACTTCGCTCAACTTATGAAATCGAAGGAGGCTAATGCTGAAATCACCGACCACTTGGCAGAGAGAGAAATGAGTTGGAGTTTAAATCCCACCTCAGCTTCTCATTTCAGCGGAATTTACGTGAAATCGGCTAAAAGACTGTTGTCGAGAGTTGTAACACCTTCCTAATTCGGAAGTGGAGTCCGTCTTGAACTCACGACCGGTCTGTTCACTAAGCTTCGACCCGATGGAAATTGAAGCACTGACGCCTGGTCACTTCATCAACGAGGCTCCATGTGATCCCAGAGATTAACTCATCACAAGCCAATCCTGATAATCGAACTCGATGGTCAATGCTTCAGCAAATGCAACGTGCATTTTGGAAGAGATGAAGATCTGAATATCTGTCTACTACAACTTCGTGTGAAGTGGTCCACTGAAGCAGCAATTTGAAACAAAGCGTAATTGTTATTGTAAAGGAGGATAATTTACCACCCTTATAATGATAAAACCATCATAAGAGAAGTGACGGTCGAACAAACAATTGAAGAACAACTCAAAACAACAACTCTCGAATTCGTATGATAAGAGTTCTTTCCGCAATATTAAACCTGAGTTGCATTGCCATCCGCGCCATGCTAAGTCCTCTCTTAGCATTAAACGGGAAAGCAACCACGCGGTCACGAAAATTCGTATAAAATAGAGTTCAGTTAACGTTTTTAAAACAAATCGATCAGTTGTGACCCAAAATTTGGTCCTTCGAACTTATTGTCAATGAAGATTAAATCCTGTTATACATACAAGTCATTAAGTATTTTTTATTGTATACTAAAATTCATAACGATGTAGATACCTCAGGAATCAACAATATAATTTGTTGGCTTGCAGAATCTGGGTTCTTCTATTTATTTCATTCCTGGTTCAACTGTGGTCTATACGACAGAATCGTGATTATCTTTATCACCTACGTAATTCCCTTCGCACTATAATATACTTCGTAACTGTGATAGCATTAATTGTAATTATGATTGTAACCACTTGATATAATTTGAACTATACAAAATAATCCTAATAATATTTAGAGAGATGTTAATACGTATAGCTTATTACATTTTTGCAAATATATATTAACTTCTAGTCCTAAAAAGATAAACTCTATTTATACATATTAAGATTTCAAGGCGCAACGAATGCATTCTATTATAATTATTTGTTTTTGGTACAAGTTCAAAATAAGTGGTTTAGTTGAAGAGATATGTTAAGTGACTTGCGGGAGTTGAGTCTGTGTCACCGCAGCGTTCGCAATCGCCGGAAAGTCAATTTGTCAACTGTCACGACGGCTTCAAAATTAAACGCAAAGTTCCCTTTCTAATCTGTTTTGGGGATGTTATTGACATTGTTTGCAGATTAGCACCTTTCCACTGTAAAAAAAAATCGCAAACTTATAATTAACTTTTTAACTTGCGCCGAAAATAACTTTAAATTATATTAAAAAAACACGCACAACGAGAATTTAAGGGAGGCGAGTAACAAAGTATTGTTTTAATGCGATAAAGGAGATTGCTACTTTTAACTTTTGAATAGTGATTACATAAAGAATTAAATCGTGAGTTCTTTCTATTTAATATAGATGAACTTTATTTCATTACACACACACACAAATAAATAAATGCAAAAAATAATATCCATCAGCCTTTTTATATACTATATTTTATTGAAATATTTGCCATTTAATATACATGCGAAATACAACCAAGAAAAATATATAATAAAAGGAATATACTAAATAACAGTCGTATTGTACATATTTAATAATAAGATGAAATATTTTATGAATAATAATATATTTTCGAATAAGTATCTAATTTTTTAATTGTGTGTTTTCATATATTTAATTTTAAAGTACTGGTGTACGTACAACAGTAATTAAGTCACAAGTAAGACTGTTATTATAAATAATGCACCTATATCGGCCAAGGTAATTGGTTCAATAGAATTAATTGTAGTAGTAGTAACTGGATATTCATCATCTGCCTTGTTAATACTGTAATTGTGACTGTGTAAATAAGTTTTTTTAATTTTTGAAAATTGCTCTAACACCCTCTTAATTCTATTCCAGTGTCAAATGAAATATGTTATTTAGACAAAACTCATCTAATTTTCTTTTGTGTTGTTTTAACCACAAATTATTTGTGTGAATTTTTCAATTAAGTGTAAGTATGGATTATGTAGTAACGGTCGCAACCATTCTCTTTATTTTATCTCTTACATCATTTCGATGTAAGATTAAACTAAAATAGTTCAGAGGAATTAGTGACTCAGCTTTGTATGTCAAAAGAAACATACATTTTCAATATTTCTCTATCCATTACATATAAATGAATATAAAAATGTTATTTCAATAAATTATTTTTTTAATAATTAGAAAAATACGAAAACATTTTGTATATTTATAAAATATTTTTATGCTTTTTCTAATTATTAATTAGATTTCTACAACGTAGAGACTTTAATATATTTTAATATTATTATTTCTTTATCTATTTCAAATTAATAAATATAATGAATTACATATAATAATCTCATTCTTATACAAAATTTTGTTGATTCGGAATTCACTCTAAACGGCGGGAGAGTAAACTCAAGTTCAAAGAATCAAACAATATATTTCCCTTTCATGCGAAATTCTTAATTTCCCCTCGACTTTCCAACAAAAACCGTATATTAAACGGCAATTACGTCGTCCGGACGAAAAAAGAAGGAATCACCTGAATCCACTAAAGCAGCGTTTTATTGGCATTATATCCTCTTCCAAGGTTTCCATTAGTGGGGATGAATGAAATTTTAATTTGCCATGAAACGGAATTAAAAGAATTTAGAGCTGTAGAGGACGGGGGGCGGCGATTCATTTTTATTAAACGATCCGGATGACACGGATTGGGAATGTGTAAACCGGACGGTTGTCAATTTTAATTGAGTCGACGTAAATTCGAACGTAATTAAAATGCTCGATTGAAGGTCATTGGACTTAGAAAAAAACTTGTGATAATAATAAGTACACAATGTAGTTTGTACTTAAAAATATTTATTTTGTATTAACAATCATTTAAAATTTGGAATAAGGTCAGGTAAAAGTAGTTTAATATTTTGGAAAAAAACAGTACATACATTTTAAACAAGCGGTTTAACCTGAAATAAATATGACAACAATCCTTAATTAATTAATATGAGCAGTTAAATCAAATGAATTTATTGTTTAGTAAGAGTAGTTGACTCACTTTAACGAATCGACTTTTTAATTCAACTCGATTATATTGTGAATCGGTTAAGATTGGCGTAGATAGCACGTTTGTTTTAAATTGTTATATTTATTGTGTTAAAATATTTTTGAAGTAAAGATCAAGCCGATTTTGAAGTATGTTATAATGTAAATTTATATATGCATAATTTGTCAAATTTATATGTAATAAAATATAAAAGCATTAAAAGTCCTAATACTTTGATAATGTTTCTCAATTCCGCGCTTAAAAAAATAAGAGAATAAGATCGTTAATCAAATCTGACCGACGAACATTTACTCTGAGTAACGCGGAACTATAATCTTAATCCTTACTATACTATATATACCCCTGTTCTTAATACCAGTAACATTATTTTCTGATATTATCAGTATTACTCATCTCTAATATTTCACCCATTACGTGGAATAATTTGACTATTTGGCAAATTAAACGAAGCTCTTTGCAACTTTTTGTCAATTCCAAACTACAGATTTTGGTCTCTTCTGGACCAGGACCTTACGTCCAGTAAGTGTAATTGGCCACCCACATCTCCATGCAATCTAATCTTTACACCTTGACTTCCAGTATAATAATACATTTTTAGGTATAGTTTTTTTTTTTGGTGCGGGTGTTTATTAGTATCTTCATTAGTTGTTTTGGCCTTATCAACATCCGAATCAGGTAAGTTTTAGTGGTAATGAGTCTTACCTCCACATTTTGATCCTAAAAAATGACTTCTTTATTTTCTTGCCCATACAGTAATTGTTTCGTGTTTAGCCCTAGTCAGCTCTCCACTATTTTCTACTATTCTTTCTTCACCTCTTTGGCCGTGTGATTTTTCACCATGCAATGATAATGTAGTGTAAAGACACGTAACTAAGATAATAGAACACACGCAGATTATTTGTATGACCGTCGAAGGGTACGGACGTGCCTAATACATGCGCTAGCGCCATAAAAAATCCCTAAAATGGCCTCAGAATAAGGAGAGGAAATATTAAAAAGTGCGGAATTTGAAAACATTATAAAAAGTGTGTAGAACATCAAACCAGGACATTATACAGTAAAATTAGTGATTTAAATAATGAAGTAAAAAGTTTAAAAACAGAAGTGAACAGTCTCAAGCAAATAAAGGTTGTGCAAAAAATGCAAAAAGCCTTGTAAAACAACAGCCACCAGCAGTTTATGCAAATGCAGTAAAAAAAGCAAACAAAAATAATGAACAATCGGACACAACAACGCCAAGCAATTCCGAAAGCAATGAAATATCAGAGAGTGATGAAATCAAAACAGTTATGAAATAAAATGCTCATAGATAACGCAAGACTAAGTTGAAGAGGAACGATGAAGGCGAAGGGACGTGTTCTTCGCAGCTCCGCCCTCATCGCGCTACAACCTCGAACATAGTGACAATCAATTGTGTTGAGTGACATATTAGTGATCAGAAGTCCAAGGACTACAAGACTGCCAATTTTCACGGCGATCCTACCACGCCTTCATAAAACATGTGGCTATGTGCTTTAAGGTTAGCTTCGCGCAACGCGAACAAAAACTGGTACATAACATCCTTAGACCTGATCTACGGCGCTTTAAAATGACACGGCATCCCCCTAAGGGACCCTGTCGTTGACAAGGGGGCAAACTTGCTACGCCACCTCTACATCAGGCCACTCACCCCTATAAGTCAAAACGTGGAACACGAACTGCGCTGCATAAGACTGACCTACGGCGCTGAAATTCGGCACGGCACCACACTAAGGGACCCCCTCGGCAATAATAGAGAAAACAGCTCGTTACGCCACCCCTAAATCAGGCCATTCACCTCCTAAAGCGTAAAACATGGAATGGGAACTACGCTGAACAGAACGGACTTACGGCGCCGAAATTCGGCACGGCACCACACTAAGGGACCCCTTGGCGATAAGGGGGCAAACAGCCAATCCTAAACCAAGCAATCCACCTCCCTTAGAGCGAGATCGCAAACGACTGCCGTGCGACCTACGACAGGCAAACAGACCCGCTGCATCGCACCGCCTAAGGCCCCCCTCCACCCGCACAGAGCCGCACCCCCTGAAAAACCGGGACCACCCCTACTAGACGCTTCCCTGCATAGATACTAGCATGGGCCAGGGGCAGTCCAAGCCACGTCCGGCAGCACTACGTCTATCAGAGCACTAGACTCGCTACCGTAGACTGGCTATCCCTGCACCAACAACATGGAGCATTACACATTACCAAAAAAGAGCTGCGCGGGCTTATCTTCAGCACCGTCCCGATCATGACGCAGATCAAATCAATGCTCCTGGGAGAGGTGCTACCCGAGGCCAGGGACTTTGTGGCCGAAACACGGACCTCCTCCAGCGTGCCAAATGGGTCCGACGCGGCAAACTTGCCGTCCTAAAGAGTTAAAAGCCAACATATGAGGTCTCGAGGCAAAAATGGATGCTAAGCTGCCCCTTCTAATCACCCACCACCAGAGGACACCCGGCTCCCCCAACGACTGCAACAGTGACACGGTGAACCCAACCCCCTCCTAGGTGGACCGAACCAGCACTTGCAGCCGTAGCCAGTACCAGAGTCAGAATCTTGGGCATCGGTTTCTTCAAAAAGGAAGTGAAGAGGAGAAGGCAGACGACATAAGCCTCGCGGTGAACATAAGACGCATCAATTGAGCACGACACCTAAGCTGAGGGCCCCTAATGACGCGTCAACCAACACGGAATTCCTCACACTCGCGAGCGCAAAGCGAGGCATTCTGATCGACACCACAGACGAAGACTACTAGGAGGTTCTGCACTCTTAGCCCTTCTAGAGAGAGTCTGAGAGATCGTGGGAACAGATAATGCCAGCGCAGACAAGGGCCCAATGACAGTACTAGAGCTGAAATTCTTAGAAGCCCACTCGACAGAGAATGACATCATCAAGGCCTTGGAAGAGGAAATCGGGCACTCTGGCGACGTAGCGATCAAGTGGGTAATGGTACACGATGTCACTTAGAGTCGCCCTGGTTGCGAGCCCTAGCGAGACCGTGAACGTATTACTAGCGAAAGGGTCTCTCAGGATGGGATGGACTAACTACATATTTGCCACGAGATATCGAAAGCCCCACCAATATTCGCGATGCCGCGGTTACAGACATAACAGGACCAGATGTCTCGACCTGCTGCAGAAAATGCGGGACCCCAGGTCACGTCACCAAATACAGGCCTGCGAGTCGCAACCGACATGCCTGCCATGCAGGAGAGCTGGAGTCAGGGACCAACACTACACGGGGTCACGCCACTGCAATGCCCTATGGGAGGCAACGAAGGCTCTCAGGAGTACCGACGGAACCGAAAGAGAGATCGGGAGTAGGGCGTGAAGTCCCAGGCCACCCAGCCCCAGAAGATAACGCAAGACAAGAAAAGTAATGAGTGGCAAATGAAGTCACATCGAAGAAACAAAGCTAAATTCTCCAGAATCCAAGGCACCAATGAAGAAATATGCGAAATAAAAAGCAGCCTCAAATACTCTCACTATCATATGTGCAAACTGGACCCAGCCTTGAACGAAGATGGCATTATAAACTATTTAACACAGAACAACGTTAAACATGTTAAGTGCGAAAAGATTAATTAGAGACACCCACAGAAATATTCATCTTTTAAAATATCGGTACCCTCGGATAACGCAAACGACATATTAAAACCAGAATTATGGCCAAAAAATTCATAAATCGATAATTTTTTCACCTTCAGAGAAGGCACGACCAACATTAAAATCCATTAAACCAAATGACCAATGTGCATCAAAACTAATAATCATTCATCAATATCAATTAATCAATCAATCGGAAACTGCAGTGAAACGCTCGATGAAGAAATAAATAACAATAAAGGTGGTATCCGTTGCTTAACGAAAAAACAATTAAACACTATTAAGCTAAATAATTTAACCCAGGTTACCGCATTTTGTAGAAAATATAACCAAAATGGTGGAGTGGGAATCTATATAAAAAGAAGGCCTGATATGTCAAGAGCTTGATTACGTACGCAGGATATTTCGAAAATAAATGTACCGGGTACAACTAAAGAAGTAGCATCTACATTTAAGAAACATAAAAATGCTATTGATGAAATAACAAAAAATAGTACTTTTATCGATTACTCCAACAATATTCCACCTAACACCAATAGTAAATTATTAATCCTGTAGCCGAATCCGAATGCTATAATTTAATCAGCAAACTAAAAAGCACCCTTTTCTGTGATTACAACATTTCCAGTATATAATATAAATAAAAATATTTGTATACTAGAATTTTTTCTATGTTTCTAATTTACATATATCAAAAATAATTCACTTAAATATCAAATATTCCTTGACAAATGAAAACTGCCATAATTACACCTATATTTAAAAATAAAAATTCATAAAGTGCTGAAAACTATAGACTAATTAGTTTTTTACCTGTATTTTCAAAAATCTTTGAACGAACTATGAATGAATATATTTTGTAAAAAATGAATATTATTAATAATACACAGCATGGATATTATAAAGGGAAATCCACGTCCATGGCCATTAATGATCTCATAGAAAATATTATTTCGCATATAGAAAACAGGGAGACGATTATATTTATCGATCTAACAAAAACCTATGATGAGTTGATCATAAAATTTTGCAGTAAAAGCTCGAAAAAAATTGCATTAGAAGTAAACTGGTTTAGGCCGTCCTTGAATAATCGAAAATCTGAACCAGGAACCCCAAAGTAGTTTAACAGCACCCATATTCTTCTTATTATTCATCAACGACCTAAATCTCGAAATAAAATCCCATAATAAAACATTGTTAACTATGCAGACTCAAAAATATACTTGTTACAGGTAAAGCCATCAATGTTCAGGAATTAAGGTAGATAACAAAATAAACTGGAAAACTCATATACAAAAAACTAAAAGTAAGCTCAGATATGTTCTATACTCTTTTAGAGAGCTTCTAAAGTATCTAAGCAAATCGGTGGTAAAAACAGCATACAACGCCCATTTTGAAAGCATAATGAGATATGCCATAACATTTTGGGGAAAATTTTCACACTACAGAAAAAAGCACTTCGCACCAAATGATTTAAAAAATAGAAAATCCTGTCGTGGGGTTTTCAGGTCAAATAACATACTTACCTTCTATGGAAATTATTCTATGGAAACCATAAGATCACAAGCACGCAAATAAAAGAAAAATCACAGAAGATGGAGTATATTTTCCGGCAATTAAGTTCATTAATGCTCTCCCGGAACATTTAAAAATTTTAAAAATTAGTTTAAAAGGATTCAAAACGTCGTTATTAATTGAGAAGGAACTATATCCACTTATACTTTTCAATTTAATAAATACTAGTTATTTATTATTTGTAAGTAGTAAATTAAAGTATTATCACTTTTTTCAAAAATTGTTTTTATTGACTAGATGTACATTTCGAAACATGAAGTGTTTTTTGTCAATAGTTAAAATGACATTGGAAAAAATACATTAAATACAAAAGTCAAAAAAATTGGGCGACTTAATTATTATGACTAATTAAAAAAAATAAAAGTTATGGCTAACAAAGAGACATTTACTTCCTGAACCAGTGTTTAAAGAAGAATATAATTCCCAATTTTATCCTCAACAAAACCCGGAAACTCTTGACGATTCATCCGAAATTAGTGCACAGCCTAAGGGTAAGATGCATACAATTTGAAATTAGTGTCTTACATAAAAAACGTGTAAATCTGGAATATGATCTCCATTTAAAACTAAGTAAAACGTGTTCGCCGGATAAGTGGGACCAATGTCAAATAAAATTATATACTTCATTAAGTGCTAAAATTAAAAAGAAGTCATGGATAATTCAAAAGAAGCTAAAAAAACTTTTCAATCAACAACACACAACAGCACGACGAGAGACACCAACTTATCAATTCCTCAGATATAAGTACACAACAAAAGTGAAATATCCTGTTCTAATCAAGAAACAAACCTAGTTAAGAGAGGTTTGAAATATTCCATTGAACCCAAGATCACCCCAATGGAAGACATAATCAACGACGTCGAAAAAGCCACCACACTACTAAACCATGACGAAGGTTTAAGCTTCCGTCAAATGGCCAAGGAGATGCTATTGAAGACGAAGAATATGACCCGAAAAAGTAACAAGAATAAACAAAAAGTTTGCTATTACATCAAATCTGCTAAAGGTGACGCTATAGTGATTGTTGATTGACCCAGTTACTTAGAAAGTATCAATTTATTATTAGAATCAGGCCCTTACATTTTAGTTAATCAAAGTCCCCTCAATAATTATCTGAAAAAGATCAATAATTTGTTAAAAAATCCAATATCTTTAATTAACCAAAAAACTTCTTGGAAACTCAAAATGAAAAATCCAACATTGCCACGTTTGTATTGCTTACCGAAAATCCATAAACTAGGGAATAAATATAGACCTATAGTATCTAATATCAATTCACCAACTTATAAAATTGCACAGTGGCTCGTACAAAAATTTAATAATTTAAAAATTAAAAATGAATTATCTATTAAAAATTCGATTCATCTAATAATTTAGAAAAATAAGCTAAAAACCTGATACCCAACTTCCTTCGCATATGGTACCGTTATGTAGATGATGTCTTTGCTATAGTCAAAAAAAGTGAATATAGACAATTTAGTATCAGCACTAAATAACCAATACGAATCAATAAATTTCACTGTTGAGTTAGAAAATAATAATGCACTTCCTTTTCTCGATTTAATTATTAGTAAAGTTAACAATAGTTTAGAATTTGATATATATAGAAAGGGCACACATACTTTTAATTATATCCATGCAGACTCTAACAGTCCATGGAAACATAAAATGGCAGCTTTTCATTCAATGATTTACAAAACAATTAACTTACCATTATCCAAATATAATAGAAAAAAATAAATCAATCTAATTTTACAAATGGCAGAATCACTTAATTATAACAAAAATACCATTAAAAATTAATAAACAAACATTCATACAAACACAGAATAAAATCCATAACTTATTTGAACCAAATTAATGAATATACACAAAAGAAATATTGTAGATTAATTTATGTACCAACGTTAGAAAATAAATTCAAGAAATTGTATAAAAAATTCAACCTCTACCCTTCCCTTTACACAATCACACAATTAAAAACAATTTTAAATTGCAACTAATGCGACAAAATGTATATTGGACAAACGCAAAGAAATTTAAGCACACGATTTAAAGAACACATCTTCCACATTAAAAATCATAACCCTGAGAAATCAGCTGTCGCTTATCATTCACTTAATGGATTTTCAATCAACAATACAAAATTATTAAAATTTTCATCATCTTACAAATTAAATATGTTGGAAGCAATCGAAATGAAAAAGCATGAAAACAAATTACTTAATTTTGATTTAAGTCTATTAAATAATCCACTACTAGAACTAATACATGCATTTTGTCCAAATTAACAATATTGTAAACCTTTTTTCTCTTTGTAAACCATAACTTTTGAATTATTTTTATTTAATTAGTCATAATAATTAAGTCGTTCAACTTTTTTTTAAATTTTGTATTTAAAGTATTTTTTTCAATGTTATTTTAACTATTGATAAAAACACTTTGTGTTTGAAATGTGCATCTAGTCAATAAAAACAATTTTGTGAAGAAAGTGATAATACTTTAATTACAATTTACTACATAATAATCTTCACGTAACTTAAAAAATATATTTCTAGGAAACTGACTCGTTACATATTTCAGATTTGGTCACGGATATTAAATAGATTACTTGTATTCGATAGAAAATTATGCGAAAGGAAACGCTTGTAGGTAGTGATTAAGCACTGATCAATTCCGTTCAGCACATATTTTGGCTAGGTGGCAAGTATGCTTTAATAGTGACCATATTCCCAGCACAAATGTGCACGAGTACAATTATAGTGTTAATTGTAATAGTCATATCCTTGCTTTTAGCATTTTTTCTAGCTTCTAGCTGCTTCATCTGTTAATTCATCGAAACCATTTATGTCTTATACAACTAGTGACTTCTTTAGATTCTATATTCATATTCGGCTCTGTAAGACAAAGTTATCAACAAGGTTTCAGTAACTTAAGGGATGGCTTATTTGTAGAGCAGCCACTATTACCAGACCATTAATGATTGCCTAATATTAATCTATGTTAACACGTCCTTGATCCATGCAGTAATCAGTGCGTACCTTATCGTGGTAAAAAGTGCAATGTCCATAACCGTTTAATCGATAAACTGGGTGGAACACATCTGAGCTTGCACCTATAGTTAGGCTTCAGAATTCACTTTTTTATTGTTTCTTAATATTTATGATTTAGAAGATCTTTTACAATCATTTACAGATCTTTTGATTATAATCTGACAAAAATTGCAAGTAGAATGTTGACTGCTTCGTATCTTCTCTTGCATTCTGATAATACATGACCTTTTTCCTAGGCTTCTGTAATTTTATAATTATAAATATTAAGCTAGAAATCAATGTTTGTAATTGAATAAAAACATGTTTAGTATTTATATTTATTACTGTTTAATTGCAATTTGCATTTGAATGATATTTAGTACTCCTACTTCAGCATAAATTTGCTAATTATGCAATTATCAGTTCTATGTACATGACACATACGCTCATCGCATATAAAACTGAAATTTAATTAAAGTCTTTAATAGTTGTTTTAACCTCTTGGTGATTTCATTGGCCATTTTAGCTATTGATCTCAATTTATTAGCTATTGTACTAACTCGTATATGTTAATAATGTTAGTAGAATATTCTGATCTAGTTTTATACATTAAATATATAAAGAGCAGTAGTAGCTGCATAATACTTTGGTCTCTAATTTAAATTAGTAGAAGCTATGTTTAACCTAAGATATTGCTGAAAACCCTTCTTTCAGATATTTCCGCAGTTGCTAGTTATTTATTTATACATGGTGCGGCAACATTACTTCCTTATTTCAAAATTTAATAAAACCTATTGTATGAATCAGATTTTGTTTAATTTGTTGTTTGTATTCAAGACACGTATATAAAGTTTTGTTTTATACAGTTTTGAAGATCAAATCAGGTAGGTGATGTCCTCCATTCTCCATACACTGAGTAAACCGATTTCAGGCGTTTGTCATGATTCTTGCCAGTATAGCAGGGGTTATGTTAGCCATTTTTTCCTGGATGCTGATCTTTAAATCTTGTAAGGTTCACATAAACACAGTATTTCAAAAAACCCCATAGAAAAAATGACAAGGGGTCAAATCGTGAGATCGGGGCAGTCACTTCAAATCGCCCCTAATGGAAGTGTCAGCCGTTGTACCGTTTTTTTGGAACAAAATGTCCTCTAAGTTTAACTCATCTAGCCGTATAAGAAAACAAATTCCGTTACATGTTTACACACCGGTCCGAATTCACCATCATTGCGACTTAATTTTTCTCGTAGAACCAAGGGCCAATAATTCATGTTGAGAAAATTACACACCACACTGTGAGTTTAAGTGAATGCAAAGGCCTTTGATGCAATTCTCGAGGATTGATGTCAGCTCAGTAGCGCATGTTTTGTTTGTTGATGAATCTACACAACTAAAAATGGGCTTCACCACTAAAAGAAAACAATAGCGTCCCAAGGAATGACTTCAAGAAGAACCTCAAACGCTTTTCTCCGAAAATTGTAGTCACGTTCAGAAAGATCCTGCATAATCGCCATCTTGTAAGGATGGTAATGAAGATCATCAAGAAGAATTCTCCACACAGATTGATCGCAAAGTCCAATGGTAGACGCTTGTTAGAGCTCAAAATGCCGTGGTGATCGCAATACAGATCACAGAACATCTGTTCGAAAAGATGTTTCAACAGGAAACGCACGCTACTCACTGTTAAATGCATGATGGTGACTGAACTTTGTCGGAACAAAACTTTATAGTCCCCTCGAGAGAGACCACTAGTTTAGCTACAACATCAATCGACTGAATGGTACATATATAAAAAATGAAATGATATTACCACACCCTTCGCACTTGAAGGGATGCCTTTTATATATCGGGAATTGAAAATTCAGATGCTTTCATCTGACAATCACCGTCACTAATATGAAGTTTGTCCATGCGCAATTTGTGTTGTTTTCATGTGACATAAAAAAAAACTGGTGTTGGCCAGTAAATTAGTTTGCCGAATTGTACATTACAAAAAAAAACATGTAAGCCTATAATTACGCCGGACCTTAAAGATTATTGGCAATGCTGGGCTTGATTCATAGACTAAGAAAGCTGATACCGATCACTCTATTGGTTAGTTTCCGCTTACATAGGGTAATAATTATGGTGTTAATTTAACCTCATCAAAAACACATTATTCTTATAGTCAGCTTGTTTGCCATTTGCAGATCTTACTTCGGCATTTTCAGAAGCTGGCTGATACGGGTGGTCGTAACCGATATAATTCTGACAATTAAGTTTCGTTAAATTGTAGCGACATAGTTGCTTCCATACTGTTATTGAAGCGTGGAATTTGGTTTTTGATACAGATGGTGATAGACAGGCTGGCTTGAAATATTATCATCTGATGACGTACAACTAAGGATTTTGTTACACTTTGATAGTGTTAAATTACCTAAGGCTTGTTGACATGCTTTATATTGGTACATATTTTGGTAAGGTACTCGCTCTCCAAATGACCACTCGGTTTTGTTCTCTCGTTCTCGTTATTTCATAATCAAGGTCATGGGGTCGAAAGAGCTGATATTCTTATTTTGTTGGTTTATAATTGAATCTATTTCGTTTTCTATGAAAAGGTGCACTTTTCATGCATTTATCAGAATCTAGAAAATCTTGCTTTGTCATATTTTGCTATTACTGAGGATTATGCTGCATTTTTATTTTTCTGAAAATTCTGATAAGGCAATCATATACTGCGTCATATTTGAGGTGGTTTCATGTGCATATTTGGTTGCCTGTTCATTTACATCTATGGTTGCATATCAATTTTCATCAGTAGCTGCATTCTCATCTGCTTCTACATCGGCACCTGTTATTGTTGTAATTACGTCATTTGCAGTGCATTTTATTTTATCCAACAACTTAGATTAGTATTTAGCATCTTTCTTTGAGCTTTTCTTTTTATGTATATAAATTTGCACGATTTAGTCGTGGTTATTTCCGTGCGAATATTTTTACAGCTTTCGGCGTCGATTATCTTAGAAACATTCAACTTTTGGTAGAGGATTCAAAATATGTTTCATGTACAATACAATTTTAACAAATCTTCCAAAATAATGACATTATTTAAAATTTGTGAATTATTATTTCCTTTTAACTAGTTTTGCCTATACAAATATTAACATCAAATCGGTATCTATGTTTTAAGCATTGTACTATTTAAGTAGCAATCAACTAGGGAATCTTAGTGCAATGCTTTATACACTAGATATAACTTAATAGTAATATCGTGAAAAATATTTAGTTAACCTTGTCTTCAACTATGCTACGCTGATCAGATTTAAAATAGATAGAAACAGGTCCGTAGCTGTTGTTATCAGCGAATAATAATTAATTATTGTTATAATTATCGCAGATAACATTTCTCTTTGATTTATCGGTGGTTATCAACCCAAAGAAGGAACTAGTACAACGCTTAGATAATAGATGGAACTTTAATAGTAATATCTTATCTGACTTGTTATGTTTTTACTTTCCCTATATAGAGAATTTTTTTGAAAACTTTTTAAAATTTAAATTGTTGCATAAAGTTAATAATTTATTGCGAACAAATCATTTACTTAGATTTTAACTTTGTTGTTGATTTTTTAAAATTAATAAATACATATTACGTTAGCGTTTTGCATAAATTTAGCTTTTATACATATATATTCTTTAATTTGTAATTTTATCTAATTAATTTATTCGTTTTTTTCGTGAATATTGTAAATACTAGCACATCAATATTCTTAACATTATTTATCAAAAGAAATTTATTCTCCCAAGGACGTTTAACTTAATTAATAACGAAACTGTTAATTAAGGAGATTAATTATTTACTAATTATAAAGTTTTCATCTGCCACTTGGGAGAAGTTAAAAGAAATGAAATCATGATGTTAATTTTAATTGCCCATTTAAGTATAAACACCCTCGTGTTTGAATTACAGTAAACTTATTCGTAAACCTTCAATTTATAATAAATATTTATTCAAGTAATTATTTGTAAAAGTTATATTAATATACATCATAAAAATATTATTAAATATAACCTGGCGCATCCACCATTTAATTAAACGAAGATATTTAATGAGAATGGTTATTTACAAAAGAAAACAAATAAATGAGGTATATCGATTAGATGTAAATATTACATTCATTATTATTAATGCAATGGTAAGTGAAATAGCAATATAGTTGTTTAGTGCTAGTGTTTTCATTATATTTTTACCGGGTTTCTAATGCTACAGCATAAAATAACTCATTTATCTCTGATATTTTTAATTATATAATGTAATATGGCAATAAATGAAATATAAATATAAGTTTTAACATGGAGCATCCATTGAAATAAGTTATTTTCTCATTTTTACTACATAATCTATAGATAGTTGAATAACAATCCTTTAATGTAACAAAATGTTCATTGTTATTAATGGAATGTAACTATATATCTAATCTATATCGGTCTAAATTTATAGTTTAACCTTAATTAAGCTTATAAAAATATGCAAATGAAAACTATTATTCTAGAACTAACTATAAGAGAAGAGCTGTTGTTTTGTCAAATGTATATATGCTTAATTTTTGTTAAGTATTTAATAATAAATTTAAATGAATAAATACCGCATATTTAATTTTATTATTAATAACAATTAACATTTAGTAACACAAGAACATTGTTATCTAACTGTCTAGAGATTGTGTAATAGATTTCGGAAAAACGTATTTCTATCTTTCAAAAAATCACTTAGAAATACTATTAATAAAACTGGGACTGGTAGAAATTAAAATACGATTTTTTTAATAAAATGTGTTTCTGTCTTATAAATAATAAAACATTATTAAAATATTTGGCTTGCAATTCAAATAGGTTATAATTATTATATTACCTAATATAGTATTGACAAATACAAAATAAATTGATTTTAATTAAATTTCATATATAATAAAAATTACAATATTACATTCACTGCTATTCCTAATTATAATACATTATTTAAATTCAACGCATAAAAAAATAAATATAATTCGAATAAACCGCAACTGTCATCTTTAAAGAATTCAGTAAATGCACCAAAGTGATTCCTCTTTTATATACTTTATTACGCTCCAAGGCGGTAATTTTCAATTCGATACGGAATGTTATAGTTAACTAGAATGCCGCGGAAGTGGTGAAATCTTGAAGTTACGTGCACTTGCATTTAAGTTTATGGATGAAGTTAGTCGAGTGTGTAAATTTATAGATGAAGCTGGGGATTTATGGGGCTCTGCTAAAAATAAATACAATTAACACTTTCAGCACTGTAAATTTAATGAAGCATAATTCAACTAATAAGTTTGATTTTGTTTAAAAGTTTACTAACTCAAATATATTTATCATAGACGTAAATAACTAGAGAATACTTATAAATAAATAAATACGTCTTATTTTATTTTTCTAAAATTGTTAACTCGATCTTTTATTAAGCTATTTAATTACACGACCTAATTTAATAAATTAATATCATACATTTCAATTCAACACTTCTCGGATAAACCTTAAAAATTTATAAAGTGAAGGTAAGAAATTAACTTTAGGATTTATTTTTAGTAAGTTTTATTTTCAGTAAGTTTTAAATATTGCAAATGAATAAAAGTACTTTTAAAAGCTTTTTTGGATATTCAATTTGTGATTATCTGTTTAATAGAATACAAGATTGTTCCTCTTTGGTGATTCCAACGTAATATCTAAGGGAGATATAGTAATAGAGATAGATTTCAATGGTTAAAGTTGAATTTCAACAGGCATGTTTAATAGAAATTAAAAAAAATGACTACATACCAGAAATCATTAAAAGTTAGTTAATCTAAGAAATAATCTCACTACATTCAAGATGAGCCAATAGCGTACTATTAAACGATGAGACACAATTTAAGAGCTTAATAATAACAGCAGCACTTATATGTTACATTCGTTATAAGTGGTTTTCTAAGTTCGCTATCAATGGTAAGATATCCAGAAGTTCCAAGATATTCTTCATACTTATTCTGACATATCTCTGTTGGTTTCACCTTATGTTTGCAGCTGCGGACTAAAACAAAGATATGCCATCAACTTATCAATAGTACACATCTATAAACACTACAAATGAAACATAATTTCTAATTCTTGAATCTTCTCGGCGTTAACTTCGTAGTACATTTTCAATTTTTTAAAATAAAGAAAACTTATAACTTTTTTATACCACTTTTTATTATTTATTATTATAAAAAGTGGTATAAAAAAGTTATAAGTTTTCTTTATTTTAAAAAACATAATTTCTACTTTGTTTGTATGAAGTGAATTAAATTCTGGTATAATATAAACAAAGTAAATATTGTGTTTAATTTGTGATTAATGATGCATAACGAAATAGAAGCCTTCATCGTAAATTATGGAACTGTTAGCTTTTACTTCTATAAAAACCTAGACATTACCATACAAAAAAAAACTAATTTTAAAAACAACACAACTAGGGAAAACTAAATTGGACTTATAGTAGTTGGCATATCAAATATCATTAATTAACTAAGTGTTTAATGAAAGAAGTTATATCAAAATTACTATCAATATAAATATATTTATCTACAATAATAATTTAAATTCTTTCTATAAATATTTTTAAATATAATTCGGTATTCAGGAGATACATTAATAACTAGTGTATAAAACAAAAATGAGTTTACATTACATTTACAGATGTTTAAATCAATAAATGGTACTAAATTTTTAAAATAGGACACGTCAATAACTTCAAATTTAATATTACTGGAAAATAGCATTAGAACCCCACCGCCAGTCACCTGTCAGTAGCTGAAAAGTTATGATCACATTGTACCACATTATACCCAGATTCTTGATAAAAACAGAATCAATTATCTATATTTTTATCAGATACAATATCAATTGGAAAATTGCTAATATTTTCATAAATTATATTCTATTTGTCTTTTATTATTTTACAATAACGAATGAAAAGACGTGTGTGATAACTTTTTTTCTGTTTGTGTTTTATTAAGGTTTTGTCTAGTCCTAGTTTTTTAATTAATTTAATTTATGTTATATTTTTTATTTAATTACCTGTATTTTCTTTTATTTGTACACTTTCTATTTTTTGCGTTACTTTTATTTCTTTTTTTCTTTATCTATGTCTTTCTTTCTGCTTGATTTCTTTTTATTTTTATTTTCCATATTTGCCTGGTGTTTTTAACAGAAAATTAGTTCTTTATTATATATCACTTTATCTACATTTTATCTTTTTGAGGCTTTTTCCATTATTTTATTTTTTATTTCTATTTCTATATCTATTTCTATTTCAAGATGGCCAACGAAGAGGTCGTTTTAATAAGTGTTTCGCAAAAAGACGAAGATATAAACTGTAAACCGTGTCAAAATGCAGGTCTTTCGGGTCCAGTATGTTCCATATGTGGGACCCAGTACATAGAAGCTGTGCTGCTATTAGATGGAAGTGTTTAAGTTGTGTACAAGATCTTAATGATATTACTCTCGAGTATAACCCTCAAATATTTGATGTCCTGAAGATTTTCGTCCCGGAATTACTGTATAACATAAGCATCTAAAGGAGAAATTAGTGAGGCTCGAAAAAAATAGTCTGAAGCGTAAAATTAATATTTCTACCGAGGAACAGAAAATACCTCTGTCCCAAAAAAATCATGTAGGCAAATCAATCAACGTCCAAAACATAAATAAATGGAACAGCGGCAACGGTGCCAACGGGGAATTACTGTCAGTTGTAAATTCTTCCACAGTAAACAATAACAATTGAACAAGCGTTGAGGTTGGATTCGAGGTTGAGGTGTCGTGCGAACCACACTTCTGTTTTCTTCGTGCTTGTATCCAAGTAAGTGTTTTTTCGGGTCTTTTTTATATATAAGTTATCTGCTTTGTTGAAATAGCTCAAGCTAATTTGTTCTTGGAGAAAGTTAAATTATTACGAATTTGATTTTTAATTATGTTCTCCACGTCAGGGGGGCTCAGAGCCCCCGGATATTAACAACATATATTTTGAAAGACAAGACTCCCTATTTAATTTATGCTGAAAAGGAATTCGAGGAGGGGTTTGAGGTCTCTTCTTTGCACCCCATGGCTGTAGGTAAGCTTTTATTTAAATGTTACAATGTGACTACATATCGAAGGGGCAGAAATAGAGTAGGCCTTAGCTTTCCAAATAGGGTGGAATCAAACAATTTCCTTAAAAACTCAAAATTACTAACAGAGAACGGATGGAGAGCATTCATCCCTAATTACACAATTCTAACAAGGGAGACATTGAGAGGGGTAGACCCATATCTGAAGGTGAAAGAAATAATGGATATTATTAATCATTCTAACAAATTTGAGGTTATGTATGTCAGCAGACTGATTAGGAGGGTAGTGAAACCCGATGGTTCCACTGAATTTGCTCATACCACTCAGTAATTACTGACCTTCGCACAGACAAGCTTCTCAGCTGTTTATTTATTCAGCACTTCTTTAATCCCGAATGAATATACTTATCCAGTTATCCAGCGCTTCAGATGCCTACGGTATGGGCATAGTAAACATGTTTTCAAGGGGTCCGAAAGGTATGCGAAATGTAGGGAGGTACATCATTCTAATGTGAACTGTAAGGCAAATGAAATTTACGTGCATCCACTGTTCCAGAAATACTGAATTTGGCACTTTAGCCATTTTAAGAATCTGTTAAAAGAGACAAAGGTTCATAAAGAATTACATGACATCTAGACATGACTAGGTGCTGCCTCAGACAAAGTCAACAGCCCTATATTATGGTTCGTTCCCAGCCCTAAAAAAAAGACGCATGGCCAACTCCCTAACTGAATCCATTAAGTCAGTTCAACATAAAAAAAAGTATAAGGAAATGATTTCTCTTAGATTATCAAAAATACCCTCTAAGATAGATAGATAGATAGTATTTATTTATCCATTATATTAAAATAAAATTCAAAATACATATATAAAAATACAGTCTTACAAAAATTTTGATTGCACATGGAAAGGCTCGAGTTCATAAAAATATGATCTTTCCTTCAGAGATCTTTCGCCATCAAAGGATTCTGAGTGCCCTATCGAAATTGATCTCTTTGAGAACTTTATGTCCTCTTCAACACATATTAGTGATCGCTAGTTCGCTTTATATGAGGCATTCATGATCAAGCTGTGTAACAAAAATACTAACTTCTTAATTATGACTCTGAAAATTCTACATTGGAATACTAGATGTCTAAGTTCTAATAAGAAATCATCATGCTATATGCCTGTCTCAAACGTGGTATTCAGACCAAAACATCCATATGTCTGGCTATAAGGGTAATAATCGAGAGGACGGTAGATGTAGAGTTGCTATTTTGGTTGAAAGTTCTATTCCATGTGTCCATGTTGACATTACGGATATACAGCTCCCTCACTACAGCCAATTTATTCCTATCAAATTCGATTCTTTTGACCTATTAACAGGGTATATTCCACCAAATATAAAGTACCCTGTACAATTTCGGAGAAGCTATACCATAAATACCAAGCTTTAGCAGTCATTGTTGGTGATTTTAGCTGCCACCTGAAATCCTTGAAAGTAGAAACCTTTTAAGGATTTCAGAATCAACAGAAATGGCTTGATATTCGAGGAGTTTATCGACCAGAAAGGAATTAGTGTTCTTAAACCCACAAGATTTAACAGATCTGCTAATTTTAAGAGTATAATTGATCTTTGTATGGCGTCCCGCTCTTATGCGAACTCTCCTTAAGGGCTAATCCATCCTTAAACAAATCCGAACTTATTAAACTACAAAAAGACAGACTGAGCAGCCATCAGTGAGACCTTATCGAGAGGAGAGTGGGCTACTAATAGTGACGATGACTTTGAAAGATTCATCTCTTCCTTTATAAGCCTCTTGAATGAACACTCTACCACAGTCTCATAAGATTCACCTCGTAAAGAAATGTATGGTGGGATAGTAGTTGTCAAAGGGCCAAAGAGGAAAGAGTTACGGCATTGAAGGAATTTTATACGCATGGCACAGAACACTATTTCATTCTGGCAAAAGCTGCCATTGAAAGGACAAAAAAAAACTTTAAAAAAGTATTTTTTTAAGTAATTTTGCGAAGAAATATCTAGTGATACTCCGATCGCAGAGACTATATAAAGGGGCTTTTATTTCAAGAAAGATTTCTGTTAATCGGACTTCCTCAAATATACTTTTTCTCTCTCTGATTCCGTATTTTGTTGCACCTCAGTTCGATCTCACTTTTTTGACACATAGGCACCATGGTTTGTTACGGAGGTTTTTTCTTATAATAAACTACAGCTAGTGCTACAGGAAGTCAGAAACTCCTCTCCAGGGGTTGACGGCATTAGGTACTACATTATCACTAATCTCAGCCCTAATCTGCTGGCAGTGATATTACAGTTTTTCAACTTTTTTTTCACTCGGGAGTAATCCCACCATATTGGAGGAACCAAATTGTTTGTCCTATCCCTAAGAATATCTCTAATTCCCTAAGGCCTGTAGTATTGACCTGTTGCCTTCGTAAATCTTTTGAACACCTGATTAAGAATAGAATTTAGTGGTGGGTTGAAAAAGAGATCTTATCTGCATCCTAATACGGCTATAGGAAGGATAGAGGGTGTTATGGCACCAGGAAAATTCAGAACTCTTTTGCAAAAGTAGAATACACAGTTGCAATTTTCCTGGATATTTCCAAAGCATGTGATTAGGTTATTTCTGCCTTATTAATTGACAAATTAAAGAAACTAAAGCTACCTTTTTATATAACAATTTGTATTTGGGAACTCATTAGTAAAAAAATAATGTTTTTAAGAAGGGACAACTTCTTGAAGAATGGTAGAATCTCATTCCTGAGTTTACCTCAAGGGTCAGTGCTTAGCATAATTCTATATACACTTTCTACTCACAAATGTAAGATTGTGATTTTCTCAAAGACTATAATCAGAACAAATTAATGATGAATCAATCCCAAGGCCCCCTTCAGTTAGGTTCGTGGGTCTTATCTTCGAATATAAGCTCTCCTAGAAATAACATGTATCATACATCAATGAAGCTTCATCCAAGGGTATTAATGTTATACGATCCCTTACTCGCACATAATGGGGTACGGACCCTACCATTCTTCTGCCTCTTTCGTTTTGTTCCCTTTAGTAAACGTTAAAGCAGGCATGTGCCCTATATCACTCGGAAGGAGTATACCACGAAAATTATGTCTAATATTAACATAGGAGTGCATCACTTTGATGTAAACTGATAGTTACTTTTGTTTAGGTCAATATCACCTATCCGCAGGGGTGGTTGACGTGCACAGCCATTTGGGAGTAGCGATCCCACGTACCCGAGCTGTTCACTGCACACACACACACACACACATCTCTCTCACACACACACACACCCTACCCCCCGTGAAGTAATACTAGACGGCGGTTCTGCGGGTTGGTAGGGCGACTTTGGTAGGGGGAGGGCTGCATAAAAAGATCAATAATAACTTTCTTTCTCTGATTATAGCATATTATTAACATACAGCTTCCCAAAACATCCTGTTAGCTATTTTTTATACTCGTTTCAAGAACAGTCTTTTGTACCTTACATCATCACAGACCTTTTAACTGGCTCACTCAAAAGTATTGCTTCCTCTATAAATAACTCTAATTTTAAAGATATGGTACAAGAAGTGGCCAGACTTTGTACAATGTTTTACTAATGGTTCTCGCAACCACTAGAATAGGTTATGTTCCTATGCGGAGGTCATTAAGGATACATGTAAATCGACCGGTTGTCTCCCAAATGATGGTACTATTTTCACGGCTGAACATTATGCTATCGATAAATGTATCACACTTCTTAAAAGTAATGACATACGGAAAGCAGTAATTTTCTCAGACTCCTTGTCGGCCCTTCAGGCGTTAATGGACCTAGGCTTTAGTATAAAAAGTCAACGATGACGGTTAACATCACGAGAAAACTGAATGACTTATTCCAGGAACAATTTATAATTGTGCTATGCTGGGTCTCCAGCCACATAGGAATAGAGGGTAATTAACTTGCAGACCTGTTGGCACGTCAAGCTAACAATACGCTTCCTCTAGAGGTGAGGCTTCCCTTTCAGGATTATAACCCTTTTTTAGAGAGGGAATGGAGAGTTTATGACAGAGGAATTGGAATGGATGTTCTTGGCTCAGAGTTTCACATGTAGGAGAGCTGTCTCCTCCCTCGCTCCGTGAAGATTGGGCCACTGTTCCTCCCCCTCTCATTTATTCACTATGGGGCTGACTCAGTCAACGAACTGTTTATGCGGAGCTAGAGGGGACCTCAATCATATATTCTTTGACTGCGTCAATTTTCTAATAGAGTGTAAAGTCTTATATAGGAACCTTATTCAAATGAGTTTTCACACCCCTACAACCATTGAAGATGTTTTATGAAACCCTTCCCAATCTTCCTGTAAACGACTCTACCACCATATGATTAAATCTAACATTCACTAATGATACTAATTTTTTTGTGTACTTTCTCTCTAGTGAAGTTTTTTGTTGTTTGTCCTTTGCCCTCAATGAGTATTAACCTTTGAAATATTGGAACTGACTAAAGTGGCCTAGTTGCCGTGGCCAAGAAGAAAAAAATATTAGAAGAAGAAGCGTTGACGTTGAATTTCCAACGCCTCATGAGGAACAAACAACGCGAACCAAATTGGTAATGATTTCATCCAGATAAGTAGAAAATGAAATAAACGTACTAAAAAATCTATCATTATAGGTACAAATAAAGTAAATTCAAACAAGTTTGTGGTTAGAGAGGGACAAGAATGGATCCATGTGTATCGTATTGAACCAGCAACAAGAGAAAATACAATATTGGACTACTTCAAGAATTTACTGAATATCAATAATGTAAAGTGCCATGATTTAGCTGCAAATGATGATGTGTCTTCATTTAAGGTGGATGTAAAAGAATCTCTGATGCCGAAGTATAATATAAAGGATAAAGATGTTGAGGATAACTTGAGGGGAATCTCTATTATACCCATAATATCGAAAGTTTTTGAAAAAGTAGTTTAGAATAGATTATTTTCTTATATGGATACAAAATTATGCAAAGGATGATACGGTTACAGAAGGGGTAGATCTACCACCGGTTCTATGTACGAGTTAATAAATAATGCCTTTGAGAAGAGGGTCAAAGTCTCAAAGGTCAAAGGTCAAAGGTTTTCGACTTCATGTGTCCGAAACGTCAGCTAAACAAACTACGCCATTATGAAATTAGAAGTATCATGTTAGAATTTGTTTTCTATCTGAAAAAGATCGCAGGGTTTACGCATGGGGTACCGCAGGGGTCAATTCTGGGACCTATGTTATTCCTTATATAAATTAATGACTTAGAATGTAATGTAACAGCTAATACCCATATGTTCGCGTTCGATGTTTACAATCAGAAGTTTTATTTAAGGTAAATGGACTTCTTGTTAATATTAAGCAGACTGGATACTTGAAATTTAACTTAGCTAGTACAAATAGCATGGAAAATATTAAATTTCTAGGAGTATATTTCTAAACTAAGATGACATTAGTAGATAAAGTTAGCCTGTTCTGGGACAGGAAGTATTCCCAAGGTCATCCTATGGTTTTGAGATAAAATAAGGTTTCCGGTTGATAAGATAAGGCAGTCCATTTCCTGTTTGTAATGGAAGTTTTTGTTTCCGGTTCATAATATAATAACGAAAGTTGCGGTTTCCGGCTGATAAAATAAGGTGGTCAATTTCCTGTTTATAACGAATGTTGTGGTTGATAAGGACAGGTAGTTGCTAAGGAAAAGTAGTAGATAAGGGCCGAACTAGTTAAGAAAATTCAAAGAAAAACACCTAGCAAGTTTAAACTTGTGAACAAATTATGTCGAATGTGGATAATATCGAAACTTTCCAAAAAAATTTAAATGAGTGGCGGGAAAATTAAAAATAATTCATAAGATGTAGTCGTATCTTCTACAGGTCCCGATATATTTTTCAGTAATTTATTTTCAATCTCAAAATGTTCCTCCAGCATGAGAACGAATCCATTCCATCTTATATTGACTTATCTTTTTTATGTTAATATATCTATGTGTTGTTATCTGTATTAGTGTAAGAAGCAATTCGTTTTTTTATTCACTTTTTTGAAATTTTTCTTTTGTATTTAATTGCTTTGATTATATTTTGAATATATTTTGTTAATTTGTAAATTTTTATGTAAAATGGAGATTTCCGTAAGATAAATAAATAAATAAATTACCAGGAAGGCCATGATCTGCAGTTAGAGCCTTGACGTCCAAACTTGTCAACAGATATAGCGCAAATGTTGTGAAATTATGAAATTAATAGATTATATTAGCTTCTCTGAGCTCTTCCTCGATTGATGCAATTTCATTAGCGTCCATTTCCAGCACGTTCATGAAATAATCATAGTCTTTCAATCAATTCATTAGGATCATTCCAACATGTAAATTTGTGTTTTTTGTATTTTCAAAATTGTCAATGTCTGTAGGAGGTCGTGGTTTTAATTCAAAGTTGAATGTTAAAAATAAAAATTATGCTGATAAGATTCAGAATAGTTTGCAACCGGTCTATAGCTATTGTTGATAATTAAAAAAATAACTCAATATGGCCACAAATTCTAAAATCGCCAGCTAGAAATAGTGCACTTGCCCTAAATTATATCTAGTATCGAATCAATTGCGTGAGATGAATTCGAGTCGATTAATGGGCGTGGAGGCCACGAGAGAGATTGTTATTTATATCAGACCCCGCAATAATGTACTTTTGTTGTCGAGTTTCTGGAGCGAGGTTTCAAGTTTTTGAAATAAATGCTTGATAATAAAACTTTCTAGACACCTACAGGATTAACACCTTCTTATTCGTGATTCATCCTGCACTTTTCCGGATGAAGTAAACTTTTCAAAATTAAAACTAATGTTGAACAACTCGCGCATTTCTCTATTAAATTACCTAAACAAATTGCTTGTTCGGAATAAATATTTATTGTGTATATACAAGAGTGTGAAGTTATTAAATATGTGTTTCGGTAGATCTATCTCTTACAACATTAAACTAAAATGAAAAGTTTTATTTATAAACTCATATTCGAATCGTAGATAAACTATAAATTTAACTGCTGATAGGTTATGCACGATTAGAATATTATATTATTGTTTTAGATTTCTTATTGATTATTCAGTTGGTAAATATTTAAAATGATAAATCGTAACATTTCAATTATTCATTATATTAAAGTTTGCAATTCATGTCACTAAATATGTGATAATCAATTAGAGGAAATAATTCAGCAGGAGTGCACTTGTATAATAATCTCAAGTGACTCCCACCCGAAGCATTGTTGTATGCTTAACAGCAGTTAGACAGACGCGTCCATAATTCATGCAGAAGATTAGCGTGAAATACAATAATGTTGACTGCAAGTGTCGAAACAGGCATAAATTAAGGGTGTTAAGGGCAAGACGTAAGGTGATAAGGCGGGATGTGCATTGTGCAGCGGCGCAGTCAACCGTGCGGACGTTTTTTAAATGGACATCTGATGGGAACCGAAGTTTCCAATATAATGCGGAAAAGGCAACGCGAGTTTGACAGTCGAATTGGAAAAATTGCTGACGGAATGATGGCGGAGCTGGAGGAAATAAGCAATTTGGGAAAATTAAAGTGGCAGGAGGAGCGGTGGTGTCTGACCAGTGTCGTTGCCCCCTCTCGTGCATCGAACGAAATGAAGTTTCGTTTTATGAAATTCATATGGAAATTTCCGCAAAACTATTTCAATTTAGGTTTAACTTATTCTTATTCGGTTGGAATTTAAATAGATGGGATGATTAAGTTTTAATCATAACTCGTTAATTTGAAAAAAGCTCGCGGAAAAGTAGCTTAATGTATTGTATTCTGGATAAATTGGCTTAGTATAACCTGGACTTTCAGCAATAACTTCACCTGCTCTTAATCCTTATGAAATATGGGACATTTTTTATTTCGGTAATCTATTTAAATTTAAAATGATACGGGTGTTGATTAATATATAAAGATAGTAAATATAATAAAGATATTATCCATTGCACATGATTGTTGTTTTTCAAAATATTCTAGATAGATAGATGTTATATGGGTGGCACCAGCGCCTATTCCACCGCGACCTTTTCAGGTCTATTATGGATCCCTGTTTATCTCAGATGACCAGCTCTAGCTTTGCCTCTTTGATTAGTCCTACTAGCCCTGCCAGAGGGGCTTGGGTATAAGTCTCCGCGCTTGGGTTTGTAGTGCCCAGCTTTTGATATCTAATCCTTGCTAGACCCTCGTAGTGGCATAGGATGTGGAACGATTCCTCTTCTTCCTCTAGGCAGAATCTGCATGGTGCTTCTTCCACCAGGCCTATTTTGCTCATATGTTTGTTGAGCTTGCAGTGTCCTGTTATGGCCTACTATTGTTTTGACTATTTTCCTGTCTTGGTTCAGGAGTTAGTCTACCAGGTATGGGCCTGTGTCTCCACCCATTTTTAATGGATCATTTGACTGCGGTTTTGGAGATTCAGCAGGAGGGTTCTGGGCCAATTACTGCTGTTGACGAGCCTTGTTTGACCAGTTTGTCTGCTTTGTCATTCTCCGGATGTACTCCGTGTCCTGGGACCCATGTGATTGTTACTTTTTTGTGACAGGCAAGTTCATTAAGAGCACGTATACAGTCCTACACTAGCTTAGATTCGATCTGTATGGAGCTTAGTGCTCTTAGCAGCGCCTTGATGTCGGAGAATATAGCAATTGACCTACTTTTGGTATCTTGTCTTGCTATTTCTCTTGTGAAGTGGTGAAGAGCTATCGCCTCTCCTTGGAACACCGTGGTGTCCTTGGTGAGACTGACAGAAATCTTTGTCTTGGGTTTTGTGCCGTATATACCTGCTCCTACCCCTTTGTCGGCCTTTGAGCCGTCCGTAAACCAGCATGATTCTGCTTTGGTAGGTTGGCCTTCAACCCAGTCTTCTCTTTGCGGGATTAGTACCTTGTATTTCTTTTCGAAATTGTATTTTTTCACCATGGCATCACTTGGCATCGCTGTGATCGCGTTAGCCTTCAGCTCGTCTTCTAGCCGTTGGTGTGTTTTTCGTGTGATCGGATTATAGGCGCCTGTCCTTGCATCAATCTGTATGATACGGACCTCTCTTCTCCTTGAATGAAGATGTGTAATGGTGGTATGTTTAAGATGGCTTCTAGGGCTGCTATTGGGGTGGTGCTTAGGGCTTCTGTTGTACTGAGACATGCTAGTCTTTGTGTACTGCTCAGGAGTCCTATTGCCCCCTTTTGCTTTGTCTTAGTCCACCACACCACTGCTCCAGAGGCTATCATGGGTCTTATCACCATGGTGTAGAGCCATAGAGTCATTTTATCAATGATATTGTTGCTTTTTTGGTGGCTTTTGTGATGTGTGGTCTCCACGTCATTTTGGCGTCAAAGGTTACTCCCAGGTACTTTGCCTCCCCTACAAAGGGGATTTCTGTACCCCCGAGCTTCAGTGGCTTTAGGCCTTGCAATGCTCGTCTTTGTGTGAATACGAAATTTGTGTTTTTTCTGGATTGATTGTCAGTCGCTCCTATTTGCATCAATTGTCTACTATGTTATATTCTAGATAAAGATTAATATGTTCTTGTATGCGTATGAACCAATTTTTGATGCATTTTTTTACTCCGATTGAGGTACCTCCAAAACATGCATTTTGAAGGCGTCGAAAAACGTTGACCTTCTAATTTATTTTTAATTTATGTTAATAAGATGTCATAGCCTGCCAAATTAGGGCAGATGATCCATCAATTTGATTTTTCACTTTTAAAAAAGTCGTTTGTTTGAGCCAATGTATCAGAGCTCGCCGCATTTTTCTGGTGGAGAATGAAGCGACCTTGATAGTTGGTTACCTTAATTTGCCGAAGACTTCTGACAAACAAATGGTAAACTATTTAGATTTATCCATCCGCAATTGCCATGTGCGTTTTTTTTAGAAAAAAAAAAACAGACGCCTATTAGTTTTGAAGTGTTTAATGCGCGTGAACAACTTTCGTTTGCTCACCTTGAAAGGCAGTCTTCAAAAAGGATAACACGCAGCTCAACCGGCAGACTTGGACTTACCAGCGTTAGGTGATTTTAACTGGCAACAGAAATGGCAGGCTCACCATAGCTTGCCCGATCGAAGCACTCGCCACAGTCTTGGCAGGCTCACCGCAGCCTTGCGCATAGCTCTGCGATCACCAAGACAAACCTCCGATGAATGAGGAAGCCCCTCCGACTGTGGAGGAACACCGACAAAAGAAGGCGATTAAGAACGGCCGGCGACGTTAAACCGTTAAAAACCGACTTTAAACTCCTTTTGTGATCCACAACCGCATGCCCCACAACATTCATGAGAACTTGTTGAAAATATTTCAATGGCTTTCTATAATATATTAAATCTTCATCCTGTAGATCCTTATTCTTGTTCGTATCTATTATTTTAATAGTACACATCTTTAGGTATCTTGAAATTCATGTACCTTTCCGCTAAAGTTCCCATTTGTTACAACCCCATTCCCATTCCCCTTTGTTCTCAAGTGACCCAGAGCCCATGTGATGTAAGTATGATTTGAAACAGCTGCCCCTAAATAATTCCTTGAATAAGTTGTATCTTATTTCTACCTACCATCTCTGTATTTAAGACAGCTATTCTACAGTTGATTGAAAAGATCTTGTAGAGGCTAGCAAACGACCAGAATAGTCTCCTGTTCCTCTTTAAATTTATATCTTATTCCTATACCTCTTCCTCATAGAGCAATAGTAAATAGAACAACTTTTATTAAACGTTTTAAAGATAAGATGGCGTCCGTTCACGCTGCTCGCTCTCTTTCCGCAAGTGATATATTGAATACAAAAATAATCAATACAAGTGAAGAATACAAGTGCATAGGGTGCCAAAACATATTTTGGTATGTGATGAAGAAATTAAGTGCTGCTAGGAAAATTCCATTCTGGTTGTATAAAATCCGACGATAAATATGGCTGTGCCGCGTTTTTGTTTCCGTTGCGAGAAACTAGGAGCTCAGCGTGTTACTCTGCAAATTCTACTTAATCTGCAGCTGAAACTCTTGGATCTTAAAAGTAAGGTACTAGCGGAAAAATTACGTGCAAAGGACTTAATCATAGATGAATTAACCTGCAAATTAAATGAACAAAAAAACAATGTAAACAAACCTGCCATTCAACCTCCTAAAATTCGCGGGAATCAATGAAATCAAGTAAAAGAGAGGATCCCTACTATAATTCACGGTGAAAAATCTACACAAAAATTAGTTCAAGACTATGCTACGGTCGCGAATAAACGTTCAGCAAATTCAGCAAATCACCAACAGATGGCAGAGATCAATTCCGCTAAGGCATCTCAAGCGAAAACCTCTATGGAAAATGAAAACGCAGACGAAGATAATTGGACTGAAATCAAACCGCGCAAAAATACTAGGCCTAGGCTCCGCATTTAATGGGAATTCTGCCGATAACACTCTCGAAGTATGTCCGTACATAAGACGCAAATAAATCTTTGTCTCCAGATTGAAGAAAGGAATTACAACGGAACAACTGAAATCTTACCTAGAAGATAAAAATAAAATAACACCAAAATTGGTAAATTTATCATTCAAGAACTGGAACCTAAATATAAAAACGGAGACTATTCGTCATTTAAAATCGGCATTCCAAATGATGTTTCTGATGTAGTTATTAATCCAAATTTCTGGCCCACTAATACATTTGTGAATAGATTTTACACGAAAAAAGATAATACTTATCTAAATTTTCAAGTACCTCCCAGCCAAATAATACCGAAATAAATAAACAAGCCAAATATGATCTATTATTATTAAATATACGTTCCATTAATTCAGATAAATTAAATCAAATATAACTTGATTATGATAAATTCGCCATTAATTTTATTTGTTTGACTGAAACATGGGCAGACAATGCAACTATATCTTTGTTAAATCTTAACTCTTATGTTTTAGGATCTTATTACTGCAGGCAAGGCAGAGGCGATGGTGTTGCAAAATACTGCAAAACTTACCTACAAGTAGAAGTAATTGATTTAAACAAATATTGTATGGATGATGTGTCTTAGGTATGCTGAATAATCTGGAAATCTAGTACGTATTTACCAGTTTATCTGATCACTTGCTACAGACCCCCCGGAGGAGATATGTCATTATTTTTAAGACATTTAAATAATTTATTATATGATCTATATAATGTTCAAATACGTATCATTTTTAACGCGGATTCTAATCAAATAACTACCGACAACATAAATCTAAAAAGCACACTGCAGACGTTTAATTTATATCAAGTAAATATGGATGATACTAGAATAACGAATCAGACTTCAACGTGTCTAGATCACATATATACCAAATTAGATTCAAGGTAAACTCTAACTGTAGATAATATAATATCGGATTATAAATCAATATTATACAATTTCAACTTGAGTTCAAATAAATGTCAGCACTTTAAAAGTTAGAGTATTTAGTACGTATAACATTAAAAATTTTTAAAATACAGTTGTCAAATAAATCTTGGCAAGACGTTTTCTCTGAACAAGATTTAAACACTAAATTTGATTGTTTTTACAATATTTTTACATACCATTTCAATAATAATTTTCCTCTGTGTAACAATAAAACTAAAACAAAAACTCCTGGATAAATTCTAAAGTTAAAATTTCAAGAAATCAACTTCATGACTTGTTCTATCTTCAAAAACAATATCCTATACTTAGAGATGCATATATTCAATCAAAGAAGAATCATAATAGATTAGTCAGTGATATAAAGAAATCGTACTACCAAGAAAAAATCATGAACTCTGAAAATAAAATGAAGTCGACTTGAAAAATTATAAGTGAATTGTCAAATAATACTAGTCAACATACTAATATTACTTTAAATTCTAAATATTCTATTCTATTCTATTCTAATCCAGAAAATATATCTAACGCATTCAATTTACATTTCAAAAATGAACCAATAAAACTACGTAACTCGTTAAATTCCTGTGATGCTAATTATATATTTTACGGTGACACTGCAAGTCAATCGCTCTACCTACAACCTTATTTAGAATGTGAGTTATTGGATGTTATTAAACACTTAAAAATAAGCGTTCATGTGGATTTGATGAAGTGCCTGACTTTATCATAAAACAGATAGCTCAAGAAATTCCAAAATCCATGTAAATAAGTCATTCGAAACCGGGATATTTCCAAATAGATTAAAACTGTCAACAATAATTCCAATTTTTAAGAAAAATGATCGCAAATGTATTAATAACTATCGACCAGTTTCCCTAGTATCAATATTTTTTTTTAATATTTGAAGCCTGTATGTCAAAGAGACGTCAAAATTATATAAACCGCTTTAATATTTTACATCCTGCACAACATGGCTTTCGACAAAACAGGTCTACTATTACAGCATGTCATTCTTTTTATGCAGACATCATTAACAAGCTGGACTCCGGTGAATATCCAGTGGGATTATTTTTAGATCTGAGCCGAGCATCGATAGAAATGTTCTTTTGGATAAATTAAACAACTATGGCATAAGGGTAGTTGCAAATGCTTGGTTTTGTTCATACTTGCAAAATAGGTATCAACAGGTAAGAATTAAATATAAAGTTGAAAACATTATTAGAAAGTACATAGGTGTTTCACAAGGTTCGATTTTAGGTCCACTGTTATTTATAATTTATGTAAATGACCTCCCAAATTTCATAAAAAACAGCATATTTATGTATGCGGATGATACGTCTGCTGTTATAAGCGACATATCAAACGAACAATTAGAACAAAATTGTAATCTAACTATCGATTCATTTTTAAGATGGTTTAAGAACAACAAATTAATAGTAAATCCTTCTAAAAGCATATACGTTTTCGAAATAAACATAGCACACAAAATATGGATTTAAATCTATTTATGAATCGCGATTAAATATCACCCACCGAGACTAGTTTTCTAGGTCTAAAAATCGACAACAATTTAGATTAGGGCTTACATTGCAACAATCTAATCAGTCAGCTAAATAAATAATGCTACCAAATAAGAGTTCTTAGATTAGTTTTAACAAATCCACAATTGATAACATATTACTATGCAGTTGTACAATCGAGTTTATTATATGGCGTATGCTTCTGGGGCCCGTCTAAGCACTAGTCATCTGTATTTATAGCGCAGAAACGTATTGTAAGGTGCATCTTGGGTGCTCGTCCTCAAACATCATGTAAACCGCTATTTAGAGACCTAAAAATTCTGCCTCTACCTTGCCTGATTATTCTTGACCTTTGTTTGTACACCTATAAGAATCTATATAATTTCACAACTAGAAGTAATGTTCATCACTTCACTAGAAATAATGATAATATATACATGAGATGTTGTTGTCTTAAAATAAGTCAAAACTCGCCCGTTATACTTGGGCCATCATTATATAATAAGCTGCCAGAGAACATTAAATTATCTCCATATATATATGTTCAAAAATAAACTTAAACAATTTTTATTTGAAAACTTGTATTATAATTTAAACGATTTTTTCAGTTAGAATTTATAATTATTCACTTTGTATGAATGCTAGTATGCGTTTTCTTTTATTTATTCTTTGTAAATCAAACTGTGACGTGTCCAAAATGTTATTTATTTCTGTAATCATTCATGGGCATTAAATTTATTGTTATTATTATTATTAAACTACCCTGGTCTGTCCACATTAGGAATTACAACAGCGATGTCCTGATACCAATTTCTTTTGAGAGGTAATATAGTCTCTTTCTGTCAGAGATTACGATCACTTTCTATATGACAGTTATAGATTACATTAATCTTTTCGTATTTTAATTGCACCCCGGGTGCTGTATTCTTACGATAGAGGTCCTCCTCCATTTTGGCTGTGACTAGAAAAGACAAACTGATTTTTGACCCTCGGTTAGCTTCATCTTAAAACTGTAGCCTGCAATCTTCCCCAGAGATCTGTGACCTTCTCACCCTATCGAAATGAATAATGTTTATCCACTGGATAATTTTAACACTTTTATAGAAGCTTGATTTAATTTTCATGAAGCGGCTTACCCTAAAATTGAAATGGTTTATTACGAGCCACTAGGTCTTCTTCATCTCTGTCTATTCAGCACTACTCATTCTGCATGCATGATCTGTGGGGCCCACCGTACATTGTTGATCTTCGAGTTTTTATTTGTATTTAAGTATTAGCTTTGTTTTTTCTTACATACAGATGTAAACAACTTTTCTAATGGCTTTTGAAAAGGTTACCAAAAAGGTCACTAACCCTCCCATTATTATAGTCAGATGACCCCCTTCCTATAAAATGTTAATCCTTTATGGTCATGAGGGCAAAATGAATCGGCTTAGAATTTCACATGAACAAAAAATGGTCGTATGATATAAGACTTGTAAGTCAGTGGATTTTGGATGCTGTACGGTCTGATATATTTTTTTTTCAAATCTTTTCTTTAAATTTCTTTTCTTACGAACTTTCACATTATTCTTTCGGATAGATTGGGTGGGCAGGCCATCCATCATGTGAAGTTAGTTTTAAATTACACGTCCGCTGGTAGACCACTTTGCTGTATTCACTATTCACTAGCTGTGTATATAATCAGATGTTTCCTTCTGTCATTTTTTTTTCCGTTTTCACATTAACATTTAAAAGATAAACATGTTACAATTCTCGTAAAAATGTTTGCATCTTTTCGTTCTATAAACCTCATACGTTTTTACCTACGTTCTTATGTGGCCCAGCACTAATGGACTCCTGACTTGATGACTTAAAACAGTCGTGCCTAGATCATGCCTAAGGTAAATTTTATTCTATCTCTCTCAACCACCTTTTCATTTTAACAAAGCTATCTATTTACCGTTGGTATTCATATTAAGAAAAGGTCCGCTGAGGTTACCTCCACAAGTATATGGGCTGCATCTGTTAACCGTTCTATAGAGGCTAGCAATTATCTATTCTTAATGAGAATGACTAGAACTGTCCTGTTATTTTTTAGGTAAACATATCGGTACAATGCAACCCTCTTCTGAACAATCGACTTTCTAATGGCTTTGGTTGCTGTTTCTGCCGACTTTCAAGTTTAGATTATTTTACGGGGTTGTTTAGCTATAACAGCCTTGTAGCACTGGAACCTGGTTAGATCTTTTGTACTAATACCCTGCTACTAGTATGTTCGCAGGAATTTCCTTTGTAAGGTCAATTAACTTCCTAATAGATCATGGTGATTTGTTTTAGCGTTATCGCCATTCTCCGGTTAAGGCTGGTCTGGTGGTAGCTGGTGCTATACACACATAGGCCGAGTACATCCGTTTACTTTGCCAATCCACATAAACTATAGTGGTGTTGTCCACTTTACCTATCTTGTGAAGATAATACTTCACTGAGCAATGTCCTATAAGAAAACCCGTGATCAGTCTTTCCTCGCTTTTACTGAGGCAAAAGAGCTGTTTAGCTCTGTTTTGCGAGAGGTTATCAAACATTTTGGCTTGCTTTTCACTTGGTGTATTTATCCAGTGCTCTGTTTTGCACATCTTTTTCCTTACATTTGGACGATGCCGTTACTATGTGCTTTTGATAGCCTACATATAGGTTTTAGTTTGATCATGGTAGTTGCAGCTCCTTCCTTGGGAAGTACATCGGCATGTTTGTTGCCTATTATACTTGCGTAGCCTGGTACCTACCTTAGAGTGAGCTTGTTGCCCTTGACCAATTTGTTCATGGCTTGTTATAGTTTCGAATTAAAGCTATAAGCTTTGAAGCTTTTAAAGGCAGCCTGGCTATCCGAGGTCAGACATATGTATGTGCCTCTGTCGCTTTTTTTTGTAAAAACCTGGGCACATCTTTCCAAGGCTATTATTTCAGCCTGTAAGACTGATGGGCCTTGTCCAAGAGAAACTGATTCCATGTATTTAGACCTGTATATACCTAGTTTTTGACAATGTCAATGTGATAACATTTTATAAATTGCCCGCTTTACTAGAAGAAATAAGCATTCTTCAGGAGTGAATTCCGCCTTTCAGCTTGCTGACCAAAAAATTTATATTGTTTTGTTTACTGTTTTATGGATTTTAAATTATATTTATAACGCAAGTCTGATAAAGTACCAATAAATAACTGGAGCCCGCTTCCGGTTTTAGTGTATATGTATTCCTGATTATAGAGTTATGTTTAATGATGATTTTGTTTAGTATATCCTGGAAATTGGCAATAATTAGCGTTACAAAATCAAATTTGGGCGTCATTACGTCCGACGATATTTATAGGAACTCTGATTTAATCAGTTTCCAAGGCAGGCCATTTTCTGAAGGATTTGAATTGTGTCGTTGCTTGTTTAGTCTTGACCCACTATACTAGGGGGCCAATCGACTTTCTAAGTTTCTGACATATTTTTTTCCATTGAAAGAATGATGCCTAGATACTATTTCCTTCTTCGGGATAGTAACTTACTATTTTAGCTGGAACCAAGCTCCCTTGAATCTTCTGTCAATGAGTACTACTACTTTTGGTTTTTGGCTAGTTGAAGAATGTTACAATTTTTCCATATTTTAACTGCACCCTTGGGCAGAGTTCCTTCGCAATTCTAGCCGTGACTGAGAGAGACAAACTAATTTGCGCTCTCAGTTATTAAATCTATCGAATTTAGATGTAACTTTGCACTATTCTCTGGATTAATGGTATAGTTTTTGTAAGTGGCTTGACTTAAAATAAGTTAATGAAAATCACAAGGTGTCTACTTAATATTAGAGCATTTTGTGTAAGTTGCCTGTAAAGCTTAATGTACCTCTTTACTTATTGAGATTTATTTGTCTAAGTCTATTAGTTTGAATTTTTCATAAAGATGTAAATTTACTTTTCTAATGGCATTTGAAAAGGTTATATTAAAGATTGCATTACTACTACTGTGATGAAATCTCCTGGAATACTATTGGATCTTGAATTCTTTAGAAGGCAAATTTTTCTAGCTGCTGACTCAATTTTTTTAAAAGTGACAAGATAAACCATCCTCAGATTAATGGTATCATGTCGCATAAAATTTTCTGGCAGCCACTAGGTTCGCCTACATACGTTCTCATCATCATCATCTGCCGTGTTTGTTTTAATTGGAACCTATGTGGAATATGTCTGCAAGCCTGGGAGGCAGTGATCTCCTCCGGTTACTAGTAAGTTTGCCTGTTTAGGCCACAAGTCTTCTCCTTCTTCATTGACACTACACATGTTACCCCTTTAGAATTTTGCGGGATATCAGGTATAGACAATCTTATATACCTGATATCCCGCAAAAGTCTACCCCTGTAATAAATGATGTTTGGTAGATCTGAGTTTCCTGTTTTTAGCTAGCCCAAATTTTGTTCTAGTTATACAAATACTTTAATAATTAAAGAGCTTATTTATTTATTTTTTATTTATTTACTTTATTTTTCTACTAATTAGAAATTTGGTTTTCTCTTTTTGGGTCTTATGTTTGCATTTGTTATATTTTCTTTTGTTAATCAGTAACTTTAAATATTTCTACATGTTTAGCTTTTTACTAATATTTTTAACTTGTTTAGTAATAAGTGTAGACATATGCATAGCTTAAATAGAATTAATACCTGACACTATTTCAGTTTGTATGTAATGTTTTATGACACCTTGAAATAAAGAATATTTTGATTTGATTTGATTTGATTTGTAATCTATTGTGTAATTATAAATATTGGAAACATTTATTAAACACTGCATATTAACCACATACTTTCAAACTTCTTGTCCACACACAAATTTCTTTAAAGTGAAATTATACATGCCCTCATATAAAATGTCTTTTAAACTAGACGGGAACATCGTAAAATTTTCAATAGCCACTTGACCTATACATGTAAACTGTAGCAGGCAATAAACCTCCCCTCGTAACAACGCAAAAATCGCGCCGAAGAATTTTAACGGGGCAACACTTAACTCGCCCGCCCAAAATTTTTGCACAATGAGCGTAAATTGAATTTACGAGTGCCTTACACTTTATAGCGTGTAAAACGGACGTAAAGAACGAAATTAAATTCGACTATGCGCGGCCTAATAAAATTAGGTTCCAGTCGAATATATGCGAAATCCATAAAAAAAAAACACGATGGAATTAGCTATCGAGCGTGCAAAACGCTATTCACTTCCAGTTTGTTAATTTACAAAATATGCAGCTGGTTTCCTGCTAATGCGCCAGCGTAATTGATTTGTTTGTCCAACTAAAAATTTTAATTACGCCGGAATCTGAACAAACAACTTTTAATAACTGAAGAGTATAAAAGACTTGACGTTAAATATTCTGTTTTAGGTTAATTATTCCAATTATAATTTAATTCCGTTACCTAATCGAATTAGAAACTTCAACGTGCAGCGTGCAATTATGACGAGGTTGCCCGGCGCATGCACCATTTATTCGGACCGCTATTGCCTCTAATGAAAGAGTTTCATTTAGGGTTCGTTAATGTTATTCAAATAAATATCATAAATAGGCGCACATTTTAGCCTTTATATTTCACAGTTTATTAACATACAGTATTTAATCAAAATATAAGTTAATATAATAAATATTGTGTGTTTGAACTACTATTTAATTTTGCATACATTTATGCAACTTTTAAATTACGTTTAATTTTAAAGTAAGGAGGGTTATCATATTTTAGTGGTTTATTGTCTCAAAAAATTAATATTCAAACAAATGCTTTTCAATATTTTGTATAATACATCTTTTATAATAGGCAATTGTGGAGGCTTCTACTTTCTGATACATTGTATATATATATATATATATATATATATATATATATATATATATATATATATATATATATATATCTATATATATATATGATTAAATAAAGAAGTACATTTTTTTTAATATCACACAGTTTACTATAGTCACTATTAGATATTAGAAAAGACATTCGTATTTTAAATCATTATATTTTATAAGTTCATGATGCTTCACTAAACTTCTTTTTTAAATAACTTTTTTAGTTACTTTAGTTACTAGTTTATGACTGCTTTAATATGTTATAATATTCAAAATTATGCAATAAATATTAGTCTGAAATTATGAATATACTAATATTTTTAAATTAAACATTTTTATAATCTGTATGATATGTAACAAACAAGAAATATACACAATAATGATTTATTCAGATTTTTTTTTACATATCACTGCTCTCCAAAACTCTCTTCTTAAAATTTGATTGATGTGAATGAACCTAACGTATTTCAAATACAGATATTTTTTCCGAGATTTGGGTTATAATGGTTCTATACCGCCCCGAATCAATTCAATCGGTGTTAATCCACATTGTGTGTGTCCATACTTTCTGAACGTACACTCATTTATCTTCTCCAATGAAAACAATTGGAGCGTCTGTTGTATAAATAACGAACACAAAATCGACGATATATATATTTTTTTTCGCATGATGTAAAAATATCATTAGGTAAATTAAACTCGACGCACAATGAACGTTTTGTTTAGAATATTCAGCGTAACGAGCCATTTTGTTTGTAGCTAAAAATAGTTGTCAACTAGCCATTGTAGTATAAACCTATTGTTAATTTTAGTTAATTTTTACATGTTAATTGGCGCAATTTTAGATAGTTACATCACGTATATGCCGGGTTTATTGTTAAATTGTTGTGCTAAATACGGAATTGTTTTACAAAAGTTTAATTTCAGATATTATTCATCATATGTTTTCACTTTATAATATGCAGAAGATATATTTTAAATTATTTTATGACCTTCATAAGAAATAACATATATTTATCTTATCAATTTTTGGGTTCGAGAAAGAATAATACACAACCATATTTATAAACAATATTATTTTCTATTGGTTCCTAGCAGATTAAAACATTTATTTGGAGATGATTTTAATATGTCGTGTTGTTAAAATTGTAAACTTTATTTTATATTTATATGTGTTTAAATGTTGTAACTATTTTATTTATTCTTATTCTTAATATGTTATGTTGTTTACAGTTTAATTAATTTTTAATAGTATTCATACAAAATTATAATTGTAACATTATTTTTATTACTTGTATATGTATATAGACTTTCTAAATAACAGTGACTTGTGTAAACAATTTATATGTACTAATATTATCTATATATTATAGCATACCATAATTATCTAACAAATTCAGTTAACTAAGATGGATATAAACATTAGATATATCTAAAGATTAATATATTATATCGTGTTAATATTATAAAATACTGCAATAAAATGAAGACCTAGTTAAATAAAAAATACTGTAGTGATTTGTGACTGACAAAGCTTTTTAAAAGGTTGTTGTCATATTGCATGACGTAATATTCTTCTCGAATCAAGATTAATTGGATAATATGTCTAAAAATATCATGACTACATCACACCAAAATTTTATATTTAAAGGACGCGAAAAAATGTAAAGGGTTTTCCAATAAGAGGTTTCATTTTAAATAGCCCACGATCTGGGCAGCTGTCACTTTTGCAGCTGGCAACTTTTGACATTTGACAAGTAAAAACTAAGCCATTAGTAAAAATGCAACGATACACGCTTCAACAACGCATTGAAATTATTAAAATTCACCACAGAAATGGTGAAAATTTTGCAGTCACAGTTCGCCAAACTAAAGCACTTCTCGGCCAATTGAAAATATTGCTGCTGTAGCCAATGGTGTTAACGAAAACCCAGGTTTGTCGATTCCTCGTCGATCTTTGGAATTAGACATTCCAAAAAATGACATTACACCGTATTTTGCATAAAGACTTAGGTTTGAAGGCTTTTAAAGTTGAGTTAACACAAAAACTCAAGCCGGTCGATCATCAGCAACGTCGTATATTTGCTGATTTGGGTTCTTGAAATGCATCAAACGGATCCAGATATTCATCGAAAAATCATATTCAGTGTTGAGGCCCATTTTTACCTCGGAGGCTAAGAAGAATTGTCGCATTTGGGGCTCGGAAAATCCTTATTGAAAAGCCTCTTCATCCTCAACTTGTCACTGTTTGGTGCGGTTTTTGGACTGGCGGTGTGATTAGATCTTACTTATTCGAAAATGAGGCTGGTACAACTGTTACGGTGAATGGATCGCGTTATCGAGCTATGATTAATGATTTTTATGGCCGGAATTGGAAGATATTGATGTGGACTACGTTTATTTTCAACAAGACGGCGGTACGTCCCAAAAAGCAACGAAACAATTTGCAAGAAAAGTGTGATCAAAGACGTGATCACAATTGGCTTCCGATATCTTGTGACTTAACACCTTTAGACTTCTTTCTTTCGGGCCACGTGAAAGATAAGGTCTATGTCAATGCTCCATAATCGATTCAATCCCTTAAAGATGGAATTTGTGAAGTTATCGAGGACATACAGTATGCTAATGTGCGAATTGGAAAATTTCATGAAAAGGATTTGGTGCTGCAACCGTAGTCGTGGCGGCCATTTGGCTGATATCGTTTTCTATCATTAATGGAATGCCTTTCTCTTTACAATGAAATAAATATTCATTGATTTCTCTTAAATTATGCTCATTATTTTTAAATATCAAAATGAAACCTCTTATTAGAAAATCCATTATAACCCAGAGCACGTTGTTGCAGCGACGATCGCTAATAGCAATGTAAATAGGTAATTGCTAGAAATAGTTTAACTAAATATTACCATTTTAAAGCAAAACAATAATTAAGTAAACGTGGGTTTGTGATAAAAAGAGTATTAATATTATAGGATTTCCAGTCATCAGTATACGCATAATTGCGAAATTATTTTATTATATTTGAGTGTCGTCAAATCTCTTTCCTTTCAAAGCGATTTGAGTCGTGAGAATTGAAAAATGTCTGGAGTATTGAGATCTGGCGAGTATGGTGGATGTTCAATTTCAACCATCTCTTTTTTGCGAGTATCTGTTTGAAGATATTGGCTGTGTGAGGGCGAGCATTGTCATGAACAAAAAACCATTAACCTTGTTGCGCCTGGACATTTTATGAAATGGTTCAATATTTTAATGTACTTTGCAGAATTAATCATCGATCCCTCAGGTAGATATTTCTTATGGATAATGCCTTGACTGTCGAAAAAGGTGATGAGCATTGTTTTGATGGGTGATTTTTCTACTCTGAGCTTATTTCGACGTGGTGATGCAGGAGGAATGCTTAGTCGTTTCTTTTTAGGATCATAGTTGAGACATTAAGGACGCATCCTCAGTGACAATACAGTTCAAGAACTTTAGTGTCGTATTTAATAATAATAATCTTTATTACCCAACAGGCAAATCCCAATTACAGAGTAACATACAGTGAAAAATACAAAACAGTATGATTACAAATTAAAACTAAAAGTAATTACTTAAGCTAAAAAACTATAATTATGATGTATTTGCAAGCATAATGACATACACATACGAAGCAATGATCATATACCATATTAGAAATTAAAGATTATACAAAAGATTTAAATTGACTTAAGTTAAAAGACTATTATATGGAATCCCGTTATGAAATTTGCATATTCTGTTTATAGGATACTTTTATAAAATGTTCAAATTTGCTCGTGGAGAATAGAAAAAAGTAGAATTTTTATTGAACAACCTAGGAGAATGAAAGTTTAAATTAACTAACAGTTCTGGACAATCAATTAAGTTGTGAATGATTTTAAACAGAAACATTTGCCCTTGGATGGGTCTGCGTATGGCAAGTGGCACGCCATCAAATTCACCCAGAAGTGCCTCATGATTAAAACCCTGGGGTGGATATATTCCAAATTTTATAAACCAGAGTGATGTGTAAAATTCCCGCTGGGTGTTTTCAACTGATTAGATATGATTTAGGTAACATGGATCCCAAAAAATTGCCTCATATTCAAGATTAGGTCGCACAAATGAGACATACAGAAAAATCAAAGCCCTTTGATTTGTAAATAATTTCGTATTACGCTTTGGAAGTGATGGAAAGAATATGTTCCTTAAAGTAAGTTGTAAATCGAAAATTATTCCTAAATCTTTAGAGATCTCTCTCATCTCTCCAAGATTTGATTATTAATGTGGTAAGGAAATATAAGCGGATTAATTTTCCGTGAGTAGGTAACTATCTTGCATTTGCACTCACATTAAGAAATAATTTAATTTGATTGAATTAATACAAAAATATTTCACCACGGGTTAAGTGAGAAACTAATTCATCATAAGAAATAATTTATTGACACTACACCAGTCAGATACGGTATTAAGTGCACTCTGTAGAGAGATACAAGACGATGTATCAAAAATCGGTGAATATATTTTGACTTCATCAGCTAATAACAGGTGGTGATGATGTAAGGAGGTATTTAGGTCATTAACGAAGAGAAGGAAAAGTAATGGCCCCAGGTTTGACCCTTGGGGAATACCCGAATATTCGCCGTTTTGTCAAAATCTTATGAAGCCTCTAAACGTGCGTGCTTCTGATCGTCAGTCAAGTGATGTGGCACAAGACGACAACACGTTTTTCTCATCCCTAAATTCTGGGTTTTCGTCACTGACAGAGGTCGCCGGTCTTTCGGTACGGGGGTTACCCAAAAATGGGCTAGCCAGTCGTACACACTCTTTAAGGACACTGCTTGATCTTTGTAAACATGTACATCGCATCGAATGAATTTCTTTCGGTGTGTTGCCAAGCTTAAAACATTTTTGCTCGTTCATTTTTCTTTTCTCAGTTAAGAAGTAACGCACTAAATAAGTATTTTGTAAAACAACTCTTACACGTCAAACAAACGACGCTCAACTGAACAACGGTTGGAGCAGATGGTCAACACCTGCCACTTCGCAGGTGCAGCGTTTTATTTCGCCAGTGTTGCCAGATCGGCTGTTATGATTTCATGGTTAAAACAATAATAATTGGGAAATTCAAAAGTTCAGTAGTACATGACATACTAAAAATGCTTAATTTACAAGATCAAAACAGTCGCTTATCTTTTAATAACTAAAGTTTTCACCTAAATATCTAGGTTTATTTATATTAACCATTATAAATATAAAAAAATCTTGATTCATTGATTAAAATGTATTATAAAAAAGATCAACATTATACATATTAAATATAAGTGCATTTATTTTCATTCTTCTTTAAATTTAAAACCAAGCTTTAAATTATTTTGTGTAGGATTCATTAAAAGATTTGTTCTTGTCACACAATATATTTTTTGTGATTCTAAAAAGAAATAATTTATTTTAATTTTGCAGAACTTTCATTTAAAAAGCTAACCGATTAATAAAACATTTATTCTAGCAATATAAAAGAATAAATAGTATGTTTGGGAGTAAGACGACTTTTTCAGATACGAATTTTGTGAAAATATTTTAGCAGTACTCTCTATAAGAAATATACGGGTATGTTTAGTAGATCATGACTTATTAAAATCAAGAAGCAACGTTATTAGAAATATATCAATAAGGATCTCAAATGCAGTTTTCTAATTTTATTTATTAATTTTCGTTTTAAATGCAAGTGATCCTTAATGTATTGTTTTTTTATTTTCTTTCACAGATAATTAATATAATTTACGATACTAGGTAAACTATATAGAATATAAAAATTGGTAATCTCTGTTGAAAGTGATTAAGTCTTACTTGCCATGATTTAAAACAATATTATTATTACATCTAAAATCTGTTAAATTAACGTCCGTCTTAAGATATTTTTCCACAGAACATTTTAAAATTTGTATAGTATAAATTAAATATTGATTTACAGGTACAGTAAAAATGAAAACTTATATTTACATTATAATAATGTAAAACTGCGGCGCAGAAACGTTCAAAGTATTTTTTCTTTTTAAATTTGTTATTTACATATTCATTTGAGGCCCCTCATTTTCATTCGAATAAATAATTATCTTAATAAATGGAACCTAGTTAATACAAGAAACTATAAATATTACATCAATGTAACGAAGTTAACAAATAATGGTTAATTTATTAGTTTTACTAGTTATAAAAGCGAGAAGCAAAGCTCATCAATTTTACCAAAAATCCATATCAGCATCGCTAAACTGAAAATCAATTTCTTAAACGTATATTCTCCAGATACTTGATCGCGCTTATCACCCATCATTAATCAAAACCAATATCGGCCCCCGTATGCCATTTGATTATGTTATCCACACGATCCCTTGAGACGTAATTAAGCATTGAAAGTATCGCGGCGGTAATACTTCTTATAACTTATGACCCACTTTTGCCGGGTGCACCTTGTTCCTCCATTTCTCGTCGCATATTTTATGTAATAAATACATCGCCGTTCGTGTCTTCCATTCTGATACGCGTTGCATCGGTTACACGCCGCTATTTATGCTTCGCCGTAGCTAGTAAAAAGATGTTATCTATTGTAAATGCTGCACTTTACCTTCTCCCCTCGTGCCTTACTTATGCTAATGGCTTCCTCCGCACAATTGAATATATTTCCATTTTCAATGGAACAATTCCAGGTATTTAATTCAGTATTTTTTCCGCACAATATTAAAGGTAATTTGTTCATTTCCATAAAAATATTAAATATTAAATCAATACTGAGCTAATCAAATCTGTTAGATGCCTAAATCAGTCATCTGGAATTATTTGAATAGACGTTACCATACAATTAAGATGGTTAAAGTAATAACAGGGATTATATGAATTTGAATTTTTATTTGTATAGTACATTTCACTATACATTTAACTAGAAACAAATATTTATCGTATGCTCGTATATACAATACCTTTATTTGGCATTTTAATACGATACTACTGATAGTATAATATTCCTTCTATACTTCTTTATCTCTGTTTCTCATTCTTTCCCGCCCCTGTTTCATTAGTATTTTTACCTTAGCCCCATCTTCGCTTATCCAGTCTCGTACACTTCTACAACCATTCACCCAATCCTCTTTTACTTCCTTACATTCCTCTGCTAAATGAATTCACGTGTCCTTCCCGTCCTCACACAGTACGCATTGTCCCTATCCCTCACGCATCCACTTTTTTCTCCCTTTCTCCATCACCCTTTCGTCTCTTCTGAAGCGGTTATCCTCCAGGTACTTTGGCCTTCTTCCATGTACCTGCTACTTTCTATAGCCCTAATTCTATCCACTCTTCTCCATAGATCCTCGCCTTTCTTACCTCTCCACCTCCTTCTCATGCACTCCTTGTTCTAATCACTAATTTACGATCCCCACTGACAAACCCACCCTCTCATGCATTGCTCTTTTTTCCACTCTTCATCTACTCATGCTTTTGTTCCATATTTCATTCACACAGTTTCACTTCATATTCGGCTACTCTCCTTATCTTGTCACTCCACACGCTCTCTATATTCGTTTCCTGAAGCAGTACATACTGTCTACTCACAACTAACTTGCTAAGGTTGGAGTTTAAAATTTCTCTGAACTTTTTCTTCCCCTTACTACCTATTTCTTTCACATCTCCAACTTCAGACCACCGAGCCTCGGCGCTTTCCCTCTCTTTACATTCTCGAAAGCTCTCTCCACTTCCTGCTCTGTGAAATCTATTACCTCTCCCATTTCTCCCCTTTTTCCTACCCATTGGGACTGTCGCTTTTTTGCATTTTTTAGCCCACTTGTTCAGCTCCACCTACGCCTGCCTCTTTATCAATTGTTTATTATCAAAATAATGAGATAAAATAACCTGAGGACTCAATGAACTATCTTTTACATCTATTAATTATTAAGTCTTCTAAACTATTTACAAATATTGAGTAGTATTATTTATCTTAGTATACACATTACATGAAAATGGCAACACTAGGAAAAGGCAGGAATTTTTTGACTAAACTTGGCACAAACGTTTAACTATTTAAAATCAGCCATTGATTAAAACTTAAAATAAGAAAACGAATGTAAACAGATTTTTAATAAATAATAGGTTGGTATGCCCCTACTCATCATTGCATTGATTCTAGCAGGTGATCCATAATCTCTTGAGGTATCTTTTTCCCAAGCAACCTGGAATTCATGCTGAAGAGCTTGCAGCGTCTGAGGAGAATGCAGGAAGTTCTTTAGTCTCCTCTCCATAATTTCCCACACATGTTCAATAGGAAAACGATCGGCATATGGGGGGCAATATCTTGCAATACTACAATAGGCAGTGTCTTGTTGGAAAAGTCTCCAAACTTCTGATGATATGAAAGAATATAGGGTTCTATGTCTCGAATGAATATTAAACGAGACGTATATTTAGTTATAGTACCCCATACCATATTACACAGGTCTCTCAACAGAAAATTTCATGTTGCACCTACGCCTTTCTTTCATTTTCACGCGGCCATCATGAATCCCCAAGCACAATCGGGATACATTGCTAAACACAACTACATGCCACTCGCAACTTATATCACTCTTAACGCTGCTATCGATGTTGAGCCTCTAGCGGTAGCACAAGATGTTGCCGATAGGATTACAAGTCAAAAATTTTGATTCTGCTGTTGTCAAGTCGAAGATGGCAATCTTGAACCTCATTTTTTTTTGTTTTCCCTCGTTGTCTCGTCTGTAAAGTTCCTGATACTCGCTAGACTACTTCTGATAGTAGCGCATAGCAGGGTTTTAATTTCAGTAAGGTGATTAACAATTTCTCTAATCAACAAATCAGCATAATGATACAACCAATTGGCGGCAATTTGGCGTTGACGCAATCTAGCCATAAACACACTATGAAAATGAACACTAAAGAAATGAACACTAAAGAAATGAACACAATTTTGCAAAGACCTATCAAATAAGTCATTACTACTTGATCCATATGAAAATCAAGGCTTTCTATAAATCAAAGTTTCATTATTTTCTTCTAAAGACGAGTGTAATTTTCAGTTTCTTCTTCATTACTTTACGAAATACACTGTATCGACTTATGTATCAATGAAAGTGAGAGAGAACAACATCTTTATTTGGACAAACAGAAATACATTTAGAACGCTTGGGTTATCGACCTTCGGTCTTTTTGCCCTGTCTTTATTCTAATTTATGTAAAAAAACAAAGAATTGCTGTCTAGCTTAACTGTCCGGATGATGCGAGCTAATGAATTGATGAAGAGTGATTGATGGATGGGGGGATATTAATAATAATAATTATTTATGGGTGCATACAATATGTTTACATACGTCACTACATAGAATATATATAGAAACAAAAAAACAGCTTATATATAATATATAAATTATAAATATTCTTAAAGAATAACAAATATGTACAAAGATTTAGATTACATATCACTGAAATCATTCACAAAGTATTCAATGAAACTGTAGAAACTCTTGATGTAGAGATACGATTTAATCTTTTGTTTGTATTTAGCAATTGCATAATAACTAGTCCCTACTTGGTAATTATGAATATCATTGTGCGTTAAATAGTTGTCTTCATGTTTTTTTAATATAGAGTAAACATTCTAATATGTACATGCAGGGAAGAGTTAATATTTTAAGTTGGATAAAAAAGGGTCTACACTCTATTTGATAGCCTACGTGAGCCAGTATCCGAATAGCTCTTCTTTGCAGTGCAAATAACTTTTGGGTGTGAAGAATGGCCATATTGAAGATGAGAATTAATTAATGCATAGTAGGCATTTTTTAGTACATAAGGTGACAGAGAATTATTTAGGTTACGTAGTAAAAAGATACTAGAACATACCTTTTTCGAGGTTTCATCTACATGAGCTTTCCACAGTAACTCTCGATCCAATGTAAAATCTAAATATTTTACATTTTCACTCAATATCCCATTATCCATATGTTTCAGTGTGAATACAAGTTGCACAGATTTAATATCATTAACGGAGAGCCGATTGCTTTGAAACCAGGATAAAGCCTTTGAATGTGACTGCTGGCTACACAGAGATACTTCATTTAAGTTTTTACCTTTGTTTATTAGCGTAGTATCATCCGCATATAGAACTATATTGGCATCTTCAATAAAGTTCGGGAGGTCATTTATGTACAACATAAAAGCAGTGGCCCAAGAATTGATCCCTGTGGCACACCGTGTTCAACATATCGAAAGGAGGATAATTTGTTGTTATTAAAAACTGCTTGTTTATGATTATTTAGGTATGATAGTAGCATGGAGCAGCCATTAGGGTGAATGTTATAACAATATAATTTTCGAAGTAAAATGGAGTGAGAAATGCAGCCAAAAGCTTTGGTTAGATCTAAAAACCTAGCCGCGCAAAATTCGCCAGATTCAAATATTTCCCGAATTAATTCTGTAAGTTCTAATAAAGCATTGGTGGTAGATAAGGATTTTCTAAAGCCGAACTGTTTATTTGAAATTAGTTTGTTATTCACCAAGAAAGATGATAGTTGTTTAAAAAGTACTTTTTCAAAGATTTTAGAAATAATGGGCAAAATAGAGATGGGTCGATAGTGACCCAAATCTCTACTATCCTCTTTCTTAAAAATTGGCAATAACTTGGCCACTTTTAAACAGTCCGGAAACACACTGCATTTGATGCAAGTATTTATTAATGACGTTAAAGGTGAAATAATAGCTTCTTTTATAGATTTTATTAAGATTCCATAAATATCCTTGGCTTTGCTATTTTTGAGATTCTTAATTATTTCTCTTATTTCCGATTGCGTTACGGTTTCGAAATTAAAATATTTAAGTAATGGCACATGAGTGAAATGTGACATCAAAATAGGATCGGTATTGGAAGTAGGTAGTTGTTCAACAATCCTTTCCGCAATTTGAGTAAAATATAAATTAAAATCATCACTATTAATTTCATTACAATTGCGTTTTTAGCATTCCTGTTACTGTTTATAACATGCCACATTGCACTAGCAGAACTTGACGAATGTTCAATAAATGCATCATTAGCTTTGATTTTAGAATCTTTGATTGCAATTCTGTATTTAGTGCGGTAATCATAAATCATATTAGGGTTTCGGGGAGTGCAAAATTTATTGAGAAAGGTTACATTGAAAGGATTGTTGGCAAATTTTACACTACTTATTCGTTGGGATATGGGGGTGACTTGAGTGGTTTCGTAAAGGAGAACATTAGAAGGATTGTGTAGGGGGTTAACGGTGTGTCTTAATTTGGTAAGGATACGTAGGGCTGACTTTTACATGACAAATTAATCGTAAATTTTTGGATATGGATAATTTGTATTATATCATCATATTTTGATCCCAGAAATCAAACTATTTGACTGTAGTTTTATTTGTGACTTTAAAAATAAATACATATAATGATTCTGTACTTGTAAAGAACATATCTAAACCAATGTTCTTTACAAGTACAGAATCATTATATGTATTTATTTTTAAAGTCACAAATAAAACTACAGTCAAATAGTTTTATTTTATAATAAAAAAAAATCGTTATTTGAAAGGGAATTTCTAGAAGATTTCAGAAAAATTAAAAAACATGTACTAGAAGAAACTGAAATCTATGAAGAGCAGTTCGACAAATAAGGCAAAGCATACAAGAAAATTCTAGAAATCTGAAAGAGAAATTGAAAATTTCAAAAAAAGTGAGCTACTTTTTATCTGACAATCTAAGGCCGTTAAATCAGTAAATGACTAGAATATAGAATAGTTGCCTAGTGAGTTCGAGATCTAAGCTGTTCAAACTTCAACATACACGTCAAGGTCTATACTTACTTACTAATGTTGTTTGCATTTTTTACGCCATGTTGTATTTTACTGAAGATTATAACATTGACTTGTTCTACGTGTTTTGTTTTCAATTCCGATTGTTAAGAAGTCATAAATTTGGTTAACAGCTTTCCAAAAATTTTAGGCACCGGTAACAACTGATAACAAAGATATTGGCCTGTAATTTTCAAAATTATGTTTGTTTTCCGATTGATATAATGGTGTAATAAAAACCATAAAGGACGACTAACTAAAAGTGCACAATTAAAACGGATTAGGATAGTTATTCGATTTTAATGACGAATTCTAAAGACGATATAGAGTATAAAGTAAGGAACTGCTTGTTTGATCAATTGCTGTTAATGGAATAGTATGAAATAAATCGAAACTATTTTCGCTTCCAGCAGGGCATCTCTTCATACCATTTTAAAAGATGTATCTAGTCCAACTGGACACGCCAAATGAAATATAATGATATGCAAAGAAGATATTGTATATTTTATGAAATAAAAGATGGAGTCCTACATTTTATTCGAATGTCATGAGCCAAAATTGCTTTATAAAAATGCTACGATTTTTGCGTTTGAAAGTAAAAACGACTGAACTAAATGTTTGGGAAAAGATAAATTTGCTTTAGTATGAAGAGTACAGAACGCATTGATATATAACAGCAAAACATGTTCGAAGCCACCAACAAATAACACAATGGATGTAGGTTTATCCAATAAGTGTCGAATACGTCGATAAATGTGATGTGAAAAGCGAATATATTGTACATGAATTTCTGTGCTTAGGGAAAGATCTTACTTCATCTTTCCTTAAGTACAGAAATTCATGCACAATTTATTTGTTTTATATCTCATTGGCTAAATCTGAAGGTGGTTGACCCATTTCCTGGCTGTGGCAGAACCAATGCCTCCGAAACGATCCCTGGTAATAAAGTTTTTGCATAGGAATTTCTTCTGAAAAATACAAAAGAATTAAATTGAACGCTTTACAATGCAGTTTTATATATAGGGTGACTATACTCTAAAAAGCTATAAAAGCAAACCGAATACAAAAGTACTTCTCTAAATGTTTAAGAAATAAATTTATATCAGCGAAATCAGGAATAAACGCCTTTCAGAAACCATTAAGCTTTATAATAGAACAAAATTTGGGGTTGATTGGACCTACTTAATGGCAAGGATGTTTAGTGTTAAATGTAATAACCGTAGACATAGTATCCTTATATTTTACAAAATCCTTAACTTAACCTGCATACATGCATGTGTTCTGTATAAATAAACACAGGTGCAAATATTTCACGCAAATATTTTCTTAATTCCAGTTAGAAGAGAAATGTGCAATGGAATATAAATTTAAAAAAACGACCTATGAACGTTCTAAGTCGTAAGGTAATACAATAGGCTATAGTTAATAAAACAATAAGAACATGTATAAATCTTTTTAAATAATAAGAAAATTTAAAATTAATATAATTTTTTGATAATTTACAAAATAATAATTAACCACATAGTTCTTCCATTGTATTATTAGTGAATTTATTTGTATGTGTAAATGAGCTTATTAATTTCAAGGATGAATCTTACATTACTATAAAGCATTTATAATGGAATCCCAATAGAGAATGCAGATCTTTTGATGAAATAAACCAGACAAATTTCTCTTATGTTATCATTAATAGTTGCTCACGATCTGGATTTCCTTGCTAAATATTAAATAAATATTAAACCTAACTATATTTTTAAAATGTCACATTGACATACACATAATAAAATAACTCCAAGAAAATTGGATAAAAATAGCCACTAGTAATGGCTAAAATATTGCCTCAATGGTAAAAATGACCTCCTGATCGTCATCGAAAACAGGAAACAATGGTTTGAGTGGAAGAACACTGCCCTGTGAACTCCGCCTTCAAGTCCTGCGATCTAAATTCAAGTTATTGTAAATGTATCTTATTATCTTATTTTGTATATTTTTTTGTAGGACTTGTAAAGTAAATAAACTAAACTAAACTAAACTATACTATTAACGCCTATACTAGCATGTGTCACCGAAACAATTGTTTTCCTGTTGAAAATAATTCGTGCAAATGCGATAACACTGAGTAACTGAAGAATTATATTAAAACAAAAACGTTTCTCTCGATGCGCACTTGTTCGACAACATTATTTTGCATCTTGAAGTGTGAGTATGTACTTGCGTTGTCGGGTAAAACTTTTAAGCGTTTAATTATTAAAAAAAAACTTGAACTTCGTCGTAAGTGTGTGTGGATGTTATCGGTTCTCTTAGCGTTAAATTTGCCAATAATCCCCACAACCAACCTTTGTTAACCAAATTCTGTATTCCCCGAAACCCAAATATCCATTCGAAATATCAACATCCTCCCCTCACAATTCATGAATTCATTGTTGCGAATCATCAGGACAGTTAAGCTAGCTAGCAAAGATTTTTTTTTCTCTCACCTTAAATTCAAAGGCAGGGCTGAAAGACCTCAGGTCTATAGCCTAGACGGACTAACACCATCTGTTTGTATTGTATTCATATTTATTGTTATTATGTATTTTGTTGTGTCCAAATAAAGATTATTGTATATATATATATAATGCTTATAAAAATAACCTTAATTATATATTTGGTTTGTTAAATCTGTATTTTTAATGGTTTGTTTAGGTGATCGGATTTTGAACGTTTTTTATTTCTTTGTAATCGAAATAGCAAAGTAGCATAATAGTAGTACTTTATTTAAAATTGTGTATTTAGTTTAAAATTTCTATTAATATGCATTATTTTTTAATTAGCTAAAAATAACAATTTTTTTCGACTCGTTTGTTTTTATGTTGAGTGTTTATGGATTTTAAATTCATCACTATTTGGACAATTTGCATTTATTAGGATCACCATATGTTCCATAAAAAGTGAACGCCAAGACGTTAATGTAAGTGAGTTTTGCTTATTAAATAATTTGAATAACCTCTTCTGTTCTTGAGTATTTTATAAATAATATTTTTGAGTTCTTATGAATGTTTAACTTAAAAAAGGGGTAAATGAAAATAATTTTTAAGTTTCCTCTACAATTATTTACTATTTATTGTATAATATACAATAAATAGTGGTATCTTATCAATTTTTGACACAACTATAGTTTCGACCTTTGCAGGTCATTATCAAGTGTTGAATAAGACATTTATAATATATTGTAAACTTTGTTTGTCTATATTATACAATAAATAGTGGTATAAAAACATAAAAATTATTTTCATTTACTCTTTTTTAAAATGAACTACCACATAGTAACGGTCGCTACCATCATTTTCATTCAATGTTTAACTTGTTTTTTAATAAATTATGGATCGCTTTTTGCAATTTCTTAAATGGTTTTTTTTTTCATCAAAATTTAAAATTATCAATATTTTTTGGTCTTTTTGAATGTGATTGGTTTCAAACTGACAATTTCTAATTGTTTTTTCTGAAATCTGAAAATCTGTTTTTTATTAATTTCTTCATAATTTAACTTATACAAACTGTTCAAGCACAAACGCTTTTTAAATTAGTTTTAGAAAATACCAAGTTTTATCCTAAATTTTAAAGCTATAAAAATACGTGTTTACAATGATAATACAAAATAATTATTGTTAAAAATTACGAAATACCTATTTTTGTTTTATTATATATAGAACATATTTATTAACAAAAATACAAGCGATATATACAGGGTGTCCCGTTAATGTGGGGAAATGGCTGGACCATATATTCCTGGGGTCAAAATATGATGATTTAACACAACTTATCTATATCCAAAAATTTACGGTTAAGCCAGAATTTGTCCTCAAAGTTTCAAAAAATTTTATTTCTTTTGTTTATAACAATTGAACGCTTTCTTCGATTTGAATGAAATTTATTATTGATAACTACCATAATATAATACATGATTTCAGTTATTATGGTCATTAGTGATGAACAGGAAGTATAAAAAACAGTAGTACCACCACTTAAAAACTAAAATATTTTTTATCGTTGCATACAATAAAGCTGAAAAATATTTTTTGAAAGATCAATTAATTCTAAAACTTTTTTGTATCTTAATAATATTTGATATCTTTTATGGTTTTTGCACAAAAAAATAAAATATGAATAGTAGTAGTATGCTAATTTGCACTCATTAATAAGTAAATCAACTTACACAATTGAATAAAAATTTAATAATATTAATTGATACAATAAATCAAAACAACATATAACACTTTTTAAATAATTTCCTTCGCAAAATCCTAATACAAGCAAGAAATGCTGCAAATATGAATATTTATGAACTATAATAAAGTTAAAAATAAATGATTTAAAGACACTCAGTAATTATTATTTTACATATTTACATTTTTTAAACAAAGACGGCCACGAAAATCATATATTTTCGAGTTGATAGAAAACTAGATTTTTAGTAGATAAGAAAAATATATTTTATTTTTTTGTGCGAAAACCGTACAAGATATCAAATATTATTAAGAAACAAAAAAGTTTTAAAATAAAATTCTATTTTAGGCAGTATTTTTTTAGTTTTTATTGGATGCACCTAAAAAAAATTTTTTTAGTTTTTAAGTGGTGGTACTACTGTTCTTTATACTTCCTGTCAATCACTAATCACCATAATAACTGAAATCATGTATTATATTATAGTAGTTATTAATAATAAATTTCATTCAAATCGAGTAAAGCGTTCAATTGTTATTAACGAAAGAAAGAAATTTTTTTGAAACTTTGAAGACAAATTCCGGCTTAACCGTAAATTTTTGGATATAGATAAGTTGTGTTAAATCATCATATTTTGACCCCAGGAACATGTGGTCCAGCCATTTCCCCACATTAACGGGACACCCTGTATGTATATACCGGGTGTTCGATAAAAACTTTGGTTTTGGATTTGGATCAACTAAAAAACAAATTTAATGGCCCTTTAAATACTATGAAATGACTTTCAGCCCGGATTTATCAGTATCAGTGTGTCTGGTTAGTTTGTCTCTGATGATGATGTGATGCGATACATTAGAATTTTATGAATGGAGGGGTTTTGTATTTTGGGATCAGGTTCGACTTTCTGTAGTACTAGAGGGAAAGGATGTGTCGGTTAAAGTAATTTTTGGCAATTTTTTCACTTATATATAGAAGGCGTTCATTGATAGGAATGACAGAGGTAGTGTCATATATGAGTTAGAAGGTTAGAAGGATTATGTACAGGCTTGATGGAGTGACCAAATTTGCTTATAGTTTTTAGGGAAGATCGGTCGCCAACTTAGATATTCTGGATAGTAGGATTGCAAGAGTTGGAGAAAAGAACATTACCATAGTCAAGTAGAGGGCGGTAATTTCTGAATAATTTAGCCCTAGTTGTGTTTTATTTTGTTTAAAGCTGTATAGTTTTTGAAATTTGGTTACTGATCTATAATAATTCATATGTATTTTATGGAGATAAAGGGAGAAACAGATGTAAATAATGTGTGCAGAATTATTGTACGGTAATAGGGAATTAGAAGCTGGGATTTGTGAGGATTAATTTTAATTCGCTGTTGCAGAGATTGTAGACCTCTGGGTATGGTGGGTGCATGAAAAATTAGGAATGTGTTATCTGCAAATGAGACTTTTATAGGGATTAAAGTAAAAAGGATCAGGATTGTATATGTCAAAGTAGAACCTGTTGTAGAGTGGTGGAAATAGAGGGGATTCTTGAGGGAGACCTTGTGCAGAAGTAAAAGGAGGGAAGTAAGAGTTATTGAGCTTGACTTTTGAGGTTCTGTTTGAAAGGAATTGCTTGATAATAAAAATGATATGGGTAGGGATTTTAAGAAAGTAAATTGGTAATTCGAGATGAAGTCTCAGATACACGACAGTATTTTGTTACACATTAAACTCAATGCTCATTTTGTTTTATATAACGTGGTACGTTAATGTATTTAAACCATTGGTTACCGTATAAGCAAATATCTGTTATACAAAACGTAAAAAATGTGTTTAATTTGTGATTAAATATGTATAATGAAGTAAAAACCTTGATCGTCAATCAGTATTTTATTTTTGAGGAGTGATTCGTATATTTTTTCCTAGTACGGAGAGTATTGTGATTTGACGATAGCTGGATATTAGGGATGCAGAAAGGTCACGTTTTGGAATACAAATAGATTATATTCTCTAAAAAATATTGGTTCTAGTAAATTAAATTGAGGATATTAACGATATGATCATGTATAGGAGTTGGTAAGGATTTTAATATATGTATATGTACTACGTCTTGTCCAGTCGTTGTATTTTGCTCTTTAAAGTATCAAAATATTCTTTTTTTGTGAAAATATCCGTTATTTTTGAACTGCTATTAAACTTAAAACAAAAATCGTTGTATCAGTCAAGAACAAGTTGAAGCGTTGATTTATCAAAAGTAGACTCCTGTGTCCTTGAATAAATAGCATTGAAATGTTCTGCGAATTTACATGTAATAATGTCTGAGTCAGTTATAGTATCGTTAGTAATAGAATCATACAGTTCTTTTATTTTTTTCTTTATTTTCTTGCAAGTATTGATGCAAGTTTCGGTCATATATTCAATAATAAGTTTTTTAATGTATTTGTTCCGTTTGTTAAATTTTTGTTGAAGGTCTCCGTATATTTATCTTTTAAATTTAATAGGGCAATATTTTATATTTAATAATATTTTTAAGGCAATACATTTTGGAAGAGGATATTTATTGAATTATTTCTTCATTTAAAGAGTGTTTTGTTTAATTTATTTTAATTGGGTGATTGTGTAAGAATTTTTATTAGGATTAGAGTAACAACTTTTTTTGTCACATTTGAAATTATGAATTAGGCTAGGAAATTTTTGTGGGAGATTAGATGGTATTTTTATTTGGAAGTTGATGGATAGGTGGTCAGAGCATAGATCGGAGACAATGTTGGTAGAGTGTATAAGGTTTTGAATATTCTACGAACAAAAAGGGCATCAGGAGTGGTGCCTTGTGAGTCATTGAAAGTGGGTGGAGTGGGGATATATATGAAGAGTTGGGTAGGAATAATGAAGGGTGTCGCGATTTTGGTTTGTGTTAAAGTTGCCAATGATAATAGCAAAATTAAACAATAAGGGGGACGGGAAAGGTGCTATGGTGAAATGAAAACATTCCATTGTCTCTATATTATTGTTGTTGTGATTCATTTTTGGGGGATTAACTTTGCCTATATTAACAAACCTATGAGATTCAGCTATTGATACCCCTCTTTGAAAGTAGAATGGAGTTTTGGATTTGGTTTGGACGAGCGTACAGAATTGTGTATGATTCTTTGTTAGATAGTTGTTGAGGATATAGGATTTACTAGCGAAAGAGTTAACACATTTAAAATATTGAATCTTAATGATAGAGTATGTGTGCGAAGGGTGGGAATAATATCGGGGGCGGCAAGATCAAATATAACTACAAACATTTTATTACCGGAGAAATATACATGCGTTTAGATATTGTACGAGTTTATTAGTCGATCACTTAGATTTTTCATTTAAGCTTGTCGGTTGGTGTTACTTGGGTTATTAATTTCTGTCGTATATATGATTAGAAAATGGCAATGAAGGGTTTATTGATGCACACGTGATTCTTTAATGTAAAGGTCATCAATTTTGGGTGATTTTTTATTTGTTCAGTGCATTTTTATATTTGGTATTCCCTCAATTAATTGACGCGGACAATTTGGACATTTGGTGGACCAAGCGCTGTGATCTTTTCTAAAGGATGTGCATTTGACTTGAGTAGGCGGAAGTAAAAAGTTCGCTAGCGCTTTTAGCGCGGATTTTATCCTTGCACTCAGCTGTGATGTGATCAAATTTAGAGAATTTATTACACGGCGTTGAAAGGGGTTGTGCTGTCATACTCTCCTCTATGGGGTAAATTTTTGCAGAAAAACTTCAATTGTTGTAAATGTTTCGTGCTTGATCTGTGCGAGGCTATGATAATATGAACCATTTTTGTTTTTAAACCAGTGGCTCTTAAAATAATTTAATGGCAGGATATATTCTCGATTCCGAGCGTGTTTAAGGGGGGAAACACATGTAAAATTTTTTTTTTTCGATTTTTTGTTTTTTGCATAAAAACCTTCCTTATACATTTAAAATTTATCCAACGAAATATTAAAGTGATCGCAAAAGTATTCACGGACATATAACAGAGTTTCTACCTCCGTGCCATGAGCCGATTTTATCTTATAGTCTATGGAAATACAAACAATCGTTGTTTGTTTGTTTTAACGTCGCGGTGATTGTTGCCGTGAACAATGTATCCGAAACGTAATAAAGACGAGTGTCATCGTGCAAGTAGACCGAAAAAAAAAGACAGTTCAAAGGGAATCAGCACCGAAGGAACCGAAGCATTTGAACTGCGGCAAAAAACGTTCAAATTGGCGCATATATCACTGCTATTACATTCAACGAAGGATACAAAGGTTTCTGCAAAATTATGGAAGGGATGGAATGTATCATTGGCCAAAATACTAGGATTTTCGTTGACAACAGCCAGAAAAAAGGCTCAAGCCGAGCTTAACTACTTCTATGAACGGGAGGAAGGCACTCTCTATGTCCCGGGATCGCCTTTTAATTATAAGTTTACACAAATTACGCTTTTTCTAAACTTAAAACTTTAAACGCGTTTTAACTTTGTCAATTTTCATTCAAATCGCTTGAATTTTTGTCTGCTCAACAGCTAATAAAATTTTGTTCTAAATGAACCTCTGAAATCAGAAAAAATTAATAATAGATAATTATTACGGTCCGAAAAAAGAGTCAAATTTTGAATTTTTTTTTTCAGCAAGTTGCAGAAATCATATATTTGTTTTTTTTTCTACTTTCTGAGGTTCGTTTAGGATAAAATACATCTAAGAAAAGGATTGTGCAAGAAAAACTTAAAAAAAATAATTTTTAATGCCTCCAGAGTGTACGCCAATTTAGTCGGTATTACCAACATGGCGGCACAATCGGTTGAATAGAGGGCTAACCAATTAGCGGAAAGACTTCAAATTTCCTAAAATTACAGCCTATTGTATGCCAAATAAAGTTCAGAAACAGTGAGGTTGTATCTCTTTTAGTTTGGCCAAAAAAAATCCCAAAAAAGGCTATTTTTATGACCGATTACACGTATTTCCCCCCTTAAGTGTGAGCTGATAAACGCGTCTTCAATTTCAGTTTCTATGATGGTGCTGTTGAGTTGGGCAGGCAAGAAGATGAGGTCGACATTGAGAATGTGAGGATAACATTTTTATTTTTTAGGATTTTCAAGTTATTTTCGCAAGTTGACTCATTTAAATTCTATTTAATAATAAAACCATGTTTGGTTTTAATAATTACACTGTATTTGTCTTTTGCTTTAATTTTAAATGTTTACTACAAATTTCTAACTACCATAGTTTCAATAATCACTTAATCGAATCTGCAGTCGCTGAATAAAACAATCCAGTGCTAACAATTTGTCTATAAGAATATCTGGCAATCAAGAGTTTTTAGTTAGGTGAGAAATTATTCACTGTTGCTATTTAAGTCTATATTTACTTATCATTAAGTATATGTTAAATTAGCTAAGAAGAATTTATATTATAGATATTTTAGCACTATTCCTAAAATATGATTATAAATTATAATATAAAATATATAATTACAAAATTAATACCTTTTGGTTAGCACGCAATTCAATATATTATTTGATTTATTAAATAATGTTTATTTATTTAAATACGTATATACGCGTTTCCATAATCCTATGTACGTATTCGAGAAAGTATAATGCAATTTCTCCCCCTTTATTCCATTTTTACATCATCCCTGATTCTGGGAAATTTCATCCACCTGTCCTGCACAAGGGAATTCCCTTTACGCTCCCGCTTTACATCCCTTCCGTGCACGTTACGCGCCGTTGTTTATTATTTCGCGAGTGCTGTAAAATCCCGAGGGCGTATATTTCACTTATACCGATAGGAAATTTGTTGTCACACTATAAATTGAGGAAGAACATTGATTGAATATACCATTTATTTAATATTTGTTTTATAACGCGTCTCATAAATTTAGCGCTACTATAACACTAACAATAATATGCTAAATTGTATGTAATTGGTCGCGATATATACTGAACTGCTTACTACATATCTGTAAGTAATATCTATTACTAGTTATAAATACTAGTGCCAGTCCCACAGCACCACTAGATATTAATATATAATACATATTCAAAAACTGTCCTTATTTAATCATAAGAATAGTTGCGATTGTTACTACGTAGTAATTCATGATAAACACTAAATTAACTATGTTTTTAAATCAAGTGAGATGGAAACAAATTTGAAAATTGGGAGAAGCAAAACTTTTGTTATGTTCTACTTCTTTATTTTCAGGTAATCGGCACGTGTTTTGGTCTTTACAGATCAGTATGAAGGTTAAAACTAAATTGTAGATGAAAAATTTTGTAATTGTATATATATATATATATATATATATATATATATATATATATATATATATATACAAATAAAATAAGTCTAATTGTAAGAAATTCCAGCGCTAGTGATATTATGGGTACTGACAATTTCGTGCTGAATATTAATAAGGTAGTGGGGATTACCTTATTAATGATGGCTCGTCTTATCTTTATTCCCTATTATAAGTTAAGCTTCCGACATTTTCGGCAAATATGGATTGGTGTACTTATTGATCCATTTATAATTCTTTTTCTGTGTTGGCGTTTTCTCAAACTCAATTTTCTAGATACCTGATCTTTTTAGTAAGTCTGGATTTTCTATTTTGTTACTGATTATTTTCTGTCCTAAATTTCTTGTTTTCTATTGTTGCTTTTATGTTGTGTGATTTAACTGTTTCTTGTTTCTTTGTGCTACAAATATGCTTGAATCGTTGTCTATTTTGTTCCCTTCATTACATAGTACTTTTTAAAAATAATAATCGTTTATGCCTTTTTGATATCTTGAATACTAGGTTCTGGTCACATCCGTTGTTGTTGTCGATTTGGATTATTGTGTTTATTTCATCTTTGTAAGCTTAATCTTTCACTGGAATAGCTAAAAGGCAGTGAATATATGAGTTGAGCACTGACTTTTTGATTTGGAATTACTATAACGAATCATTTAGCATTATAGTATATGTTGTGGTTAGTTTTCTATATGTTTTATACTACAGTTTGTTATTGTATATTTATTGTAAAGTATAAGAAGTTGATTCTAGTGTTTTATTATTTCTCTATTGTGAACTGAATATATTTGTTGATACTGTTTAGTGTCTGTAAAAACATGTCTAGTTGTCGGTTCGAATCTCCCTATATGCAGAACACATCATCCACGTATCATATTGGTGTCGATGTTCTTTCTTATTTGGTTATTGGTATCCAGCAATTTTTCTTGGCATTTCTACATGAAGATTTCTGTAAATAATGGTGACGGCGGGAACCCCATTGGAAGAACATCTTTCTGTAGGTAGAATTTGTCGTTGAAATGAAAATAATTTGGTTTTAAACAAAAATCGATGTTTTATTGAGTTCTTATAATTGACGTGAATAAACTTTTTACGTCAAATGTTACCAAAATGACATTTTTGTTAACAGGTGAATGTTTTGTTCTTTTGACGAAATCGATTGAGTTTTTTTTATAGAGTAATCAGATCTGTGTGGTATTAACTGTGGTAATTTGTAATTGATGTATGAACAAGCTTCATTTATCGGCACTCGGCAATATGACACTACTGGTCGCATCGGTATGTCTTGTTGGTTTTTGGCATTCCATATAGTGTTGATGCACCAATCGATCCGATGTCTATAGATTAATGCAAAGGCTTCTTAATAGAATTTATTTATGTATTCTTTGTAGCGACATTTCCCACATCTTTGCTTGACAATTATACGACTATTATATATCCTCAAATAAGATTTAGGATTAATCATTAAACACTACCATAATTTAAGGCCATCTTGTGTTACTACTAACGGCTTAACATTGACAGCAACGTTTACAGTGGTGTAAGTTGCGACTGCACTAGAATCTATAGTGGTATTATAGCATGGTTAACCTCTTTTGTTTACAAATTGGGTAAATTAAAGCACTTGTTATGTTCCATAATTTTATTTTCAGTTTCCTGACACGTGTTTCGATCTTTTACGATCATTCTCAAAGTATAAACTAGTTTATACTTTGAGAATGATCGTAAAAGATCGAAACACGTGTCAGGAAACTGAAAATAAAATTATGGAACATAACAAGTAACAACAAACTAGTTTATACTTTGAGAATGATCGTAAAAGATCGAAACACGTGTCAGGAAACTGAAAATAAAATTATGGAACATAACAAGTGCTTTAATTTACCCAATTTGAAAATTTCGTTCCATCAAGAATGTAGTACAAGAAGTATTGAATATCTTTTGTTTACTTGTTTTTCTTTGTCACTTGGTTCATCTTCTGCGACCAGCCTGACGCTCACTGATGGTATATTGATTTCGGTGGCGAATAGCAATTTCTCTAATCGAAAAACCACCTTCGCGCAAACCAACGATATGACCTGTGTTAAATTTGCTTAATTGGCAGTAATTTTCATATTAGCGCACTCTAGGTGAAATCAAATTCTCAAAACAAATAATGAAAAGCAAAAACTGAACTGAATAATATTTGGCAAAATATACACCTGATAAAAATGGTTACCACTTAATTTATTTGAAAAAAAATTCAATTAATTGCCATCTCTTAATAATTAAACGTTTATGCCAAGGTTTTTAAACAGTTTATATCTGTTCTTGGTGTGATTTATATAAAAAATATTCAGAAAATTCTTATAGTTTCAGAGGTATCCATAGAGAACATCTATAAAACTCATCCTGTATGGCACTATTGTATAAATAAAGTAATTAAAAAATATATAAATAAAATCCGTAAAATCAGTCGATAAAATAGATAAAAACATTGTATAAATAAATTAGATAAAAAATAAAGATAAATAATAAAAACAATAAGTAAATAGGGTCAATAAATTCACAAATTAAAATTGTGTTGATTATACTTTTCAAAACTATAGAATACTTACTTTCATAATAGTGTTTTGATGTATTTTTTAAATTTGTATGTAACAGGTTCTGAAAGCATATTTAAAAACATAATACCGAAATAATTTGGTCCATATCTATCTCTTTGCAGTTTTAGAGAGAATTAGTATATAGATTATTTTTATTTCTGGTATTGTTGTGTTTATGATGAACTATGAAAATCGGGAATTTTATAAAATGTTTTTTGCGTAAATAATACTTTCATAAATAAATAAACAAGGAAGTAAAAATATTCTTAAATTAATAAACTGAGCTCGACAATCTTCTCTATAATCTAGGCCAGAGATAGTCCGAATTTCCTTTGCATTGCAAACCAAAAAATCTTTGGCAGGAAGTTGAGTGTCCGCATAATAAAATCCCTTAGGATAGGTGGGAATGAAATAGAGCGAAATAGGGTGTTTTTATTACGGACAAAGAAACGTTGCTGTTTAGGTTTCTAATGAGAAATATTACCTTATTAAGTTTTTTTGACAATTCATTTCCATTGCTTCCCCATAATAATTGATTGTCAATGTGAATATCTAAGAATTTGACTGATTCTTCCGTACATAATCGTAGTGTTTTAATGTGAATAATATTCGTGATGTCTTGTTTCCATTTATGCTCAGTTTATTTGCACTAAACCACAATGTAGCTTTATGCTTTGCTACTTTATTTGTTTGTACTGATATACTCAGCTCATTTGCAGAAGAAATTTTATTAGTGTGATCAGCAAATATGACTACATTTACATCGTCCATATAATTAACAAAATCTTTGCAATAAATCAAATATAACAGCGGGCCACGTGCTTGATTAATAATTGTTCAGATGATGTCTCATTCGTTCATACCACTTGTGTTCTAATTTATAGAAATGATAAAACAAGTTTACACGCAAAGTGCTTTTTTATAATAATTTGCAGTGAGATATCAAAGGCTTTACTTAGGTCAACAAACGTGGCCATTGCATATTCACCACCCTCAAAGCGGGATATTATTTTATCAACAAAATTAATTATTGCATCTCCAGTGCTCTTTCCTTCTCTAAAACCGTACTGAGACTCAGACAGGAGTTTATTTCCTTCAAGAAAGGCGACTATTTGCGAGAACATAATTTTCTCTACTATCTTTGAGAAGATGGAGATAGAGATAGAGATAGGTAAGAGAAATAAGTCTATAATTATTGAGATCGTTTTTATCACCTATATAGGTATAACTTTCACCAACTTAAGTGCATCTGGAAACACATCATTTGCTAATATTTGGTTGACGAGTTTTGTTAACGGTTCAAACAAAACATCGACAAGTTTTATAGGGTGTTCAGAAAGTAGGGACGAATATGAAAGTTCTATGGAAGATTAAAAAGTTTTTTGAAACTGTAATTTTTATTTACACATCTCCCATTGATGTATGAAAAATAATATCCTCCATATGACCATGGAAGGCCGCGCGGAAAGAAGCAATGCGTTCATTGAGATCTTGATGACGCGTAAGATAATTTTTTGGGGAGACTTTTAAGTCAGCAGAGTAATAGTTTCATGGGATGTGAGGCATGTCACACTATCTTGTTAAAACCAAAAATTGTCATTTTCATCCACAACAGGAGACAAAACCAATCAGAAAGCTGTCGCCGTTCACAGTGACTTTTTATCACTTGGATATAGTGACCAAATATTTTCTCTGGCAAAAAACGTATTTTTTAGGATGTTCAAGTTCCGTGGTTGATAAAAGTGAGCTATGTTACATAATGATTTCAATAGAATATTTAATAAATCAGTGTAAGAAGAATCTATAAATTTAGTTTAGTTTATTTACAATACACAAAATCTCTTTTAAATTTGGATCATAGATCTTGAAGGCTGGGTTGATGACTTCTCATGTTCTTCCACTTGACCCATTATACTTACCAGCTGGTGATAAGACTTATCAGGCGATTGTGGCCACTGAGGTAATATTTTTGCCATTTCTAGCGCGTTTATATAATTATATAAAATAATATCCTCCATATGACCATGGAAGGCCGCGCGGAAAGAAGCAATGCGTTCATTGAGATCTTGATGACGCGTAAGATAATTTTTTGGGGAGACTTTTAAGTCAGCAGAGTAATAGTTTCATGGGATGTGAAGCATGTCACACTATCTTGTTAAAACCAAAAATTGTCATTTTCATCCACAACAGGAGACAAAACCAATCAGAAAGCTGTCGCCGTTCACAGTGACTTTTTATCACTTGGATATAGTGACCAAATATTTTCTCTGGCAAAAAACGTATTTTTTAGGATGTTCAAGTTCCGTGGTTGATAAAAGTGAGCTATGTTACATAATGATTTCAATAGAATATTTAATAAATCAGTGTAAGAAGAATCTATAAATTTAGTTTAGTTTATTTACAATACACAAAATCTCTTTTAAATTTGGATCATAGATCTTGAAGGCTGGGTTGATGACTTCTCATGTTCTTCCACTTGACCCATTATACTTACCAGCTGGTGATAAGACTTATCAGGCGATTGTGGCCACTGAGGTAATATTTTTGCCATTTCTAGCGCGTTTAGGTCTAATTTTTAGAGACCTTATTATTAAAGTGATGTGTGCTTCTACCAAAATGCTAATTTCAAATCTATGATATTATTGGGCTAATTCTAGACAAAATTAAATATGTAATTAAGTTGAATCTTTCTAATAAGTTCAATATCACAAAAACCTATTATTACAGATATTCAAAAAACTAGTAGTGGAATAGCTTTGTGGTAATATTAGGCTTTCTTGCCTCCAAACCTCCCCAAATAGTATCAAATATGTTTACGCGATAATAATATTAAAATATTTTTATAATATTATTGTTAAGACTTCCTTAAACTGTAAATTTTGAAAATTGGAATGTCTGGGTAATATGGCTTAATTATCTTTCTATTTTAGAGATCATTTGTTATTTTTTAGAGGACTGACTGAAACTTAAAGTAAATTATCCCTAACAAGCATATTATTCAAATAAGAGGCAAATCTTCTAAAACGCGAAGCTATTCAAGAATATTAAAAAAAATATTATAGATTCCATTGATCTAAAATTTTGTACAAAAAATAGATGCTGAATAAAATCTTCTTAAATACTCAAAGATTAACTTTTCAGAGGGCAGCTATTCTTTGAACGAAAACAAACAGAATTATTCTATATGCACTCTTAGACAAGATCGTTAAAGTAAAATATTTCACTGGATTTTCATTTCAACATACGGAAACGTATTGTGTTCAAGATGTTTTTGTTAATGGAAATATAGGCGATTTAACAAAATAATATGGCCAATTTAAAAACATCCTCCTAAAGCACAAATTAATTTTATTATAATTATAGTTAGACCGTTTCGAATATTATCCTATTTGTTTTTATCATAGATGCCTTTATAGCATATTAACAAATATTGGCACAAAAAAGTATACAGGGTGACTGACGAAAAGCCTTTGGTGCTGTATCTCGCTTATTTTTTATTCGATTTTATTAAATAAAACATTAAATTAAATCATTTTTAAAAGACTTTAATATGAACTCAACTTATATTTTTCTTGCGTCCAGTTTTTGACAAAAGACGATCAACTTTTTTTCAAATTGCAGTGTATATATATTTTTTATTGATCCGCAAGAAGATTTTTTTGTGAATATAAAATTCTAAATAATTTTATCCATAAACCAAACTAAAAAGTCGAGAAATTAAGGATTTAAAAATAAAAATAAAAAATCAAGTATCCATAGTAAACAAAATACAGAATCTCTTTTAAATGTCAAAAGTGACAATGTCGGCCATTGATACAATACTGTAACGATTTTTAATAGTTTCATAATTAAAATGTTGCAAGATTTCAAACACAGTACTACTACTGTACTACAATTTTGTGCTTCTTCACAAATCGTTTTCTGATAGAGTAATTCCATGTGCCTACAAATTTGGAAGACTGGTGTCTAATAATTTTTGTGGAAAATATTTTCCAAAACTATTTAGTGCTAACGAGTAGTACGGTATATTAGGAGACAGAGAAGTGGGTCCTTTTTTACTAAAGGCATACTTAATAAAAAAATGTTATTGTTACCTAGCAAACGAAATAAATAATTTTCTGGAAAAATTGCCAATAGCAGTGCTGAATACAATCGGGTTGCATCAGGACGGTGCTACACCACATACATTTACATTTTTTAATATTCGTTTTAGTTTTTTCTTCCCTTTTAAAATACATTGTTTTTTGTTCTTTATGATTACGTATTCGAAAAAAAATTCTCTATTATAAATACTAATAGACTACTTCTTCATTAATTTTAATGGTGCAATTATTAAAAATCATTTCAGTATTGTACCAATGACTGACAGTGTTACTTTTGACATTTGAATAGGCTCTGTATATTGTTTACTATGGGTACTTGATTTTTAATTTTTTTTCAAAAAATCCTCAATTTCTCGACTTTAGTTTGATGAATGGATAAAATCATTTACAATTTTGTATTCAGAAAAAAATCTCCTTGCGGATCAATACCAAATAAATATACAATGCAATTTGAAAAAAAAAGTTGATCGCTTGATATGTAAAAAATACAAATTTTGTCAGCATGCTGAAGGGCGGAATTCACTTGCATTAAATGTTCTTTCATATTGGCGACCATCCTGGAAGTGGGAAATGATTACTTTCTTTATGGCTGCTCTGCATAGTTCGGTAGTAGTTTTTGAGAACCATTTTCTTAAGTTTTAAAGCCATGATATTATATTTCTTCCTGGTCCTCTTTTACCATAGGCTTTCCTTGAGAGAACAGATTTTAGAAGACGATATTTGGTCTCCTTTCTCAAAATGTGTCCAATTATTGTATATAATAGTTTCGTCTTCTTGAAGTAGTGAAAACCACTACTTCCAAGTCTTTCTTAATTCTTTCCATCACTTAATTATTGGTCAGTGTGTTTACATTTCGAAAGCTTCGAGTCATCTTCATTTGATAATATACAAACACATTTTAGTGGTAAAAACATTGTTCTGTTTCTGTGTGGTACTAAGGCTTAAATGCTTTAATTTGCTTAGGCTACATTTATTAAGTAGTTGTATATTTTTATGTAAGAAGTATATTATATATTGCTGAATATACTTTATTACAAGAGTATTTAATGAGAAGATGTAACACTATAGTCTAATTAATAAAAACATGCTGATTATTGTAAGTACATTGACATAAAGGATTATCAAACTAACTTAGCTAACTTTTATTGTAAAGCAATTAATAAACTAAATTTGTAGATGTAAACTGGTCGAAGCAGATTATTTGGTTTCAAAAAAGTGTCGAAGACAACAATGTTTGGAACTTTTGGTTAATTCCTGACTATATCTGAAGTCAAATTAAAAACATACACAGGGTTGGGATAAAGTATGGAACCAAGTAAATATCTTTAAAACAAAACTGACGATATCTTTTAAATTTTGCAGGTAAGTACAATAGAGCAAAATAAATCTGATGTACATTTTTTGTTAATAATATACTTCCGGTTTAACTGGAAATACCCTCAATTTTTTAAATTTAAATAGAGGAATACAGCTCTTTAATCAACCACTCTTAAGTAAAAATCCATTTAGATAAACAAATTGATGTTGTTTGTATTCATAGTAAGAAATAAACAAGTACCATTTAGTAGGTGACTGTTGTCAAACTGTCAAATTTTAATTTACGGAAATAAATTGTAAATACCATTAAGAATGGTTTATTTTAGTGAAACAGATTGTATTGAAATATTAATGACGATTGGTTATAATGATCGTCTTAGAACTCATGAAAAAGTTGCCATATTTTTAATAATTTGCATCCTGAAAGAAATCCCATATCACGTTCAACAGTTACTAAAGCATTACAATGTATTAACAATACAACTGGGAAGGTGAAACCTGGATGACTGCGGTCAGCAACGAACAAAATCACCACAATGTTGGCATTAAACCATGGTATAAGTCGACGTTCTGTAGGAAAGATATTGAAAAGTGAAAAGTATCATCCGTATAAGAAACAATTGGTTCAAGAATTGTCAGATGATAATTTTTACCGACGACTGACTGATGAACCTGTAATATTGTCGAACATTTTGCATCTATGTAGTGTTTTTCGATTAGGCAACTTTTTGTTTAAATGAAACAGTTAACCATCCTAACTCAAAATATTGGTCAAATGAGAATTCTCATTGGATTCATGAAGCACATACCCAGCATCCATAGAAGTTGAATGTTTGGATGGAAATTGTCGAAAATATGCTTATATGCCCATTTTTATAGAGTAGACGGAAACTTGTATGGCGACGAATTATTTCAAATTATTCCTTTACTTTAACAGAATGAGCAGTTACTATAAAATATTGGGTTTCAACAAGATGGAGTACCTCCTCACTATGCTTGTTTATAGATAGATTAGGGATTTTCTAGATGCGGATTTTCCAAATCGATGGATTGGACGTACAGGATTGATAGAGTGGTGTTCTCCGGATCTTAGCCCATTAGATTTTTTCTTTAGGGTCATCCAAAATCATGTTTACGTTAAACAACAAACACGCTTGCAGGGATTGAGACAAAGAATTATTGATAAATGTGAACTAATAAGTAAAGAAGTATTTGAAGAATTGATTTAAGCATTTGTTAATAGGCTGAGATATTGTCTGGAGGTGAACGCAAGCAATTTGAATATTTGATTTAATTTTGTTTAAATTATTATTCTCATTAGACTGAAGTTGTTTTATTTTCCGTTTTTACATATTTTTTCACTAAACCCAATATGTCTAAATTCGAAATTTTTCATTTTGTCCCATTGCTCTTAGCTGCAAAATTTTAAATATATTGTCCGTTTTGTTATAAATCTTGGTTCAATACTTTATCGCAACCCTGTATGTATTTAATTGTTTATACATAGAGGGTCATTTAAATGTCGCACAATCAGTGTACTTATCAATGTATTAAGGTATCAATAAATAATTTAACACGTTGTGGTAAAAATATTTGGATTTTTAAGAACCAAAAAAAAACATTAAATCATATAGTTCCTTAAATAGATTTTAGGACGTAGTTTTAAATTACAGCATCATAGCAGCAAATAGTCAAAACAATAAAAAATGAGGAAAGTGGGGGCTGAAAGACCACTGGTCGATAGCCATGAAACAAAAGAACAACTATGTTAGAATGTATTTTATTTTATACATTACATGTATTATATTTTATTTTTATTCTGTGAATAAAGATGTTTAGTAGTAAGAAAAGTGGTTTCAAGCACGAATTTTGATTAATAAAAGCATATGAAATCAATCAATGTCTACAAACTCAATATTTTGGTAATAACATTATAGGAAAACCATTAATTTAGCAAAAAGTGGTCAGAATATCGTTTACATACATATCAGAATAATTAAAATTTTACTTTAACTCCCCGGCGCATCCACCATAGTAGAAACATTAATTAATTCGATTTTAAGATAAACGTTTCTTACCATAAAGCAGAAACAACTTTAACAAATCAATTGGTCAATATTAAGGATGTTGCAAAACTCGATAAATTACGAAGTTTTGTTTGGGTCTGTTTAGTTTCGTAATTAGTTGTCGGGATACGCTACAAGGGGATTTATGGGGTTTATTGTTGAATGATTGTTTAATCCGATCCTAGGGGTCATTTATTTTATAATTGAATTAAATATTGATTTTTGAATAATACTCATAATAAACAAATACTAATTATAACTTTAGTGCATTATTTTTTTAGCACTAAAGCGTAGTTGTTAAATAAAATATAGGATTAGTTAATCTACTTATTTATATATTTAGATCAATGGTCTTATTTCTTAAAAAATGCATATAAAAACAAATTAATTATAAAAAGTTAAAATTTTAAATGAAAGAAGCACGGACGGAATTTACATTTACAATGTATGTTTTTCCACTCAAATATTTTTATACCATGATATTGGAAAGAAAGGTATTCTAATTCCCTTTTTGACAATTTATTTTTGTATGCTATATATACAAAATGTTTATCTAATGAATAAAAATAAATAGTGTTTACTGATCTGAAGTTAAAAATATCTCATACAGTATTTTCAGACATTTTTTATTAGTGTGACTTGGGCTATAAAACACTTGTATTATTTATTATTATATTACAATAGCCATCTAAGAAATTCAATTAAGTTTTACAGTTTTTAATTCACAGACAAGTTTATAAGAAAAAGTTAAAGATAATATTCCATTAGAATGTTGGTGCGGCAGTTGGCAGACATTTTCCTCCCCAGTGAAACAAGCAAATGGAACTGGGTTATGATGTCTGGGTGGTCGCCAAGTGCCCTTAACGACGCCAGCGGATTGTCTTATATACGCGAACTTTTGTATATATGACGCAGAGCGTAAAACAATAACGTATTTTTTTTTCCATTTCAAAAAGGGAAATTTATTTTACATTTTTTATTTGCTTTACATGCATTCGTCGCGTATTCGGTATTCTTTAAGCGCGGCGTCGCTTTCAATTGCGGCCCTTTATCGCAGGGATTTGGGCCCTGAACACGACCTACCCCACCGCGACACAGCAGAGAGCACAGAGCGACCAATTTATTGGTCTCGGTACACCTTGGCCATTGAAGGTCTGTTTAGGTGCATTGATTAAATTCCCCCGACTGTGCGGAATTCGATAAAGCCAAACCTGTGATATATATACTTCCTCTGTCAACTGTTGATACTGGCACACTTCAGACCCCCATTGTACAAACACGGCCGCCAGGGGTAAATAATGTCCGACAAGAACTGTACCGTTGTTAAACGCCTTCAAACATTCGCAATTTAAAGTCCTCCATTCAGGCCAAATCGGAAAATCGACTTGTATTGGGATCAATTTTGTCAAATGTTTTGCCGCACGTATTCAGATTATTCATTTATTATGAATTGAAAATATGTATACGACGATAAATCAAAAGTATAGGTAACAAACCATACATAGCAAAAATAGCTAAGAACCTCTAAAAAAGTTATAATTATAATATTTTTCATTAGTTTTCTAAATTACCTTTAATATAATATATTATTATATAAATATTTATGAATGAAAGGCTATTTTAGAAAAATCACTTGGCTGCACTTCTTAATCAAAAAATATTTAGACATAGTATATATTCATCCTCAAAGGCTGTTATTAAATACAGCGAGCAATAAAAAGGGGCGGTCATATACTACGCACGCTTTACGGGACGTTTTAATTGGAACTTTTTTCTCGCTCAAAAATGGGGGGGTAATTTATGGCGGGACGTAATTTTTATCAAGGGGCCGCGACGTCTAATTAAAAACTTGCTTTATACCGCCACTAGATGTAATTAGACTTAGACATAATTAAGACCGTAAAAAGCGTTGTAATTTCGCCTATTTTATAACTCGCGAGGTCACAAATTTATAAACTTCAAATCGTAAATCATCCGCCGCCGGCGCACAATCCGGAATTCGAAAAAAAAAAGATTGATTCCGTATATTACATAAACGTCGGGGCAAGTCTCTACAAGTCGGAAGTAACGTTGATTTATACACAAATAGAAAATTATGTCCTTGTTTAGAACTTAAATAGGATTATATAAATCTGCATGAAAAAGAAACACGTTTTACATATAATTTGTTTTAAATCAGAGGTATATTTCATATATGTAAGTTAAATTTCGTGGGCTCGCAATTGTGTTTTTAAAAAGGTTTATTTCCAAAAATTTACAATTAATTACATTACTTAAGACTTAATTATACGGAGAAAAAATGACATGTGAAGCGTTACAGTAATAATATAGTAATTAATAATGTGCCATGTCTAATGTCTAATGTAATAATGTATAATATATAATGAATATAATTGCATGCGTCTAATCTATTTATACGAACTAAAACTACGAACTAAGCATATTGACATCTGGCGGATGATGTCATCCTGACTAAGCATTAATTGATAATATACATTTCCAAACAATAAAATTAATTATATTAAAACAAAGAAAAAGTCTTTTGTGGACGCAAGGTCACTCCTCTCCCCCTAGATCCGACACATCTGTGGAGGAGAGTCATCGTCTTTTACAAGGGTGGCTGCCCTTCTGCGTCTTAAGCGTCTGTAAACCAAAGTCACTACACAAATTATTATAAATGAATAAAGTATTAGTGTCCATGCACTGGGTTTTAGGGGTATCACCGAATTATTTATATCGGGTATCGGGGAATACATTGGGATGTCTTCTAATTGAAGTCTTTTCAATTGTATTGTAAAGTTATTTAGGTTATAGTTCTTGAGTTCTGGGGTTGAAGCACTCACGAGCACTGGGGTTCCACGCGTTGTTTCCATTTGGGACACCTTATAGTTCCGGAAGATTAGGTCGCATTTGTTTGGTTGAATGATGAAAATGCCTTCCAGGTCACGGGTCTCTTCTTGATTCGGGCAGGTAATCTTCAAATTTTCTTTTTTCTTAAAAACAGCTAGGAATTGGTTGGTATTGGGTATACTCTCAAAATGATTTTTTTCGATTTCTAATTTTGTAAACTTATAGTTACATATTCGGACTTATATTTCAGCGGTATAGGGTATATTTTATACAGATCAAAAGAATGTTCATAATTAATAGGAAGGGATAGGAAGTAATAGATTTTTAATTGTTTGATTTTGCAATCGACTGATATCGCGGATTCAAAATCTAAAATGTTTTCCAATTTTAAGTCGAAAGGCAATTCCTCATTATAGTGAACGGAAATCTTTTTTAGTTCGTTAAATAAATCTTGGGGCCTAATTATATCTGGACTAAGAATTTTTAATTTGCAAAATATTAATGAGTTAATAATTTCTTCCAAAATATTTTCAATTATTGTCTAAAGTAAAACAAGTTGATTATACAGATCTTTAGTGAATAAAACGTGCTGGTGGTCTATCTCTTCTTTATAAATTGCGTGTAATTGCATTATTCTGGCCTTGAGGAAGTTTTGGTTATGTGCGATGTCTCCGATTGTTTTGTTGAAATTTTGAATTAATTTTTCGTTTATGCTGTACCCGAATTTTATTTGGTTCTCAAGATTGTTCTGATTAGAAATTAAATGTTCCAGGATTCCGTTAATTTTTTCCTCGTCGCGAGCGTCCATGTTTCCGCTAATCGTTTTAATAATAGTTCCTAACCCATTAATTAAACCTCTTTTCGCACGATTTTTCCCAGCGCTTAATTCTACTGTTTTAATTTTGTCTCTTATATCGTTCTGCGAATAATTTAATAGTTTCTCATAATTCCCGAATTCATTTTTAAATTTTGATATATTACTTGTGGTTTCCCTCAAGAATTGATACTGGCAATTTAAATTTTCGAATTCTTCATAAACAGGATTCAAGTCATAATGGTGTACGAAAATATGTTTAGTCCTTTCTAATTTTGCTACTCCTAATTTTATAGGTAGTAGTCCCGCATTTTCCGAAATATCCCTGATTTTAAAGGTAGTCACATGAGTGATGAAGAGTAACCTAAAAGTGATTAATTATCTATTAGAAATTTTGTTAGCATATTTCTCAAAAAATGATTTCCTTTCATGAACTATACTAGGTGGCTCGAATGAAGTGCCAGGCAAGCTGTCGTCTAATTTAGGTGCGCCAAGGTAAATGGTTATTTGTACTTTTGAATTTTGGAATATATATTCGATCATGGCTTTAACGGTTTCATAATTTAATTGGTCCAGGCCACAGCCTAATTTAGGGATTGCTAATTTAGTAATGTTTTTATCTGTACAAAATTGTTTCAAATTCAATAAAGTTTTAAATAGACATTCTGTTGTAGGTTTATCATAATAATTTTGTTTTGTAATAAGATAAATAATGTAACATTCGTCTTCTAAAATATAACAAAGTGAATATAATTGAGGGTTTTGTTTAGACAGTTCTTTAATTCTGCCGAATCTTACTTTAAATTCCTGGGCTATGCCTGCACTCATTTTTAAATCCTGGCTAACGCAATGGGCAAGAGAAAAGTCAGATGGAGCATGGAACAAATCATTAATTTCATGTACATTTTTATTTTTGATTAAATTTTTGACATTAAAGTTATTGATAAAAGTTTTAAAATTCAAGATGTTCTCAGATTTAGATTTTTTAATTCTAGGTCTCTTAACATTTGATAAATGAATTTTGTCTACTTGGTTACGGTGACTAGTTTCGATTTTAGCTGTATTACGATCAAATCTTACTCTCTTAATTTTCTCCTTTTTAAATTTGTTCTTAGTTTTTGATTGTTTTTGTTTATTTTCTACAAATATTTCTTCAGGGATTTGTGGTGGTTCTTCGCGAGATACGTTCCGTTTTTCAATGTATTTAGTTTTATTATTTATTATTGTCTCATTAATTTTTTCGTATAACAATTTTACTTTTTCTTTGTGTAATTGGACATAGTTATTTGTTAGTAGAGTTTCCAAATCTAAGTCTAATAATGAGTCATTGTCAATATGGCCTGAGATAATTTCGACAGGTTTTAATTTAGTGGTAGAATGAATTGAATTATTATAGGCAAGGATTGCATAGAGAATTTTTATTTCGACCGATTCGTTTTTGTAATTATCTTGATTGTTTAGTAATCTTATGTGTTCGATAATTGTCGAGTGTACGCGTTCGACAATTCCATTTGATTCCGGATGCTGTGAACTAATAAAGTGGATATTAATTTTATGAAGGGCCAAAAGTTCTCGAATGACTGTATTTTTAAATTCTAAATGATTATCGGAAATTATTAAATTTGGTGTTCCATGATGACAGACAAATTTAATTAGGTTAGTCGCGATTTCTACAGCTTGATAAGAATTAAGTTTATACAGTTGAGTGTATTTCGAAAAAGAATCTATAATAGTGAGGAATTTTACATTTTCTAAGGCTATGCAATCAATATGAATAATTTTGAACGGTTTTAAAGCTGTGGGTGTAGTATTAAATTTGATTTTTAATGGTTTACGCTCGTACTTTGAAACAAGACAAATTTCACAATTATAATGTACTCCTGGATAGTTCGTCTCATATTTGGCCAATAATAAGTGCGTTTCAATTTTGATTCTGTCTTGTCTATACCCCTGTGATTAGTTATACCCTCGTGGTAATTTTTAATTATCTCTGAAATATCATTTTCTGTTTCAACGTCAGTTAATAGATTGTTACACTTGGCCATTTTGATTTCTGAGTTTCTAAAATATTTCTGAAGGACACCACTTAACTTTTCATAAACAGGACTTTTGAAATAAAGATAATAACTTACTTTAGGAACGATGTATTCTTTAATAAAATCAACTACATCTTGAACAAAATTAATTTTGGAAAATTGTACATTAATTCTCCTTTTCTTATTTTGAAACATGTTAATAATTTTGGGTTTGCATGGGGAATGTTCGACTTCCGATATTATGATTTGATTATCACCTACGTTAACAGGTTTATCCGATATTGGTATGCCTACTATGGGATGATCTAAAGAAGAATGGATCGTTGCGCCATCCTCATTTGCTATTTCATTAACGTGTATCGTTTCTGCGGGTTCTAATGTCTTCAAAATTTTTTAAATAACTTTCTAAATTTGGTCCATACTCTTCATTAACATTTAGCTCTATTCTTGAAAGTGCGTCAGCATTCCTATTTAATTTACCTTTTTTATAAACTATATCATAATCGTATTCAGCTAATTTTAATCTCCAGCGAACTAATTTTGAATTCGGCTCTTTTATAGACATCAGCCATTGGAGGGGCCTGTGGTCAGTGACTATTTTAAATTTACGTCTGAATAAATAAGGGCGAAAATATTTAACAGCCCAAACTATGGCAAGTAATTCTTTCTCAATTGTTGAATAATGTGTCTCTGAATCGTTTAATGTACGGCTTGCATAAGCGATAGGTAAGTCAGAACCGATTTTTCCTTGCGATAAGACGGCGCCAAGGGCTTGATTACTAGCGTCTGTAGTTAAAATGAACGGTCTCGAAAGGTCAGGATATTGAAGAAGAGGTTGATTAGTTAATACATTCTTACAAAGGTTAAAGCAATTTTGGTAATCTGGGTCGCTGATATTAATTATTAAATTCTTCTTTAAACATTTAGTCATTGGTTTAGTAAGTTCTGCAAAGTTTTTAATAAATTTCCTATAATAGCCTAACAGTCCTAAAAATCCTTTTATCTGTTTCGTCGTTTTTAGGATGGGATAATTTTGAATCGCTAAAATTTTGTCTGGATTAGGTTTAACGCCTTGTGGTGTTACAATATGTCCTAGATAAGCTACTTCTTTTCGCAAAAATTGAGATTTATCTAACTGTATCTTAAAATTTGATTGTCGTAACCTATTAAATACTTCACTAAGTCTATTAACGTGTTCCTGTGAACTTGTCGAAAAAATTATTATGTCATCCATATATACTAAACAATATTCATTTTAAATTCCTCGTAATATATCGTCCATTACGCGCTGAAATGTAGCTGGGGCATTTTTCAAGCCAAAAGGCATTCTCAAAAATTCATAATGTCCACGCTCGGTATTGAATGCTGTTTTCGGGAAGTCACGTACGTCTATTTCAATCTGATGGAAACCCGATGCTAAATCTAACGTAGTAGAATATTGCGCTTTACCTAATTTGTCTAGCAATTCATTAATATTTGGAAGTGGGTACCGGTCACCTACTGTTTTTTCATTTAGTTTTCTATAGTCAAAAACAACACGCCATTTCCTCTGGCCTGATGCATCTAATTTTTTCGGAACTATCCAAGTAGGAGATGACCATGGACTGAACGATGGCCTAATTATATTTTGTTCTAACATTTCGTTTATTTGTCTATTAACTTCATACACTGGTATTTCATCTGTAGTGATTATCCTATGCTTAATTCTATTAGTGAAAGTCTGAGTATTTAAGTAACAAATTCTTAATTATGGCTTTCTCTTCATCATTCATATGTTCTGACCTTATTTTAGAAAAATCGAATTTTATTTTATTTGCATTAAACATATTTAAATTATTATTATTATTAATATTACGGCATTTTTTATTAATTTTAGTTTTTATATTTTGTTCATAGGGCACCACATCATATCCATTGATGGGTGTCACGACAAAAGGTTTTTTCAGGGTAACTTCCCTATCTATATCTGTTTTGTTTACAACTGTGCAATACGCTCTATTATTTTGTACTAATGTAATACACTCTGGAATTAAAAAAAATAATACATCCATTCTAGGGATGACGGCTTCGCCGTGGTTTATATTTTCAATTTCTACTTCTATTATTTGTTGACTTTTTGCGGGCACTAATATTCGCTTAGGGACCGCAGCAACATGTTTTCTTTCATTATTATTATTATCATTATTTTTATAATCAAACATATTATTATTATTATTATTATTATTTTCACTATTATTATTATTATTTCTAGAATCAAAAATATTATTATTATTTCTACTAGTTTTATTATTGTTATTATTACGATTAATACTAACATCATTAAAATTACTACTAACATTATAATTGTTTATTACGCCTTGGTCATCCCTATTGGGGGTTGTAATTAATTTATTTTTAAAATCAATATTAGCATTAATTTTTATCATATTATCCACTCCTAATAAGATATCGAAAGCAGAGTGGAAGTCAAAAATATAGCATTTTAATTTTGCTGCAAAATTAGTCTTAAATAATTTTTGAAGGTTAATGACTGCACTATGGGTTCCTTGAGATGTACCGTGTGCACTTGTTACTTCAAATGGATCAATTTTGAATAAATTTTTATTTAATCTTTTTGCTAATTTTGAACTTATAAAAGAACGTGTACTTCCGGAATCCATGAGTATTTTTAATTTAGTATCTGTATCAATGACAAAAGGTAATTTACTTGCATTATTATCTATACTTAAAATTTCTACGGGGGTTCTGCCAAGGCGGTTTACTCTAAAAAATTATCTTCAGTTTTTTCACTATGACTAATAGCGCTATTACTATGAGTACTAATATTTACAGAAGATGTTGGCTCATCCAAATTGTGTAATTGGGGCCTATTGGTATAAATAGTTGAGGTTGACATCGGCGTGGGGTTTGGCAAACGCGGAGGGTTTGGTCTAGGCGGTTGATTGTTTAAATTATTATTAAAATTTGCGTTTGGATTAAAATTAAAATTCGGCCTTAAATTATTTGCAAAATTTGGGTTCATATTTGGATTAGGATTTATGCGATTATTATAATTTTGATTGAATCTAAAGTTATTATTATAATTATTATTTGGTCTGTAGAAATTTGGGGGATTTCGTCTCCCAAATACTTGTTGATTCGTCGGAAATCGTAGTGGTGGTTGCGGCCTAAATTGTAAATTAATAGGTCTACTAGCAAAGTTGTTTTGACCATTATTATGATAAAATCTATCATTATTATTATTGTTCTTATTAAAATTTTGGGAATTGAAATTTTGAAATTTAGGTTTGTTAAAATTTTGATTATAATTTGGAATATCGATATTACTTTGGAAATTATTTTCTTCTATTAAATAATTTATAGCTTCTTCAAGCGTATTTGGATCTCGTAATCTTATTTTGCTTTGTACGTTGCCCCGTATTCCACGAAGGAATGTCTTGAGTGCGAGCTCATCATAGCTCCGCTGATGCACGCGTTTTGTTTCGTCTGGCATAACAGCTGCTGATAAAGAATTTATCTTACACGACAATTTACTACGCAAAACTTGGATTCGCTCTGCAAAATCTAGATACTTTTCATTTTTATTAGGCTTTAAATTAATCAATTCTGTAACAATACAATCATAAGTTCGCAGATCACCAAATCTCTGCCTCAAATGTTCTTTTATTTCAGGCCAACTATTAAGTCCGGAACGGGAACCTATTGCGACTAATGCACGGTCTTTCAATTTACCAATAATTGCATTAATTAAATAATTATTTATTAACTCATTTTTTAGTGGTCTAAATAGTGCTAAAACCGATTCAAATCGTGAGATAAAAATTTCTGTTAGTTCATTGCTTCCGTCAAACTGAGGAATCGTGTCGACATTTAATTTTAATAATTGATAGTTTACGTTCTCTATTTCTACTTTATTTAATTCTAAATTACGTAATTTATCTATTAATTCTTCGAGTACGAAGTTAACTGGTGAATGAACGCGAATTGGGGAATCAAAAATTATTGGTGAATTTGAGTCCGAAGATGTATCACTCGCGTACATAAAATTTTACACGCGAACAAAAATATGGAAAAAACCTCTAAAAACAATGCTTACCACTCAATTACGAAGATCACGCTGTCCATGCCCTGATATGCCCTCAGTGGTCCTGGATCTGGTGATGGGGTGTTCCTCGTTCTGCTGCCCTCGAGGTGTTAGTCCCTCGATGTTCGGAGGACCCTCTGGTGCTGCTTCGACGTGGAACTCGTTCTGATGCCAATTAAACCGTTGATACGGACGGTGCACTATTCTGATATTCTCTCAGATGTGCCCTTATGACATCCTACCGACTGCGCCAGTTAAATTTCGTGGGCTCGCAATTGTGTTTTTAAAAAGGTTTATTTCCAAAAATTTACAATTAATTACATTACTTAAGACTTAATTATACGGAGAAAAAATGACATGTGAAGCGTTACAGTAATAATATAGTAATTAATAATGTGCCATGTCTAATGTCTAATGTAATAATGTATAATATATAATGAATATAATTGCATGCGTCTAATCTATTTATACGAACTAAAACTACGAACTAAGCATATTGACATCTGGCGGATGATGTCATCCTGACTAAGCATTAATTGATAAGATACATTTCCAAACAATAAAATTAATTATATTAAAACAAAGAAAAAGTCTTTTGTGGACGCAAGGTCACTTGTATATATATATATATATATATATATATATATATATATATATTTACAGGGCGAGTCTCAAACTTGAAATAAATTCAGTAAATTTTAGAAAGTTTTTGATGTAATAAAATTTTATACAGTGTGTCCCAAATATGAGATATGACGTCATCGACTATTTTTTTAATGGTAACCCTATTTTTTATCACTATTCTTAAAGAGTAAATCAAGTTACGCATGTATGCAAAATTTAAAATTTTATATCATTTTCCCCAAATTAATCGCTTAATTAAAATTTATCTACTCTGAACTTCTTTTAACGGCAGTATATGAATCAGCTATGTCAATCAATCATATTCCCTAATTGTAATGGAACAAATTTTAATCCTTTTAAACGTCCGCACTAATTACCCCGTCTAATTTTATCCAAATCAATACCATACCTGTATTAATTATGAATGCAATTCAAATCCGCTAATTTAATCATTTCTACCGAAAACATTTATCGTCCAATTTATATTTTAAAACTCGTCCTTGATTTATGCTCGGGCCATTTTGCTATCCGACCGATGTACAACCCCGTTCACATTCCGCAACTGCCCCACCGGAGTATATTATTAACTAAAGGCTGTGACGAGGGTCTGCGTCTAGACAAATACGCGATGACATTTTTAGGGATGTAGCCTGTAATTGCCGGGTAATCTTAAAAAAAGGTCTTCTAAATCTATTAATATCAATAGATCTCACGATTGCTATTTCAAAGGGTAGATTAGTAAAATTTAATTTGACTAAAAGGAGATACGATTTAAGTATCGATTATTAGCTCTAAGATGTGATTTTCTATATTTTATAATTCCCTATGAGCATATCGAATGCTGTCAGAGCTGATGGAAATCTTTTACCAGCGAATAGTCACTCCAAACGCCTACAAAATTTACCCGAAGATGATATTTATATTTACATCCATTTTTTTCTCGCATGTATAAAATAAGCTTGCATAGTGGCATTAAATGTCGGCAAAGCTAATCTAAAGATTATATTTATCATTAAACTATATTTTATGACCCCAGTTTCGCTCGCTTTTTGAATCGAAACGAAGTCTGTGTCATTAATAAATATGAGGATTCAGAGTATTCTCAAGATCAGGAAAATATACTATTATGATGAAACGAAAATAAAATTCCTCACTTCACTTATTTATTTTCGTTTCATCATAATATATAACACTTCACATTATTCAACTCAAAATTTAGTGAAAATATACTCTGTTTAGAAAATGACTATTAAGTTGAAATTTGTAAGCCAATCAGAAAAGAACGAGTAATTAGGAATTATCCTTTGAAACTAATCATGTTTCATGTAGTTAGTCTTTAGAGAAGAAATATTATCTTGAGTTGGATTATTCAGTTAAGAATAATATATATGACACCTTATATTTCCGCAAATGTTTGAAGAGCAGGCTAATGTCGTGGCTAAAATGGGGAAAATATGAGTAATTGTTTTAAGGACTTCCAAACGTGCACCTTACTAAAAATATTTCTTAGGAATATTTTTAATTGAACTATTTCTCTTCTTTTTAATTGGAGGACTAGACTGATTTAAAATTTCTACGTAATGAACCAAAAGTAACACTTTAGATATACTTAATTTATTGCTCACTTAACCCATGGAAAAACATTTTTAACTATTTTGATTACAACTAAAGAAACACTTTTGTGTTTTGTAGTTCTAATCAAACTTTAGATAGAAGATTCCCTGGAATATTAAGATGTTCAAGTTACATAATATATTTCTATACTTTTTAGAGCCTATTGCAAATCTAAAGTAGCATTCTTAAGATTTTGCAATAACAGAAGGATGGTGGTTAAAACTAACTTCTTAATCGTAAGATCTAAACTAAATTATTAAGCGCTCGTTTGAGAATTAGATTATATTGTACAGACATGCATTCTAGTCAATGATATAGAGTAAGCAAATGAATTTATTAAAATCTGGAGTTTTTGGAAGATTTTAGTGTTAGGCGTTAGATATCCATTAAATTTTCTTATGTTTAAAGTTTCAGATAACAAATATAATTCATAAGGATTAAAAAAGCATAATAAACTGCAGATAACACAAAATGCATATAATGTGAATAATTTGAATCATAGCTATACAATTAGGGACATGTCGGACTTCCTTCGTGCTTATACCCAGGTAGTTAATTAGCCCTAATGAATCAGGAAAAGTGGACAAAAATTATATTTTCATAAACTAGTCCCAAAATTGGCCTTAAGCGGAAGAACATTTCTTCAGTCATTACTATAAAAAATTAATAGTGCATTGGTATGAATAAAAAAGTAAGGTTCCAAAGTAAAACCTAGTTCTCTCATATATGCCAATATCGGTAAAAATTGTTATAAAACCAGAAGTCATATGAAGAAGTACTTTTCGAAAGACTTGTTTTAGATAAAATTGGTAGAGGTAATGCACTTGTTAGTTGTCATTTATATTTATTCAGATAACTGAACAAATATTCATGGATCATAACTTGTTAACTACTTCTCCAAATTTAAAAATTTTGTACTACCAAGAGACTAGCATTACAAGTATCGCACAGTTTTTAGATTTGTATTTAAGATATTTAGAAAACGGTTTGGTTTGTTCAAGATTCGATTTACAATCGATACAATAGGTTTTGGGCCAAAAAGACGGCCTACAGTCAAAACAATAGAAAAATAGATTTCTTATTAACATAACTAAGTCAATTTCTTTAGTATACCTTACTAATATCATATAGGATGTTGTTTCTTATTTACAGGGTTCCATAACTCTTCTCACTCCTTCAACTCTAGGAGATTAAATATTAAAGCAAGTTATATATCATAGTAGTATTCTAAAAAACCTAAACCTAGATCTCTAAGAAAAGAATACACGGATCAGGTATAAAATAAAACTGTCGGAACTTTTACTTTTATTTTACATTTTTTAACAATATTATATTTGTAATTCAGTGCTGAGGTTCCATAAGTAATACTAGAGTTGAAAATTTGGAGGCGCTATATATAATAAGATCATTATATTCCATACGCCACTTAATTTTATAAGAATGTAGAAAAAGTGACTTAATTTCTAACAATATAGACAAATAATGACTAATCTTCCGAGATTTTTAAATGTTTTCTTTACAAAATCTAATACAATTTTTACAACAAGATTGTCCGCTACATGTATACCCAATTGGGCCTTTTGTACGTCCTCCCATCTGACTGCTCATTCCTTGTTACGGTCGGGCCAACCCAAGGCTTCGGCAAACGCGAGGACATCAGCAAGAGGGACTCTTACGATGTCTGATAACTGTAGACATCCCTCTTCCATTGACAGTTCAGAAGTATATGCTTGGAGGTTTACTCTTATTCGTCACGCCCTTTGCAAGTGCCCTTCAACCTTCTGTAGGTTTTCTTTGGATAGTTGCATACAGTATCTAGCAGTTTTAGTGTTAATCGCTATAAAGTTTTTTTGAACCTATAGTCAGGTGTTCAATCCCATCGCTCCTTATAGTATCTGGTGGATCTATTTCTCAGTAGAGTAATCAAGTCTTGAAGAGTAGGCGGCAGGAAGGGTCTGGCCCGCATATCGTTCGTCCAGGTGTCTTCCTCGCCAAACCATCTGCTATTCTGACACCTCTCCTGGTATTGTGTCCTTTCACCCAGCATAGGGTCACCTTATTATCATGAGTCACTTGTTCCAAAGCTTCGCAACTTTCTAGCATTAATTCTAAGGTAATTTCCCAACTAGCAATGGTCAAAATTGCTAATCTGCTATACGTTATGATGTGTATATATATTGCCTTGTCAGAGATTACTATTGCTGCATATAGTATACCCACGAGTTCTACCTTTGTTGATGTGCTCACACGTTTGTGCAATAAAATCCTACGAAAATAGGTGTAGGTAACCTATTTTCGTCAACGACCCATCAGTGTATATATGAATGTTTTTGGTTTGCTTCCTATTCCTCAGTCTTAATATCTCCTACGTTCTCTCAGCTCTATTTGAATCTTTCTAGTAAATAAATATTTCAATTCCCGGAATCCTCTAAGATGTTTACCTCTACTGTTGCTTACAAGCCTTTATTACTCGCAGTCTTATAGCCGCCGCTGCTGTCTGCATTCTCATAAATAAATAGTTGTATGTCTAAGGGTGGCAGGTGCAGCAGAGATTCCGTAGCCGCTGTTGGTGTTCTTCTAATGGCTCCTGTTGCGCTCAAGAGAGCGCTTTGTTGGACGTAATGTAGGAGAGCCTTACGGCTATTTTCGTGGTCGTTCTTGGGCAACATAATACTGATGCATGTGCCTTTATTGGCCTTGCAGATTCATAGAGTTACTTTTGGAGATAGTTCCCATGTTCCCCAGCTCGTCTGTATCGCCAGAGGGCTATGCATGCTTTCTTGGATCCCTTCGTCAGATAAGCGTTCCAGTTTAGTTTGTTGACCTATATACCATACATATCAAGTGTTTAAGGAACACATTTTTGTTGCTTACTAAAAATGGTATATATTTTTACAGAAACAAAATATTAAAATGACCGATGAATTTGCATAGCGATTTTTTAACAAAATCTCCTACTTTAGTTTTTTTTATTTTAGAAAAATAAAGATTAACCTTAAATATTGGCACATACTGGCTATTTACTTAACATTTCTGCAACAAAATACCTAGGATACATTTATTTTCAAAAGTTCTTTTCTTTTTGATTTTAGGCAAATATAGCTGAAATTGAACTTGAACTTGAACTTGAAAGTAAAAAGTAAGTCCTTTTAAGATTTTTTTATTTGCTGTGTTCATTTTTTTGTATCTAATTTCCTTGTACTCAATTTTAATGTAGATAAATCGTACCTTTTTTTAAAAAAGATCAATTTGTTCCTTATTAGCTAATCTATTATAAAGGAATGTAGGCAAAAATTCATTATAGAAGAGTGTTGACAAACTAATAAGAAATTTAATTATATTTCGAGCTTTTACAATGTTTTTTTTTACAAAAGAATTGCCCAAAGTTAGTACGTTGTTTTGCAAATATATTAATATTTATAAAATTTCAGCTAATATGTTTTGGTTAAAAACAAAATTTCAAAATCTTTATTTCTCTTTAGTTTGTGTTACTCTAAAAAAACGTAGTCATTCGGAAGAATCAAGGCACTGACAAAATTCAAAGGTTTGTTGGTTGTTCTATCTAATGTTTAAGTTTTTAAAGCGTTTTAATATTACAAACAAGCATTTAATACTCAACTAGTTGAAAACAATATTTGAGTATTTACAATGTTGTTTCTTTTGTAAAAACTGTTTAGAAGTGTTTACTGATATACTTCAAAGAATTTAGGCGCACATTGGCGTATTAAAAAAAATATAAATAGACACTGATCAAACATTTCATTTGATTGCAAGAGCGTAGGAGAACCTTCAAGTTCTTAAAATTATTAAAATTTCAAAAAAAGTTACGGATACTCAACAAAAAGTTTCTGAAACAAATTTTATTGCATCAAATGGAGATTTAAACAAATCATAACACTTTTTGTGTTCATTTTATCTTTCATTAAATGCTTTATTTTGGAATTTAAGTATTGGCCTAGTTTAGTACAAATTTCTTTGTTTTAGTAGTTTTCAAGGAATATCCAAAAAATTTTTGCAAGGTTTTTTTTGAAAGGATAACCATTTTAAAAGCTTAGAGGTCCTTTTTATTCGTTATTCTATATTAGAAGAATATGAGTTTGCATATTTTTTTGAAACTTGTTAAAGTATTTGCGGGAAACTTTTTGCATATATTTTGGATAGGAAAAAAAAATTACTTACTGGATTGAAGAGGCTGTTACTTATTGAAACTCCATATCACTTAATAAAATATTGACACAGTATATTGTTTCAAAAATGTTTTTATTTCTACAATAACGATTTACCACAGGTAGATCAACTTGACGAAGCCACTGTAAAAGATTATAGTAGAAATAAAAACATTTTTGAAACTATATACTGTGCCAGAATTTTTATTTTTCGTTTTTTTCCTACGTCCTTCCGTAGGTTTTCTCTGGACAGTTGCATACAGTATCTGGCCGTTTTGGTGTTCATTGCGATGACGTTTTTGAGACTCTACAAGCAATGCAGTTTTCAGTAGGGTACTCAGATTTACCCGCTAAACCATCTGCTATTCTGCTCCCTCTGCTGTTGTTGTGTCTTTTTACCTAGCATAGAGTTACCTGCTTTACAGCATTCCAGCGTTAATGCTAAGGTAATTTTGCAGTTGGCAATGGACAAGATTGCCGTTCTGCTATTTGTTATGATGTATAAGTTTATTCCCTTAATATTCTCGTCAGAGATTGCTTTTGCTTAATATAGAATTCCCACGAGTTCCACCATTGTTGGTGTGTTCATTATCTTACTACCTATAGCAGTACTGTTTTTTAGGGACAGGTTTTTGCAGAAAATTCCTATATCAGCCCCTGCTTTCGTTGGCGACCCATCAGTGTATATGTAAATGTCTTTGTGCTTGCTTCCTACTCCTGAGTTTTCGAATCTCAGGTCTATTTAAAGGTGTTTGGTGGAAATGTATTTTCGAAGGATATTATCCATCGGCATCATAATCTCGGGATCTCCCGGGATCCTCTAAGATTATGTGGTGTATTCTCTGATAAAAATGTCCAAGGGTGACAGGTGCAGCAGGACTTCCATAGCCGCTGTTGGTATTGTTCTCATGGCTCCTGTCGCGCTCCAAAGGGCGCTACGTTGAACGTGGTCTAGGGGCCTTACGGCCGATTTCGTGGTGGTTTTTGGCTAAATCTATAGAGCGACCTTTATAGTCTTATAGCCGCCGCTGCTGCCTGCTTTCTCGTATATAAATAGTTGTATATTTAAGGGTGGCAGGTGCAGCAGAGGGCTATGCATGCTTTCTTAAATCTTTCCGTCAGGTGGGCATTCCAGTTCAGTTTTTTTTCTAGATGAATGCCCAAGTATTTGATTCTATCTTTCAGGGTGAGTTCTTCGCCCAGAAAGCTTGGTGGTTTGAAATCTTTAATCTTTTTTCTCCTTGTGAACCATACCAGTTCCGTTTTGGTCGGATTTACGGATAAACCCTGGTATTATGTGCACCATATGTCGAGACATTTTACATATGTTTTGCTAGCATACTTTTCGAGTTGCCGGAAAGTAGGACTGCGATATCGTCGGCGTATCCTACCGTGTATAAGCTAGGCAAACACTTATCAAACATTTTATTTCTTATATGTTTCTATCTAAAAAAGTTGTAAAAGCTCAATATAATATTTTTGCAATAATTTTCTTGCTACAATAATAATGTAAAATATTATTTTTATTATTTATCTTCTACTTCAATGCTAAACGATAATTCATAATAAACACTAAACTAACGCACTTGTTATAGCTTTATCTCTAAAAATTATGAAATATATATACGTCTTAAGTTTCGAAGTTTTATTGAGTTGAGAAGTTTAGTACTTAATAAAGACATTAAAACGTCGATACTTAAATCGTGTGTTTTTTAATATATGCTTATATATTCGTTAATTTTTAGTGCAAAAAGCATAGTAAGTGTGCTGGTCTAGTTTTTAAAGAATATAAATGAAAACTTTGCCGAACCTTTGAGCTATTTATTTATTTATAATGTAAAATTTTTATATTTTCAAAAACATATGCCGAAACTCAACAAAACCTTTTTCCAACAAATTTTATTATTACGACTGTTTTAAGTTAAATTTTAGAAAAATTATGTAACAATTCACCTAATTTTAAAGAGTGACTGGGGTTTTTATCAAAATCTTTCGAATTTTAAAATGCAAAAAGTTACCAGTACTCAGTTCAACTTTTTAAAACAAATTGTCTTGTATAAAAGTATAATCTAAGTAAATTTTGTAATTCCTTTTCTTTATTTTCTAACCTACGGCTTTTTCAAAAAATTGTTAGCATGTTTTTAAAAAAATATCCTGGCATTAAATTAAGATGAGAGTAAATTAGAACAGTTAAAAAATTGAGTGACTAGGCACGATGGGAGTAAATTAGAATAGTTTAAAAACTCAATGACGAGGCACTTAGTTGAAAATCCATAAAATGTCTAATTGATAATTTGTGGTTGATTTTTAAAATTTTTATTTGACTCACTACAATTGTTTCGCCACACATGAAGAATATACATATAGTTCTAAAAATGTTATTTCTTATTTCCTGATTAATTTGGGAAGAAATCCGGAAAATATTGACATCATTTTAAGGTGTACAGAGAAACACTGACGAGAAAATTGTAATAATCCAATCCAAACTAATAACTTTGTTATAAAATAACTATAAAAACTGATTTTATTGATTTTTTAGATTGACTTTTTGAACTTCAAAATTTTATTATGACAAAAACATTTTTTGTAGTTCTGAATAAAATGAAATTATTTCTAATATTATTCTAATAAAGAAGTCGCAAATACTTATTACAATGTTTTTGAAATACATTTTCTGTGGAACTATAACTTGCTGCATTATAGTAGTTTTAAAAATTCTTCTTCTTATTTAACTAAATATATAAAAAATATATTGAGGATAAACTAAGTTAGTTTTAAACAAGTATTATTCTTTTCATTTCCTTATCAAATTTCGAAGAATACAGCGATTTTTGATATATTTTTGAAGAACTGATTGATGAGGCAATTAGTTGAAAATCCATATTATATATTATACCTAATTAATAATACCTAGTTGATTTTAATTTTTAACTCATTACAATTATTTCGTCAAACTGTGGTTTGTGGTGAGTTAAATAGAAATTTGAGAATCAACCACTTATTATTTATTTTTTAAAAGTAGAGACAAACAGTGACAAAGAAATTTTGCAAAATTTCAACTTAAACTATCTACAAAAACATAAAAAAAAGTTACTTGTATATTATATTTGCACCTCCTTTATTTAGAAGATTTGTACATTGACAAATTTCAATATTTGATTTAATTTAATTTATTTATTCAAACTTTACAATATCCTGTTAGTAAATATAACTATTATCTATATTTAAAAAAATCACAAAAATTGCTCACAGTACTTGCAAGAAAAGTTCACATTTTAACTATGTGTTCTTCCACTCGGACCCAATAACTTTAGATGACTTTAGTTTTTCCTTCATTAATTGCAAGGTTGTTTTGTTTAAACCACTCTACAGCTAAGATTTCGAATCCCATTTCTATAGTATTGGACTTTTTTACAAGTGTGGTATTGTCTGCATATTGATACGTACTGACTGTAGTTATAATAATAATAATAATAATAATAATAATAATAATTCATTGTATTTTCCAACATACATACATATATACAATTACAGGGAAACGTTATATTATCTTTTAAATCATTTGTGTATACTAAAAATAATAATAGACCTAAAATTGTACCTTGCGGTATGCCCTGCTTTAGTAATATTGTGTGTGACCTTTGATTTTGAAAGTCCACAGTTTGTTCTCTGTTTTATAAAAATGACCTAATTAATTCAGTACCACGCAAGCCATAAAACACTAATTTATGTAAAAGTATATCCCAATTTACTGTATCAAAAGCCTTACTTAAGTTTAGAAAGGCAGCCTTTCGTTTCTAATTCGGTAATTTCCTTAATTTTGATCTCGGGATAATGCTCGTTAATATAATTTTCTATTGTTTTAGTAGTTATTGTATTCATCCAATTTCCTATATAGAGCCAAGCGTATTTAGTTGGATCCATGGAGACACTACTTTTTGAGCGTATGATTGTATTTAATGCCTTCTTTTGTCGTTAGCGGTCCTTATAGTGATATCTTCTGTGTTATTCTTGTCTGCGAGTAGAGCTTCTTTATAATTATTTCTCTGCGTGTTGTTTATTTTGGAGTCTTTCCTAACGGCCGCATGTGTTACCTTGGCAGCACTAACGTTTTCCTGCATGGGGATTTTTGAGTTTTGTTCCGTATCAACAGGGGTATTACTTATCGTTGCAGTGTACTCAGTTAAAGATGCTCTTCTGACTTCATGTTTGTTATTATTTCTTCTTGCCGGGAAACTATTGCCTGTTTTTAACATTTCATTTTCATTTTCCAAACGCTGGATTTTTTCTTGAAGTAGTGAATTGGATAGTTTTGATTCACTTACCAATGCTTTAAGGTAATCGTATGCCTCCATCTTAAAATTAATTTTATCCATAGGTTCTTCGTCTGGTAGGATATCGACATCGTCTATTGCTAGACGCTGCACATTCATTTTCTTTCAAACAGGCCACTTAATTTATAGAACCCTTTTTTATGCTCTTCAGAAGGATCAGAACAATACTCTATGTTGGGATGCTAAGTAGACTTCTTCGACCTTTTAAGATGTTTTTTATTACAAAACGGTTGTTAAAACTATTATTTTTCTGTTTTATATTTACTGATCTATTTCCGACATATATAGACGAATGCTGATCTAATTTTTGCATCTTTAACCAACCAAAATCGTTCTGTCTTCTCTCTTTTTGGACCATGGCGTTGAGAAGGCAGGTTACTCATCCATATCCGTAAACTCTTATATTGTCTTTTATATCTTGTTTTTATTTACGATTTGGGTGAAATTCTATTATATATGTAGTATATGAAACGTTTTTGTTCAGAATTACCACAGTTTTTAATGTCAGAACACTGCTATAATTGTTTCATGACAGAACTATCGTTTCATTAATTTCATGTGTTGATAAATGTTCAAAAATATGTTAACTAAACCCAATAATTAATAATCAGAAATATTAATATAAAATGTTTAAATTTCTATCTTTAATAATTTCTGCCATTGGAAATTCTATAGAACCATTTGATAAAAGTATCTGAAACTATAGTAATTTTAAAATATATCTTCAGTTTATAACTATTCAATTCTAATATTGGGATGGAATTTCAAGTTAGCACTCATTTTTGAAACAGTATCGGGTGGATGAATTTAAGGCAATTTAAAAGAACATTTTTTGAAAGGTTAATTTAATCATCTCATGTTTGCTTGTTAAAATAGAAACAAGTGAATATGAATTTTCAACATATAACAGCCTCATCAGTTAATATATAGGTTAATAATCTATTTTAGAACTTTTCAAAACAACCAGAACTCTACATTGGAATGAACTTGACGCCAAAAACAATGTTAATGCTCAATATATTTGTTTGTAGAAACTATAGTACTTTTTCAAATATACCTTATACATACTATAATAATGTTACCATGGAGCTCTCAATTTTCTAAACATTTTTAAAGGCTCAATTTAACTGAACTCTTTTTCAAAGAATAAAAATTGCGATGTCTACAAGAAACAAATTGTTAGAGCTATTTACATGTTTTAATTTACAAAAAGCTATAGTACTCCAAATACATCTTCACTTCAGAAACTATTCGATTATAAAATTGGTGATGGTGTAAGTGTAGCACCACGTCGTCCAAACAATTTCCGATGGCTAAATTTTTCAAAACTCTTTCTAAGGGTTCATAGTACTTTTGTATAATCAAGCTAAAATAAAACCGCTTTTAGAACTATAATATCTCAACATTAGGATGTCAACTTGATATGCATCAATTTCCTGAGTTTTTAAAATGTTTTTCTTTACTACTCTTGATATTGAAAGCCATTTAAAGAAAATTTCACTTGTTGGTATTAGATAGGTTATTATGCAATATAAACAAGGTGTGGTTTCTTTTAGAGATACCATTTTTTTACAATATAACTACTTTTCTAAATACTTTAGAATTATTTGATTACAATATTGGTGCGCAGTGGTAAGTTGGTATTCCAATTTTTTGAAGATCCGGATGGCTCAATATAATAAAAGATTTTTATAAAGATTAATAATACTTTTGTATATATGAAAATAAATAAAAGAAAACTGTCTTCAGATGCTAACTTATCACGCGTCAATCTTTTTGAGTTTTTTCATTTTTCAAACATATTCATATGATTTAAAAGAACCATTTTTAAAAGGTTAATAGTACTACATCTAAATAAATTACCTTAGAACTTAACATTAGGATATCAAGTTGACATACTTGGACTTGAGCTTTTAAAATGTTTTTCTTTACAGAAAAGTTGCTACATCTCAATAAATTTTTCTTGTATAAAATTATAATAGTTTATTATTGCTCTATTTTAGAAATAATTAAATGAACTTTGATTAAATTTTTGGATTCTTAATTAAACTTTTTCATCTGATTATTGTTTCCTTTCAACTGAATCTAAAATAATCACATAACTTTCAGCTAACTTATCATTTGAGAAGAATGATTTAAATGGTTTCTTGATGAGGAGTCATATGGATATTAATTTGTCGTTTGAAAAAGTTGTTCTTTTGAGACTTATTTTTTTGCAATAATTTCTTGCCCTTCTTTTACATCTCTAATTCACATATACTCTCAAGTCTACGATAGAATAGTGTCACATTTTAAATTGGTTTCCAGTTTTCACAATGCAATTTTAACTAAGATGTAGTAGTGTTTATTGCTTATTTCTTGTATTTAAAATAAAATAATACTGTTAAAGTGCCGTCCATTGTCTACAGACAATAGATGGAACCATAATGGCATTACCTAGCTTTACAGATATCTGGAAAATTTAAATTAAAAGTAAAACTCAGTTTTTCTGTCTCTAGCTGCGTTACTCTGATGATATCCAAATATATTTAAACCGGTTTGTTTAGTTGATATGTTTTCAGAAAAATTATATTTTTATCCAATATAAAAAATACCCATAATAGGAATAAATTCTTTTAATTAAATATATAGAAAAGTGGTATTTTTTTAAATAATCAATAAATAGCCCTAAAGCCTAGTTTTAGTAAACGTAAAAATATGTTGTGCTGAACAACAATTATAGTATTTAATGTTATACGCCTGACCTAGAATTATGTAACCGACTAAAATATTCCTTTTATTATCTTCAAAACAACAACATAAATTATACAGTAAACCGAATCGATATAAACTATTAATAACTTTTTTATGATACTCAACTTTAATAGAGTGATTTATTTCAGGCAAACAAGAAACGTAAACCGATCAATACCTACGGAGAATACCCGAGAAGATTTCGTATTGTAACACGATTCGTACTTCAAGGTGAGCAGCTTTTAACGTGTCGCCAGGTTCTCTTTTTGCGTCTGTAAATACGAAAGAATGGGAAAATTTAATTCCGTAACGAAGTGAAGTGCCGGGTACGCGCATATGCACGCCAAGATTAATTATGCGCGGATTTATACGGCAGATATATTCAAATATTAAGAAACGTGAATAATAGTACTTCATATATAAACATCAAAAGCCAGCGGGGTCTTGACTTTGCAAGTTCGTGCATGTTTCATTATTTAAATTGGAATTAATACCGCAAGTCAGTCGTGGCTGAATGTCCCTAATTGATCAAATCAAGTTACTGTATTTTCGCATGCATCTGCTCGTTTATTCAAACTTCCTTTGTAAAGTTTGAAAATATATATATATTTTTTTGCTATAAATATTGACCTATATATTTCAAGCGTACGTAACTTATAATCCCTTATTGCATCACTTATTAAAATGTCCATATTTTTGAAAAAACATGTTTTTAATATATTGAACTTCTTAGTTATTATAACTGTTGATAACATTGATCTTGATGGTATCCAGGATACTAACATTTTCAATATAGGACAAAACGCCCTTTTTAGAAAATAAATAAAGTAAGAGGACTAGGTCGTGCAGTAAAGGAGTGTCATCATAAATAAAGGATGAATGATCGCACAAGAATTGTGTTTCAGCCCTCATAACCTTCTTGTTGCCTTCCGACAATACTAGTAAGCTATGCTTCCTTTTGTACTTCAAACTAGTTTAGCTAAATATCCAGGATTATTTCTAGAAATTTAATCAAAGTTATATGTGTTTATACAATATAAAATAAAAGTCTATAAATGTACATAGTTAAATAGATGAGTTTATAAATAAAAGTATAATAGAATCGTATATAAATAAAATATTTAAAAATTGCGTATATATAAACCATAAAATAGTCCATAAATAAAATAAGTGTATAAATAAAATCAATTTAAATTGTAATGTATATAAATTAATTAATTAAAATCAGTATATAAATGAAATTCATAAAACAGTTTATAAATAGAATCAATTATATGCGTTGTATCAATTAAATGAATAAAACAGTATATAAATAAAATAAATAGTAAACTGTATTGACAATAATATCTGAAACTATAAAATTCGTACTTTAATAATAAAGTTTCTGCTTATTGTTTCAAATGTACTCATCAGTATTTTCTACTCGAATAAGTTGTAAAAGAATATTTAAGAACTTAATAGTAAAATTCTAAAGTTAAAATTTATATCGTATTTTTGTAATATTGACTGTTTCTAAACGAATATCGGGGTTTTATAGCTTTGTAAAATTTATTACGTAAAGTTTAAAATAATAATTAATACATGAAATGAATTAGTAACTCAAACTGTTATACGTATAAGGTTACAAGTGTTCAATGTGAGCACCTTTGTTTAGTGTTTGTGGTATAGTTCAGCCCCCTCAATCCTGTGTCTTAGGTTTCCGTTTCCGTAAAACTACCCAAACATTTGTCACCGGAATTGCTAATTTACGAACTGATTTCATAAGGTTACGCGTGATAGACTCCCTTATTCGCTCAACACTCTCATCAGAAACATTTAGTCGTCACGTACTCTTCCGTATGCAAAGGCAGATGGTATTTTCAAATTGATCATAGCATCTATGGATGTTATTATCACATAGGGGATCACATCTGAACTTAATCCGGGACGCACGTTGTACAGTAACTACAGATTTGGTTTTTGCAAACTGCAGAACACAAAAAGATTTCTATTCACTGATCGCCATTAGTGCTACCACTATATACTCATATAGTAGTAGTAGTGTCATTTGTTTATGTGTAAATGATCTTGTTACTTTAAAGGAACGCCCCCGTTACTCTAAAGCACTATTAATTGTATCTCAATGGTGAATGGTAACGGTCACCCATCCAACTGCTGACCCGAACTAACGTTGCTGTAATTTCGCTAACGCTAGTTCGGCTGCAACCGAGTACGCCACCAACGGCGTGTCATTTCATATATTAGTTACGATTTTAAGTTTTACGTAATATGTACTACAAAACGTTATTCATTTAGAAACATCCCATATATTTATACAGGGTGTTTCTGCAACTCTTTGAATAAAATTAACCACATATTCTAGAATGAAAATGATGATGATTGGTTTACTCAGAACTTTATTGTTTGCTCTTGAATCTACATTTATTATTTAGATTCTTTTATCACTCTATGAAAATTTTGATAACAGTGTCCGTTTTTTCGTTTTTTCTGATTTCATTCGAAACAAAAAAAAAAACAAATCCTTGGAAAAATCTGATTCGGCGATGACAATTGGAAAACAAATTGTGCTGTCAACTTGCCATTGTCGTTTAAACAAAAAGTTTAATTTATCGTTAGTTTTTTTTTGGTGATATTCACCTAATGTCAAAATCATGTCAGTCATTAGACGTGTAATTCTCCATTTTGATCTCAAAAAACTAACGAATAATTAATTAACGAAAAATTCATATATCCGCAAGATTTTTTGTAAACAATTTTATTCATACATCAAACAAACGTCGAATAATTGAGAAATTTATGAGAGATAAATTTAAAATCCTTAGTAAATAATATATAGAGTTGGTTTTGTAATTCTAACTTAGGAAGATAGAACACCCATGATGATGAGGGTTTGGGACAATCAACAGTCATTACAGACGAACTGGTGAGTTCAAGTAACGAACTCGTAGAGAAGATTCTGCGCCTTACAGTCGATCAGTGAACATTTCCCAATTGTTTACCAACGACTTTTTAGTAGCAAATTTAAAAGAGATGAAGAGGTCCACTGGCTGCCGAGAAGTATGAAGTTGAGATACAATAATTCGTCACGTTACGACAACTGCTTTAATTTGCAAAGTCTTTAAAGAAGTACTTTAAGGTATGTTATTTACAAATAAAAGGTTAATTATTTGTTAATATACATGGTGTCCCATTTTACATTACGGTCTCGAATAACTTGAAAACAATGCATCGTACCGAAAAATATGCCGAATAGAAACTTTCATAGGGGGACATCGGATTCTGACAAAATAGTCCCCCCAGACCCCAAGGGGGGCGGGAAAGGGAGTCAACATGAAAATCTTAAATAGAAACCCCAATTTTTTGTTGTGGATTCGAAAAGAGTGTAAAAAATTATGCATTTTTTATCTGGTAACTTTTTTCAAATTTGACACAGATGGCGCTAGAATCGCTCAACAAGTAGCGCTGTAATCATGAAAATACGGTTTTGCGAGTAAAATATTAATAATTAATAGGGGAATGTATTTTGTCAGAATCCGATATCTTCCTCAAAACGATGTGTGTGTGTTAAATAAGAACGGTTTTATTTCATCTGAATCTGTTAAAACATTTGTTTTCAAAAAATCGATTTTTTTCGATTCTAGATAACTGTATGAAATTTAAAAAAAGTCGCCACATAAAAAATGCGTATTATTTTATACTCTTTCCGAATATGGAATAAAAAATAGGGGTTTTTATTTAAGGTTTTCAAGTTGACTCCCTTTTCCGGCCCCCATTTTTCGTTACGATGCATTGTTTTCAAATTATTCGAGACCGTAATGTAAAATGGGACACCCGGTACATACTATGTTTGTTTCATATTCGTAAACGCATATTGACCTTGAAAATTATCCTAGCACTCAAGAAGAAAATAAAAAAATACATTATAAACATGCTTCATGTTGAATAAATAGGTACATACTGTTATGTTGACCGTATTTGTGTTTTTGTTTTCTCATGGCACACTTGGGAACGGAAAACGTTTCCCGACATTTGCGATGAAATTCCTTTTTTCTCCGAAATTTTGTTATGCAATGTGTATTTTTTTTTGTACCAATGAAAAATTTAGAGTTTTGGCTGTACAACGCCGTAATTTTTTTAGGGGGGTGCCATTTGAAATTTTCGAAAAAAATGCAAACATGCAAAGATCAATCAAAAATTTTTTTTTCCATAAATTACCCGAAAAAAAAAATTATGTGAAGGTATACGAGGTCTTAACCTGTACCTCAATTCAAAATTTATTAGAAATATTTTTAAAACATAGCGACGGTAATTATGCACCACTTTGCTTTTAGATTTTTTTCGATAGCTTTTATGGTAAGGGAGCTATGGTCCGAGGCGTCTTAAGTGCCACACCCGGTATATTTGATAAAAAATATGAAACTATTTAAAAAAAAAATTATTTCTTTTTAGAAGGAAACAATTATATCTTTGTTAAGAAACTTTGAAGAAATTTCTAAACACATTTTTAATTTGCTTAATGAGATAAAATGTTGGAAAATAGAAACTATTTTCTAAAAAAAAAAAAAATATTTTGAAAAACTATTTGGAACAGTTGTTTTAGTAATAAAACATTTTAACATTTGTTTGAATATTGTTAACAAAATACAAAAGCATTAAGCTTTAAATTTTGCAATTATAAGAAATTAAGAAACATTTAAAAGTTGCATTTAAATACAGAAAACACAAACAAAAATATATTTTTTTAAACTAGAAATAACAGGGGTAGTATTTTTAAACATATATATTAATCTTGATAAATATCTACATCCGAGTATAAAAATTAATCTGATTAATTTTTATACTCCTTTGAGAATGGCGAGCAATCGCCGAAACACGTGTCAGGAAACTGAAAGTAAATATATGAAACAAAACAAGTGTATTATTCCTAATTCCTATCCAGTGAGAAAAAAAGTGATTTAAAAAGAACTGAAACTGTAGAACATAATCATTTGTTTCTAAAAAATTCATTTCTTTAAATATTTTAAATTTTAATATTAAAAAAAATATATACAAACTTTCAGAAAACAGAGAAAACTATTTACATTTCTGAAAGAAATTTTAAAATATGTTTTAAGTTTTACAAAAAAATAATTACAATTTTCTAAGAAAAAATAGTTTACTTTTTAAGATAATTAAAGAACTCTTAAAGAAAATTAAGAAAATACGAAGAAAAACAATTAGAGACTTGTTTCTAAAAACATTTTTAAAATCGTTTTGAAACAGTTCTTAAAGCACAGTTGAAGTTAAACATTTTCATCTAAAAATACAAATTAAATTTAATTGTGGATTTATTTTTAAAGATAAAAATAGTAGTAGTAGTAGTGTTTGGCTATCGACCGCGTGGTCCTTCCTCCGCACAGTGGTTCAGAACGCTAAAAACACGATCGAAAATCATATTTTCAACTTTTTCGTACATGTTAAATTTGCAGTAATTTAATCTAGACTAGTTGCTCTATTTTATGATGTTAATAATTTGCATCTTATTTATATAAGTTTTTCTACATTTGCTTTCAAATATTAGTAGAATTAAGATGTTGCTGCGTTTCTATACGCAGCAACGTCTAGGGTGTTATTCTAAAGACTGTACCACAAGCAAATGCACTTATTTATTGAAGTCATTATAATATTGCTATACATTGCTATGTGTATCTTTAAGAGCATTACTTATTATTGGATAATGTTTACCTGGTACAAGAAAGTTAATTGCTTGTAACAGCTAATCGGATTATAAAATTGTGTCTGAAGTAGAGGATTACGTTTAGTTCTATACAACCCTTCGCGGTAATTACCTCTAGGCTTAAATTAGCTACTTGGCTTTGTAAATTTAAGAAAATTTGCTGCAAATATTTGCCTATTCAGAACACATAAAATAAAATCCCGCTTGGTACCCGATCTGTTAACACTCAACTTTCAGTCGAACCTGTATGCAGATTATGCTGTGCGCTATTTTAGAAATTAATGACGTTGTAAAAGATTGTGTTTTTGTTGCAGTAGATTTTTTGAAAAGTTGTAACATAATGGCCGTCAAAAAATAAGCCGATTGGTATTACACGAAGTCGCTATGAAGAATAATGATAAATCGACTGAAGTACGGAAGATAAATCAAGAAAAAATATTTTGTATTGGCTTGAACATACGGTTTTTTCCAAGATATTTTCAATATTCGAAATCCTCCAATAGAACATGAAGTAATTTATGAAGCATAATGCTTGGCTACAAGAAGAAATTATTTTTCCTGAATCCATCCAACCCAGGAGCACAGAAAAAATACTTCCTTGTGCGTATGCTATTGCAATGAAAGTACGAGCAAGTGAAGATTAAATATATGAGTACTGCTGATTTGATAATTGCAAGTACTTCAACTACACTCAGTAGAGGCAAACGTATAATGGAAAAAAGAAGTCCCGAACAAGAACAAAATGCCATAATACCTGAAGAGGCTTTGTCATTTACTATCTCGAGTGGTTTTACGAAGCAGCAATATATGCTTATTAGAGCAATAGCTTTAAAACGTGGTTGCAAATTAAATCCAAGTTACCACGGTATTCTACAAGCAAAAATGACGTTTTATCATGAAAATATTACAATATCCGAGCAAACATTTGAAGTGCGTTCACAAAATTCACTAAATAAAACTTGTGAAAGTCTTTTAAAAGTGGTGGAACCTGAAAATGCAAACTTAACTTTAATTTACAAGTGGGGCTTTAATGGGACTTCTGGGTTTTGCACATATAAACAAAAACTTGAAAGTGAAGATGTTAGAGATGACAGCATATTTATGACTTATTTAGTGCCATTGAGGCTAATTGGCAATGAAAATCGTGTATTATGGCAAAATCCTCAGCAATCTTCTGTTAAATTTTGCAGACCTTTAAGAACGTGATTACTGCAGAAACTGCTAAAAATGAAAAAAAAATGTATACATCTAACTAAATCGATTTATTAGAACCTTTTGTGTCTGATAAATGCACAATAGAACTTTTGCTAGAATTAACTATGGTAAATGGAAAAATATGCAATGCTCTTGTTGATTCTTTTGGGATGAGATTTTATATATGCCGTGCAACAATATGAAAAGTGAACAATTTAGAATAGATACAAAATATTCCTGAACAACCAGAAACATGCGTACATAAGATTTTTCCAGTTGTTGTTACACATAGCCTATAAATTATATATAAAAAGTGGAAAGTTACACAAGAGGACAAATTCAAACTAAAAACTAGGAAACAAATTATTTAAAACTCTCTTCGCAAAAAAATGGGACTTCTTGTTGATATTCCTAAACCAGGATTTGGTACAACAAATGATGATAATACAGCTAGACGTTTTTTCAAACCCTAAATTGTCATCTGAAATAACTGAATTTATAAATTTGGAGTAATTTTAAAAACAATAAATAGTGGTCTTGACATTAATATAAATAATTTTCGAAAATATTGTATAAATATAAGATAACGTTCAAAAATACGTTGAATTATACAATTGGTATTAATTTAGTATCAGGTTAAAAGAACATCTGCGCTCTTTTCGCCTAAAACAAATGGAAAAATCAACGTTTGCAAAACATTTAATTGAGGAGAATCATTCTTTTGGCGAGGATGTACTCTCCATAATCCATTACGCAGAAAAAGAGCGAAAAATGGACCTCCTAGAATCAATTGAAATTCATAAGGCTCGCGCTAATCCGGATATACCCCTAATTAACGACCAGATTGACCTGATGTACACTCCAATTTTCACAGTTGTTTGTTAAATTTTGTTATATATATATATATATATATATATATATATATATATACCTGTAATTGTAGTTTAACTCATTGTATGTTTTGATAATGGCACGTTGAGATGCCGAAACTATAGTAAACAGAAAATGAATAGTGTTATACAAAGTTACAAAGTGTTTTATTTATATACAATTGGTATTATATTACTACTTCAATACATAAAACTTTGTTTCATGGGGCTTCGGTCATTTTACCCATTGGTGAATTTTATTTATTTATTTATTTATTGTTGTTATTACCAAAGGTTTACAAACGTCAGAATATTTAATGAAAAATGTAGATAGGTACACGATCAATACGACCTAAAATTTATATCTACATGAATTTGTATAAAATATAGTAATAAAAAATAATTTAAAAATACGTAACAATACAGACAAATTAAAATAGATAGGATATAGATATCCCCTTACACAAATGTAAAAATAAGAAGATAAGAATGTATTGTACTAACGTTAAAATCATATGGCCTCTCAAGTGTTCCGATTTTGTTTCAGATTCTAGGGGCATTGGTTAAGTACCCTTCGAAAGAGTAGAAAGCATTTTCAGACAGAAATGTCTTCACACGTGATATAAATTGTATCAGGTTTAAGCATTTTAGATGTTGTGGTAGTACATTAAAGAATTTGGCTGTGTAGTAGTTAACGCCGTCTCTTAATTTTTCTAGTCGTCGATAATCTGCACGCAAGTTTCCAGCTTGTCTGGTGGGATAGTGGTGTATTGTTTCCTGCAGCATATAATTATCAAAATTATGTTTAATAAATATGAGGCACTCGTAGATAAATATACAGGGTAGTGTGAGTATTTTAAAATTCATAAAAAGATCATAATGATGGTTGCGACCGTTACTATGTGGTAATTCATAATGAACACTGAATAAAACACTTACTATGTTTTTAACCACTATAATTTATTATAATATATAAATATACTACAATATGTACGACTTAAGTTTCGACTTGTACTTGATAATGACCGTCAAAAGTCGAAACTTAAGTCGTACACATTGTAATATATTATAATAAATTAGAGTGGTTAAAAACATAGTAAGTGTTTTATTCAGTGTTCATAAATAGATGTTTGCAATCCTCTTCATATTTTAAGTTAGCTCTAATTTCCCTTCTTTGGATTTTAAATACCTTTCTAATCAGGACTGAATATTAGTATAGTATGAGGATAGTCTTCTCAATGCGTAAATATTATTTCAGCTTTTTTGCACATGTAGTTTGAATGGTCTGCCCAGGATAGGCGATTATGAATTTGGACTCCTAATAATTTAGTGTTACTGTGGGCATTGTTGATATTACTACTGAGCGAAAAAACCATATGTTCCGTTTTGTCAGGATTTAAGTGAAGCTTATTGGCAAGAAACTATTGATTAACATTCAATTGTATGTCAATCATATGAGTTATAAGTTGATCTCTATCTTCCCCGCCAATGCTGATGTTTGTATCATCGGCAAACAATGTAAATGAGCTCGTGCGTCACATTGAGGTAAGTCATTAATATAAATGATAAAGAGTTTCGGTCCAAGGACCGATCCTTGCGGAACACACATCTCAATGTCCAATATGTTTGATTGTTCACCATTTATACTAATATACTGTTTCCTGTTTGTAAGATAGGATGAGATGAGATCACAGCTGCTAAGACTAAACTGAAGGTATTTAAGCTTATCTATTAGTATATCTGGTGACACAAAATCGAATTCTTTACTTAAATCGCATAAAAGTGTATTTGTACTGCAGCTATGTTCATAATTGTCTAGTATGATTTGTGTAAGGTCTAATATTGTTAATAATGTCGACCTATCCAAACTGGTTTTTGCTCAGTATGTTGTTGCATTTTTTGAGTATTTTGCCAATTAGAGGAATTATTGTAATTGGTCGAAAATTAGTTAAGTCCATGTTACCTTTTTTAAATATAGATATAACTTTCCCTAGTTTTATTACATCTGTAAATTGGTTAGTCTGGATTGATATATTAATTAGTTTAGTGAGGGGAATTATTAATAGGTTAGACAGTGTTTTTAATATTTTGGTATTCATTCCATATCCATCGAAACTGTTTGAGTTTTTGAGTTCACGAATAATTTCCCGCACTTCGTTGAAGCTTACTTCACGAAATGAAAACTGCTTTTCAGGTTTTGCTTCGGTTAAAAAGTCGAGATGTGAGGTATCTTTCAAAGGTAATGTACTATTAATTTTGTTTGCTATATTTACAAAGTATTTGTTAAAATTATCCAGAGAATGGAACTTTTCCACCTCTGGACTCATTATTGCTCACTTAGTTTATAACTCCCCACATGGCTTTCTGGGGATTTTTTGAATTGGCAATGTAAGTGTCGTGTGCCCGTCTTTTAGCTTTTGAAATGCCATGCATATATGTTTCCTAAGCTGTTTCAGTTGATTATTAATTTCGATTGAGTTAATTACTTTATTTGCGCTTGATAAAAATTTAATTTGTTCTCTGTTTACATGCAGGTCGTGTGTAAACCAGTTAATTTTCGCTTTAGAATTTAGTATTTTTGATTTAGTTGGGCATGAGAAATCAATGGCCTTTTGAATTAAGTCTATAAATATACTGAACTTATGGTGTATGTTGTAAGATTTATTGTTTATAATGAAATTCGAATCTATGCTTTCTACCGCGCTATATAAAGTGATTAAACTGTTAATTTGGTTGATTGAGTTACTTGAAGATAATAATAACTTTGATTAAAACACTTAGAACCTTTCTTCAATATTTTATTTTTATCCAGATGCACATTTAATATTAAATTAAATATCATCAATATTATTTATTGTAAGCTAATATTAGTGCCGTGATCCAAGAACCCCAGTTCCAGACCCTTAGTTTCATAGTTAGAGAAATTTGTCTAATTAGTTGGAACCACGGTTGTTAATTGAGATATTTGATGTTAGCCCATGTGAAGACATCAGCATATTTAAAATTTTTCATCTAAAGACAAAATTTAAAAATTTGTCAAAAAGAAACAGTTGATGATTTCATTCTAAAATATGTACATGTCTTAACTAGCATAAAAATATTGAAATTTATCAATGAAATTAAAGAAAATTTATTGTTAAAACAATTTATTAATATATTAAAATTGACTTAAATATAGTTTAAATAATACAAAAAATGAATTTAGTATTTATGAAAAAGAGGATACATTTAAAATATTTTAATGGCTGGCATTGTTATGTTTGAGTAAGTAATTCTAAGGAGAAATATAGTTTTATTATTTAATTAAATTTGACTGCAAAGTGCAATAGTTAAAGTAGTAGTAGTTATTAAAATGCTGCCTTTTCGACGTTTGAAGATATTTTTATGTCTAGTGCGGTGAGAAAGGCATATGCAAGATATTTAGCGGACGTATTGAAGTGTAAGCAATGATTAATAATAAATAAAAATATATCGGCAAGCGTCCTTGATTTTAATACGGTAGATATTTTGTTCACTTTACCCTTGATAAAACGAAATTATAACATTAGGTAATTATAAATTAGAACATAACAATATGAAATATAACAAGTGTTTTAATTTAAAATTATTGAATGTGCTTGATTTTCTTTGAAGCAAAATGGAGACTATTTAGCCAAAGGGTCTTTAAGTAATAGATATTTTTTCAGAGATTCTGCAGGGTGAAATCTTGTTGTTAATAAGTTAAGTGGGTTACTATATGGGGCCTAAATCAATGGCTTGTTGTATTAGTAAGTTTTGATTAAGTATGTTTGTTCTGCTTTTATTTAAAATAAAATACCAATTTATTTATTTTGTGATATCTATTATATAATTTAACAAAAAGCATTGCTTGATCATGATTAGCTTTTTGTTTTACTTTTAATAACATTTACAAACGTAGAGTCATCGACAGCGAGTACAAAATTGGTAAGATTAATTTGTATAGAAAGTAAATTTTAATAAACATTAGGAATAACATCACCCCTAGGATAGAAACCTGTGGAATACCGTAATTAAATCGAAAGCGCGTCGACTGCGCATACTTATAGTACACGACCTAATACCTGTTAGTTAAGCATGACTTTAATATTCGCACGCCATTTGGTGGGAAATTTTTTGCCTTTAAATACACTAATGTTTATTCATTGAGAGTAATTACAGTATTTGTTGTTGACAAGCCAGTTCTAAAACCATAGTGGCTTTCATTAGAAAGTCTATTATTTATAATAAAGGTCTACATTATCAATTTGTCCAGGTTTCAGAGATTCAAAATGAACAATTCCTCGAATACTACACACCAAACACACATAAACGCCTTTTTGTGATGTAAACCTGGCTTCGCAGTACTTCCTGGCGATTCATTTGGAGAGAACCACTACCTTTTGAGTTTTAGATTATCATATAGGACCAATTTTTCGTCTCCAATAATCAAACGATCAAACAACGGTTCTGTGCGCTTCCGTTGACGCAATACGTTGCATATGATGGATAGGTTGACCTTGTTCTTTTCGGACAGAAACACCTGCACTGCTAATTTTTCCAATCTGCTTTAAATGTTCTTGGATCGTCGACCAAGGTTGATTAAGGGTGTTTTACAGTTCCTCAATTGTTTGATTCGCTTCCACTTCTGCCTTTGGCATGGCATTTACTAATGTTGTTGGTCTTCCTAATCGAAAGGAGAGATCAAAATCATCGTATTTGACTTTGGAAAATCATCTTTGGCATTTACAAAAATCTAATGCACGTGGATAAACATCATAAATGTTTTGGTCGCAACTGTTGCGTTACTACTCTTGCGAAACATACAATGCCGAATATGTTCTTCTGATATTTGGCTGACTATTTCGTACCAAATTGCAAAAAAAAAAATATATTGAATTTTTATTTTCTACAACGAACTAAAGGACTTTAATACATTTTATTATTAATATTAAATTATTTAGAAGTGAAGTTACAATAACCCTTAATGATGCCTTCAAGTTACACAATGAGCAATCAAATATCGACATTACTTTCCAGTCCTAATATTGAGACATTTATTAGTAGGATTAAATAACAGTTGAACATAATTAATTCTATTTGTATAAGTATTTCAATTTTTGATCAACAACTAATGAGTGCTTTCATAACTGTTATTAATATTAAACTAATTTTGGTGATGTTTATAGTTTTATAATTTATATTTTATTCAAGAAATATTTTGTTGGGTTATTGGGATATATTAGGAACTTTATATGGATGTCCCTATGGAGCGTGAATCAATTCTACACCCTTTTTATATGTTATATAATTTAACAAACTGAATGTTCACAAGGAGCGAAAGAAAGTTTCCCTTATCTCCGAAAGAAATAGGAAATGAATGTAGACATACTGCATCGAACAAAAAAGTTCAACAAGTAAGAGCAGATTTCCTGAAGAAAAATCCATCCAGATAAGTCAGAGCGGATGACGGATCGGACAGTGATTATATCGTTATCTATCACAATACTCGACGTTTATTGGATTAAATGAAATCAAAGAACTTTCATTTATTATTTGGTGCAGCGGCAGCAGGGGCGGCGGCGGCGGCAGCGGCAGTTTTCACAGAAACTGTTTCGTTGCGCCGGAGACCGTTAATAACGTCAAACTTCTCTAATTAAATTTCGCCTCCCGGCGTTGAAATTCGAAATGCATAAAAATGCCATAAATAAATAGAGCGGAATAAAATAGGTGTTAAAATTTTTCATTTAGTTTTACTGTGTCGCAGCCGGCGCTCTATTTTATACGCTAATTAAATTATTACAAGAGATTAAACGCTCGCATTTGTAAATGCAAACAGAGATAAAACGCCCTTTTTTATACCTCGTAAAGTTTTTACAATTAAGACGAGTCTCCCGTTTTTTTATTTTTTCGCGAAAATTATAGAGGGGGATTCTAGGCTGTTACATTGCTATCGCATTATCATAACGGCCTGCTGAAAATTTCATGAGTGCGCCGGCCCTTCGCAGTCTCTACCCTTTGCCAGCATGGACAATTAACCCTTTCGGTATGTAAGGAGGGGGCACGTTAATTATAGAATGCGGATCATTTCGACGATTGCAGTTGGCGCCATGATCATAGGTTACAGATTCAATTATTAAACGAATAATTGAAATTATTGTAATAAAAAGGTAGCAAACAACGGATAACAAGTCAACGTATTAATTATAACATTATTTATTATTAACAATAATATGCAAGCTAAAATTAATTAGTGTTTTTTTGCATAACCTCTATTGTACATTTGCGATTAAATATACTTAATTATTAAATTTAATCACATATATAACTACTAATATTATATTTTCATATTGAAGGCCAAAGGTGTAAATAAAAGTAATTAATTACTGAAAATATATTTTGTTGAAATATGGAAATATAAATATTTTACATGAATAAATGGCTTTATGATATATTTTATCAATATTTTATCTTTAGGTTTATGCAAAAAATGTAAATATTAGTAATATTTAAAAGTAATTATGATTTATTTAATAATACTTACACTTTAATAATTCAAACACATTAAGTGTATCGTTAGAAGCTAACTTGCGTTTTTAATAGTGTATAGTATCGAAATCCTATAGACTAAAACCACCCTACAAATATCACTAATTCAAGGCCATACAACATAGACAGGTGGTCTAAGTGATGCTATCCTTTAAACGAAGTGAATTAGGGTAGCTAATGGATGATAGCTAATAAAATAGCGACGGAAAACGCAGAGAGGGCGGCATCGAAACTATTATCTAGAGTGCACACCGCATGTGAGCGAGCAGTACCAAAGAGGAAACCCGGGGGCAGAAAGCCGGCATACTGATGGAAGACGGAGATAGGGGTCCTCTATAGGCTGGAAACCGGTTCTAGGAGGCAAATGAGGGAGATATAGTCACAGAGGAGCTGGTAGAGGAGCATCGTCAGGTCAAGAAGGAGTTGATAAGAGCCATTGTTACCAGCAAAAAAAATCCTGGAATACCAGCTGGTATCGAGAAAAATTGGGACGAGGAGGCCTAGCCCGGGGTTTATGGTACCATGGGGAACTATTTCAGACCAGGCAAGTGGAGGACGTGTGGGTAGAAAGAGAAAGCGAGGAAGTAATCGTCGAAGCTATTCCGTTTTGGATGGAGGAGCAGGAGATAGCTAATGCGGTAGGAAGACTTCCCAATAAAAAAAGCGTCTGGGCCGGATGGGCTACCTAACGAGCTAAGTGCAGCGGTGGGGCCCATCATGACGGAGACCATAGAGGTCATAATAATAATAATAATAATAATAATAATAATAATATACATTTATTCCCAACAGACCATACATAACATACATTACATAAGTCTTACAACAGGAATATTCATAGAAAATATAAAAACGAAATATAACATATTTGAGTGAGAGAAAAGTAAGAAATTTAACTGTACAAAAACAATAAAAATTAAAACAAAATGTAAATAAAAACTAATTAAATCCTATCTCTATCTGAGAGTAATTATACATTCCAAGGCTTTCGACTTAAATTCTTTAAATGATGCATAGATATCAACAGTATATTGCATTTGATGATAAGCACGAATCATTTTTACAATAGGTGAATTTGCATAATAATTTGAACGTGATGTCCTGTATAAAAATGTTAGTTAAGGGGGAATTACTCTTTAGAAAATTCCACAATTCAATTTTTTTTTTTGCATTTTATTATAGTCCGGGGTTCTGAGGGTGTGTTTCGAAAATATGAATTTGAAATTCGTAGAAATCCCATAGTTACACAAGCTTAGGCTGCGGCGCGTTGAGGCGCGGCACTTATACCATCGACTGTTATACCTCGACTGTTTTTCTGTTTTATGGTCCCCCCTTGTCTCAATGGTCGCCCCTTGTCTCATCACCACGGTACAGCTGATTAAGGGTTAGTTACTCAAATCAGTTGTTATCCACCGTAAGTTCAACCGTATCAGTGCTAAATGTATTGCAAACTTTAAACGCGTTTTTCTCGGAACAACATTTTGCAAGACGGGCGCACGTTTTTCTCAAAAACTATTGAACCAATTGACTTGCCGTTTGGCACACGTATTGAAGGAACCTTCACTTATGGTTGGATCTAGGATTATTTTGATAGCTTGTATATTTCACTTTCAATCTGATGTTTTAGTTGAACATTTTTCGGAAAAATTGAACTTTGATTTTTAAACAGCTGCCGTTTCTATAAAAATATGTGTACTTGTTTAGTTCTAGTTCGGACGATAACTACACTCATATAGATTGAAAAATAAATTGTTTTTTATTTTAGACGATTAGCATCGCCACAATCCGTGCGCCCGATTGGACGAGCGTCTCGCGCCGCGACATACGTAACAGCGCATAACTTGTATACATTTCGATTAAGTAATTCAATAAAATGTATATTGTTAGTTTAAACATGTCTTAATATGAGTGAAAAATCCCGATACTGTGGGTTTGATAGTTTTCACAGAAATAATTCCTAAAAATTACTCTCAAAACGCGCTTCAGAAGAGTAATACCCCCTTAATGTCTATTATTACATATTGGCACACGATGGGACAATTGATGTGATAAGATAGCCACGTCCAAATAATTATGCACTAATTTATATAGGGTAGTTACATTTACTACGTGGTGTTGATTTGCTACTGAAAGCATACTATATTCCATAAGTAAATTATTATATGGATAAACCTGATAAAGATATAGTTCATGATCTCTAAAATATAAATATTTCAAAAATCTTTTTTGTACAGACTCGATATATTTTATACAATGTTGAGTATGAGGACTCCATACAGTAGCACAGTAAAGAAGTTTACTTAGAACTAATGATTTAAACAGCTCTATTAATGTTTTTCGGTATTTAAAATCTCTCGTCATTCTTATAATAAATCCAAGTTGTTTATTACATTTAGTGGTTGTGTTCATAACATGAAAATTAAATGTTAATTTCTGGTTAAAGAAAACGCCTAAATCAGTTATACCGCTTGTTCGACCAAGAAACCTATCATTGACTGCATAATCAAACGTCACAGGTTAGATGTTTCTCGTGTAGAATACCACAGAACATTTATCTGAATTAAGAGAAAGTTCATTATTTCTACACCATTGACTTAACTAGATTAGGTCAGCTTGCAGAACATTGCAATCATATTCGATATTGAATAGTTTTGTAGATTTTTAAATCATCTGCATATAGTAATATTTTGCAACCAACTACATCAACCACGTCATTGACGAATAGTACAAATAACAAAGGGCCAAGATTTGACCCTTGCGGTACACCACTTTTCCCGATATAACTGTTTGATGTATGACCCCTAACAACAACACGCTGTGGACGATCTGTTAAATATGATCTAATAACCTTAATTATATTAAATAATAAATTTAAAAATACGAAAACATTTCGTGAATCTACAACAATGAGTCTTACTAAGACTACAAAACAAATTAATTTGAAACAACTACTTCTCTAGCTAATACTTCGACAGACATTGAATAATACAAATTAATTTACGTGTTACAAATAGTACAACTATCAAAGCAACACTAATTTGAATGAAATTATTTCTGTTGAACAAACTAATAAATGATAAAATGTACTTTAGATTGTTTAAATGTAACTATTACATGAAAAATTATGAAAAATGATTTTTAAACTGATTTCATTAAATTAAATTAGCAAAAGCAATTAAAAAAATCTAGCATTCAAGTTTATAATCATCTGCAGACACGTGTTTCGAACTTTCGCTCTCTTCAGTACAGCTTTATTATAAAATTGATCTTAAATGCAAATAAAAACACTTACTAAAATAAATATAATGAAATATGATAATAAATATAATGCAATATAAATAACTTACTCAGATATGTACGGCAACTGACACAAG